>CM076584.1:142831505-143384194 GCA_034641835.2 Pinus albicaulis
TCTTTCTTGCACATTCACAGAGGTAGTCTCAACTGGATTGTAACCCCATGGGCAAGCTCCATAGCCAAAACCAGGCATCCAATTTGGCATGAATCTAGACGCAAGAGAAAAATTTTTTGACTCTGAGACTATATGCGTAGTGCCCTTACCCAGTGCGTAGCGCGCTTGTAAATTTACACAAGCTGGGGAGGCTATATGCGTAGCGCGCTCTATATGAGTAGAGTGCCTTCTCTGCGCGTAGCGCGCACCTCCAGTTCCAGTCCACACTTTGTAAAACACGATTTCGGCCTTCAACTTCACCACTTCGATTTCTGCCTTGAGAATTTGTGCAAATGAATTGTTTTCCATGGCTTATATGTGAAGAAAAATATCTCATAAAATCAGATTTGATTTCAAATTTTCTTCATAACCCAATTTTATAATGTTTGGCACTTTGTCATTCGATCACTTAATACAATGTTGTTCTTTGGCTTTTCCTTGCTTTTTCTTGAGTCTTGGACTGATGATACCTGGTTGTTTTTTTGCAGGGATTTGGCATTTGGCTTAGGCAAATATCAGAGGCTTGCTCTGAAACTTCTTATGGTGAAACAAATACAATTATTACAAAAAATGAATTTTGACAATCTCTAGTTCCAAAACAGAGTTTTGGACTAGAAATGTCTTCAAATGTTTTTGATAATAAAAACCTGAAATAGGAATCCTTTGAAACTAACCTCATGGCCTGCGGGCTTTTATTACATGTATGCAAAGGACTGAAAACCCTAGACTCTAGGACTAAAGACTCTTTTTAACGAAACTAATCATTTATGACCATGAACTTCAGTGATTTTTTTTTAGGAATTTTAATTAGCCCTGCAGGTACAAGCATGAGGAAACACAAGACAACCAGACCCCCTCGTCAGTCAATGGCATGCCCCTACCAAAATGCAACGAAGTGGAATGAGCGAGACACCTAAAAATGATATGCAAAAAGCGAACTGATCTATGACGGAGGGCTGTAAGGACCGACTCTAACATTGGCTCCAATGGGGATGGTGGCTCCAAGGAGATGCCAAGAATGGCAGATATCTGGGGGAGTCAGACAGTGCCTTCATCCATTGGGTGATGGAGTCATTATTTCAACAGATAACACAAAACTTTTGATACATTTATTGACTGCAAACTTGACTCAAACTAACTCGATGCAAACTGAAATGACTTGAAAAAACTTGACTCTGGCAAACTAACTTAAGACTTGAACTTAAAAATTAAAGCTTGCTGGCAGTACATAACCACCTGCGTTTCTTACAATACCATATACCATCAAACTATATCATAATGCCAATGTAACCAATCAAGCAGATGCCTTCTTGATTGATTCTCCCGATCAGATCTCCTAGTCAACAATACAAACTGATAACTAGGCATCGAAAAACATAGCTGAACATGATCTCCTTCATCACTGAACACTGCAATAATCACTTTCACTGCTGACTGTAACAAATCTGCCATTGGATCCTGAAAAACATGAAGATTTACCTCCTGCTGAAGAAACAAGGTGTCTTTCTCTCCTGATTCCGATCTGTCTTCATCATGTACTTCAGTAAAAGTATGCTCCTGGGCTTCAAAAAACTCTGAACAGGTAGATGAGCAGATATCCTCTTGTAAAAACATTTCAACACATGAGACATATGAAGAAGAATCTGAATGGAAATCTTGAATGATCTGATCTTCTTTAGTCTGAATATTTGGTGGGTCATCTTCATATGATAGGACAACCGGATTTTCATTACAGTCATCAACCATGAGAAAAGAAACTTCCGATGATTCTTGAAGCTCAAACATGACATTTTTATCATCTACCATAAATTCATCCAAAGGAACTGTTTCACTTACTTGAATGAAGGTCTCATCTTGCTGTTCATGAACTGACTGAATTACCTCTTTATGAAGACTCTGTTCTGATGAACTGAAAATATTTGGATCAAAAACTCTGTCTATGATCCCAACAGCAAAATTATCCTTTTCAGAATTCAGCACAAGGTATGCTTGGTCATCACAATCTGAATCTGGATCTGAAATAGCTGACTGGACATTATCACAATCTGCTATTGAAACTTGAGTTCCCAGCATGTTGTCTTCTTCTGTGGGCAGATATGAAATGAGACTTTCTCTTTCATCATTTTTAGCCATATAAAAATCTTCAACCTGCTGATCTATAAAGCTGCTTACAGGACTGTCATCCTTTTCAAAAAAGGAAGAAGTTTCACCATCACCTTCTGGACCATGTGCACACTGCGGATCTGCATTAACTTGAGATGGAACACGACCTTTCAATAGCTGATCTATCTCATATTCAATCAGAGGGGATAATGCTTTATGTTTTCTTTGGCTCAAACAATGATTGTCTTCATTGATTTCAAGTGAAGGAGTATACAGATTTTCCTCATACTGCTGATCCATTTCATGTAATTTCGGTTGACTGTCAAGATGCAACATTCCTTCATCTTCCACTGCACTAAAATCTTGATCCTGCTGCAAATTTTCATGATCTTCTTTATGGGTATCCTCTAGGTTCTCTTCATGTTACTGAAATGGATTTTCATATAGGGCTTCCATGATCTCATCATCCATGAAATTATCATCTTCATAATATTTCTCAAGGCTTTCAATAAAAGTAGAAGCATGTTTGCAACAGTCATGAACTAAATTTAATGATGGATAAGATACTTGATATCTTTCAACGAACAGGGCATGAAAATCCTTTAAACAATAAATACAGGCCAGCGGCAAATTTTCATACCAAGATTGGGCTTCACCTTCCAGAGTGGCCAGGAATATCTTCATCAAGAAATCTTCAGGAAAATCCACCTTCAACTTGCGAATATGCATGTGAAATCTAACCAGATGTAAAGCAGTGTCTTTCTTACCATCATCGTTAAACGTAGGCAGATTCCTTGACCAATCTACCTTGGGCATCTTATTCGGAAAACCTAGAATGTGGTCTCGGCTCATGGGAGCATATCTTCTTGCAATCCGGTTCATCTTGACAATCTTGAAGCTACTGATATCCCTGCAGTGAAGTCACCGTGAGGCATCGATTTCTGGATTGTTCAGTGAATGAAGTCGCCAGGTGAATGATTTCAGCCTTGCGGTGTCTGATCGTTGTTCACCATCAACCATCAGATCTGAACTTGATACATGTACTGGGGCAATTTACAAGTTAAATGCTACGATTACAAGTTAAACTGGAGATCGACTGAAGCAGTGTTTATCTACTTTGCTGATGCATAGCAACATCATTTCGAAGGCTACCTGGCGTGACTTCAGACTCCGTCTATAACAAGAAAACGCTTTGAGTTTCTCCCCAGTATGGTCGCCACTATGTTAGCACTCAAATCTACCTTAGGCTGAAATAAGGTAAAACTCAAGGCTACATCAAACCAAGCTCAGCCTCGTAGCTAGCCCTACAAGGACAGGAGAGGGCTCTCTCCGGGTCTATCTCGGCAAAAATGTCCAATAGGGCCTAAGTTGACCTAAATGAAACACTGATATTGATTTTAGGCTAGTAAATAGATATGAATGAGGTTTTAAATAAAACATTGGGTTTTCTGGGCAGTATGGGGCAAAGACCAGCAAGAGCAGGGAAATTAAATGAAAGACGCAGATTATTCCATAAGGCAAGATAGGCAAGAGCTTAAGAATTCAATTTGAAAGTATATGGAGTGTAAAGAATGTTTAAGAATGCTGAAAAGGGCATGAATTCATGAATCCTTTTTAGACGGAGGAAAACATAGAACTTGAATACTTTCCCAAGGCAGAGCAGCAAGTTGAATTCTTCCCTTCACACTTAAAAGTATTCAACAGACAATGATTATGAATGAAACAATAAACATAACAAGAAACATATGAAAACAAAGGAAGAAACACAATGCTAAGTTGTTACCACAGGGATCTTATGAAACAGAGTTGCAAACTTTCATTATTCCTCTGTTCAAGCTGTACAATGATAGTGCTGAGTTTTTCCCACTCACAGCTTTTTCAGAACTCTCTCCCCCTACGAATGATTTTCAATACAATATATACACTCAGAGGTGTGATAACAGATTGATGAAAAATAGGGCACTGTTTCACATCAATAACAAACAAAAGCAAAGAACCAATCATCTGTTCTGAAAACAACACAACGCTCCCCTTGAATCTGTTGATGACCAAATGAAATATGTAGGTGTAACTCCTTTAAATCGCAACTGAAAATAAAAATAGGCCTCAAATCCTATTTTTCTGCTTATGGTCGATATATAAGTTCTAATTTTGGTTTTCAGTTCTTTGACTGCCCCTTTTCCATCTGTCATTTGAATAAAAACCAATTTTCAATAAAATTAGCTTTTAAACTAAATTTCGCCTTTTTTGAGCAAAGTCTGGACCATTTGGGGAAAGCGTCCAGCGATATGCGTTTTCCTACTTCCACGTCCTGCAAAAATTTCTAGAAAGAGTTTGATTCCCATTAACATCAAGGCACCTGTTGATAATTTCTCCTTTTCATATCCCCACTTGGCTTTCAAGGGGAGACCGACGTGCATCCATCAACCTTGTTAACTACAATCATCACAACTTGATTTACAACTTCCTCAAGCGGATTGAAAAATACTACAGCCTGAATTTTTGTTCTGTAATATCAATTTCTCTGTGCAAGGGCTGCACGTCATACTTAGATCGTATTTTCTCATGCTCATACTCAGTCAATCGGTCAACCTTGTATTCTCCTTTATCAAACCTATCTTCAATAAGTACCTGAACACCCTTAGCCATGAAATTTTGTAGATCCTGAAGAGATTTGTGCATGCGTTCCCTGTAATCTGCCACCACATGATTTTTAGCAGTACCTGTTACTCCATCATGATGTTGGAAAAGAGCCAAGTTTCGCCTTGCAGCTACCAGCTTTTCAGTAAAAGACATAGGGAATTCCACACACTGTGATTTCTGACAAGAACTGAGAACAAAGGCAAAGAGAATTTCTGCACCACGGAGAGTTTCCTCTAGTACATGATCAACTGCTTTAAAAAATGGTCGTGAAACATAATATCCACTCTAGTGATTGTTATTCCTGTCTGCATAGGTAAAGAAATCACCAGACAGTGTAGGGAAACCCGGGACTACAAAAGCATCTACTTCCTCTGCAAAATTCATCTTCACCTCCGCTCGAAAACTTTGAAAGTAGTCTTCCAGTGTCCCAAATTTTGCCTCTGCTTTCAGTTCTGGATGAGAATTGATAGAATTGAATAGTGTCTGATAATTCCTATATTGTGCTTTTGCTTCCTCCACAGTGGTGTAACGAAAATCATCTCCTAAAGGCACAAGAAGGGTATTTGTTTTGTACAAGATGGACTTCTTTTTATACTGATCCAAGAGCTTCAAGGCTCTTTCTTGCACATTCACAGAGGTAGTCTCAACTGGATTGTAACCCCATGGGCAAGCTCCATAGCCAAAACCAGGCATCCAATTTGGCATGAATCTAGACGCAAGAGAAAAATTTTATTACTTTGAGACTATATGCGTAGCGCCCTTACCCAGTGCGTAGCGCGCTGCAAGTGTGTAGCGCACTTGTAAATTTACACAAGCTGGGGAGGCTATATGCGTAGCACACTCTATATGAGTAGTGCGCCTTCTCTGTGCATAGCGCGCACCTCCAGTTCCGGTCCACACTTTGTAAAACACGATTTCGGCCTTCAACTTCACCACTTCGATTTCTGCCTTGAGAATTTGTGCAAATGAATTGTTTTCCATGGCTTATATGTGAAGAAAAATATCTCATAAAATCAGATTTGATTTTAAATTTTCTTCATAACCCACTTTTATAATGTTTGACACTTTTTCATTCGATCACTTAATACAAAGTTGTTCTTTGGCTTTTCCTTGCTTTTTCTGAGTCTTGGACTAATGATACCTGGTTGTTTTTTGCAGGGATTTGGCATTTGGCTTAGGAAAAGATCAGAGGCTTGCTCTGAAACTTCTTATGGTGAAACAAATACAATTATTACAAAAAATGAAGTTTGACAATTTCTAGTTCCAAAACAGAGTTTTGGACTAGAAATGTCTTCAAATGTTTTTGATAATAAAAACGTGAAATAGGAATCCTTTGAAACTAACCTCATGGCCTGCGGGCTTTTATTACATGTATGCAAAGGACTGAAAACCCTAGACTCTAGGACTAAAGACTCTTTTTAACGAAACTAATCATTTATGACCATGAATGCAATGACCATGAACTTCAGTGATTTTTTTTGAGGAATTTTAATTAGCCCTGCAGGTACAAGCATGAGGAAACACAAGACAACCAGACCCCCTCGTCAGTCAATGGCATGCCCCTAGCGAAATGCAACGAAGTGGAACGAGCGAGACACCTAAAAATGATATGAAAAAAGCGAACTGATCTCTGACGGAGGGCTGTAAGGACCGACTCTAACAATAACCATAAACATAGATATGCAGTGGAAATAATGCATCATTTCATTAATATCAAATAACAGAAATATGCTTACAGACATAATGGAAATAAAATAGCTAGGGTGCTGGTAGCTGTTACACTAAAAACTGTCATCCTGAAATTCTGCTATGAGTATGAGCTCATTATTACTCATAATTCCTCCTTTTTCAAGTCTAACATATCAGTTCTTCATGGCAAGCCTTGAAAATCAGAAGAAAGTTCCTAAAAATCCCCTAAAATTTGGTATCGCACTTTCTCTATTCATTGCCTGCGGTCTCGCACCTAAAGTTCAGCTCTCCTGCGGAACTATACTGCACGTTCTTAGTGTTATAGTTGCGGACCTCTGTAAAACTCAAAAAGGTGAGAAAGTAAAGTTAAAAAGTTGATTTCAGATCAATTCTAGAAGATTATAGATGGGAATTTTCGGGAATGGATACGCTTTGATAAGGTTCATACATCCCTTGCTTGATGGAGCTAACCCCTTGATGTGAGGAGCTTATCCCTTTCAAGGAGGATTCTATCCCTTCATACTTGGAACAAAAAACCTCCTATTTTCCACTATAAAAAGAGGCATTGAGTAACCTCAAGGAGAGTTCAAGCTTTTGGATATTTGAGGTTAAATGCTGTTGAAATTCAGACTCAGTTAACTAAGACTTTCTGTGAGGAGAGATTACATACCTCTATTTGTCTTGGTTGAAAGAGTGCAAAACTTGTCAAAATAGAGGATATTCCTGCTTCGGACCCCAGGAAGACCTACATGACATCAAGGCACAGGTTGTAAAGGTTTTCTTTCATTTGAAGTTAATACAAATATACTTATTTTTCTCAATAAGCTGTCTATTCATGGTTTATTTCATAGATTCCTTGATCACTATGATAAGTATGGTTTATAATAATGTCTATACAGGTGTTATGTGATCTTTTGCTTGTTTGTGACTGCAGGTTTATGAAGAACACTCCTTCAAGTGCACGAGGGATGACAACAATTTCAAACAAGCGTTGGAAATAAGGTAGGCCTTGCACCTATATAGAATTTTTATGAATCTTATATGCTTAGAGAGAAATTAGTATAATTGGTTGTTTGTTGCTAGTTACTTTAGTACTAGAGAGATCGGTCTTGTCCGCAAGACGGATTAATCTACACAACAAAATGGGGACCATACTGGGGAAAGAACTTGTAGTTTTTGGTTCTCTTTTATTTTGATTTGGGGAAACATTTTTTCCTGGTTTTTGATTGATACATATATGTCTGGGTAATTTAGATTTTCCCTGTTTTTGAAAATTTTGAAAATTTTTATGTTTTTCTATAATTTTTCCTAGGACCGCACTCTGCCTTATTTAGACAGAGCAGGCAGTTTCGCACTTTCTGTGAGATAACAGTGCGGGACCGCACCTGGTTATACTGATAGCCTGCGGACCCTGTTAAAATTTTAGAAAACCTCCAGATTTATTTCTGTAGTTTATTTTTATTTGGATTTAGAATATTTGGTTTCTACCCAGATTGACTATTGTTTCTGTCAAGAATTTTTTGTGAATGAACTCCAATAGTATTGATGTTTTGATGATTTTTTAGAAGATTTTTCATTTTGGATTGTTTTTCACCTAGTCTTTGTAATGATTCGAAGCATTGACAGTTTGAAGTATCTCAGATTACATTGATATTTTTGTCTTTTTGCTGAATCCGAACTGATTGTGGAAACATCCTTTATTGAGAAATAGAGACATTTGTTTCTTTGTGAATCTTCGAAAAACTTGGTTGAAGGTTTTGAATTTCATTTTTATAAGAAAGAAAAAAACATATTTTGAGTGTTTTTGATCTGTTTGTTATTCTGGACGAATAGATCCTTGGTTTGCTCAACAACTAAGAAAAACATTCTCCAAAAATCTTAAAGCTTTTATTCAAATTAGATTGTTTAAAATCAATAGATCTCAAGATTAGTTTTGTAGTTTTGAGTAGTTTTTTAAAAATTTTGTAGCTTTCTTTTGAAGGAAATTTTTTTTGTAGCTTCGAATTTGGAAAGAAAAAGGATTTTGTTATGAGCTTTGATAATTTATCTCATTATTGAAAAGACAAAAAAATATTTTCTTTCAATTATTCTTTATGTTTAAAGAAGGAATTGTTCATTAAAAATAATTGCATTCTCCAACTCTTTCTTTAGATACAAAGTTCATTGAACGAAAAAGAATTGATTATCATTTCTAGGTGCATTTTTAGTGTTTTTGGAAGTCGAGTCTTCACATCATCAAAGTTTCATTTCCGCACCCATTGACTTAAGGAACAGCTCATAAAAGCAACGCTTAATTAAAATTCATCTAGTAATCTTTTTATTTCTAGGGCTCTTATCACGAACATAGCTTAGGCTAGTATCTTGGAGTAGGGAGTAATTAACTCTCCAAGATAGCTAAAACAAACAAGTAGACAAATATTGTGGTAGGAATAATTCCAATTGTTGCATGTATGCTCTGGGAAGCTCCTCTTAAAGGAGTCAAGCACGAGATCATATTTGAACCAGTGGGGTAATAAATCCTTCCTCATTGGGAACGATAGAAGATATACACGTATTAACAATGGTAAACCTCGGATAGACCATTGTCGAGGAGCCAGGGGTCACTTGTTGGCATACCTTGAATTATTTTAAGGAGCCTTCAAGGGGATTGAGCTCTGTTACTCTGCCCTTGCGTGTGTGTCGGGTCGTAGACTGTTCCCCCAGGTATATTTGTTTCTGTTGGTAACCTTAGAGGCCTTAATATTTAGGATTATTTCCTAAGGTAACAGTGGAGGGAAGATCCCACTGTACCTGGAACAGACGTCGGCTAGAGTCACTTGGACTCTCCGGAGGGTTATCTTCACTCGAGATGGTATAGTGGAGAAACTTGCACCGATCTGTTTCATTAAGAAGGTTGTCGGGGTAACTGTTCCGACCACCCTTTTCGTATTAAAATTCTACTAAGTTGGATTTCATCACCAACTATTGTTTTTTAGTAAGAAAAGTTACTGTTTGTGTGTGGTTTTAACTCTTAGATTTTTTAAGCGTATGATTCAATTGTTTGTTTCTTAGAGACTTTAGGTGTTTTCATTGAAATTTTTCTTTGTTTGCGTGTGATTAGATAATTTTTAATCGTGGTGGAATTGCCGAGACAATCCCGGAGAATACAAGGGAATCCCCCTGAATATTCACCAAGTCAACTTGAAGGGCTTCGTGCTCTGGTATCATCCAGTAGTGGTAGAATTAGATCAACAGAAATTGGAAGTTCATCTATAGTTATTCATCTTGATCATCAAATACCTACAACAGAATACATTCAAGAACCAGTTTCAGTTTCTGAAGTTACTAGAAGTATTTCTTCTTCTGGTGAATTAGTTGACGAACCTGAAATCTCTGAACCTGAAACTGAATCTTCTGTTTTAGAAACATCTTCAGGATTTATTACACCAACTTCTAGCGATCCAGGTTCACCTAGGGTAAGAAATATTATCACTGACGATCTTCCATCTGGACTTATTTCTATTGAAGAACTTACTAATCTAGACGAAGATATATCTCTTCCCAACTTCCCTCAATCATTAAATCTTAGGGAGCGTGAATCTATTTTCTACAGCCCCATTCGAACTGATCCTTGGTATCTCTCTTTAACAAATTTTTTAGAGAACCCAGGTCTTTCTTTTTATCCACCTCGAATTCCATTTCATCCTACACCCAGAGGTTATTATCCGTCATATTTTATGGCAGGAGAGTCATCCATGTTTTCTCAGACACCGGAATCATTTTTACACGGTGGTCCTTATGTTCCTTCGGGATATCAGGCTCTGTCTGGTACTTTCTCGGGAGCAGCTCCTCGACCAATTGAAAACATGTTATCATCTGGTCTTAACGGATTTAACATTGAAACGTCGAACGCAGAGCAAATTTTTATGATGTCTGGTAATATTCTGAATCCTCAAACTCAAGGCAGTCAGTTACCGCTTGGGGGACAACCTTAAGGCAGTCAGTTACTGCCTGGGGGGAAACCTCAGGGAAGTCAGTTACCGCCTTGGGGGCAACCTCAAGGAAGTCAATTACCACCTGGAGGGCAACCTTCAGGTAGTCAATTACCACCTGGGGCACAACCTCAAGGTAGCTTATTCCCAGGACAAACTGTGGAATCATATTATTTTGGGGGATAACCCCAAGGACAGTACATACCTCAGGGTTATCAACCTCAAGGACAGTACATACCTCAAGGTCAACCCCAAGCTCAATATACTCCTCAGGGTCCTTATCAACCCCAGCCTCAGTACGCGCCTCAGGGTTATCAACCTCAAGGTCAGTACCCAATTCAAGGTTTTCAACAGCCTTCTGGTCAACCAATTCAAGGAGCCGGAAATTTACCACTTAATTATCAACCCTACGTTCAACCAGGTTATGGTCCTTACGTTCAACCTTCTACGAGAAAATACCCCGGAATGATGGTGTGGGATCCATCCCAATATCAACAGCCTTTGCAGCCTAATGTGAAGTTGCTTTATCAACCTGGACAACCTTTAGTTTCTGGTCCAACCCAGCAACCTGTTCAACCAGCTATTCAAACTCCTGCACCTAGTTCAGTTCAGCAGTCTGGGCCTAGTACACCTCAGACTCCGCCCTAAACTGGTGCAACTGTCGCAACGTCTGTTCAACCTGTAACACCTATTTCTGGAGTATCTGTAGCACCGACTTCTTCTATCCCTGTATCCATGCAAATCCCTCAAGTCTCTGTACCCCAGTCAGGACCTTCAATCCAGGCTTCGGTTCAGATGCCTGCAGGACAAGCTGGTACAAGTAAAGTTGTTACAATTCAATGACAATTTACATATCAACCGTACCAGGGACAGCCACAATTCGGTCCCTATACACAGAATCCAAACTATCAGTATCAACCGTACCCTGGCTATACTTATCAAAAACCTCAATACAGTCCAATTCATCCTGGTTTTCCGGGAGGTTACACGATTCCTAATGCTAATCCGATTCCCAGTTATCCTGGGTATCTGCCTCCTGGATCTTCTTTGGCTTCTCAAGGTTTTTGTGACCCTAACCGTTAATTACCATTTATCGCAACTTTGGACTTACCTGATTTGACGCGCCTTACGAATGATCCAATTTTTTATTATCAGAACTGGCTGCCAATGCCTCATAAGTTGCCCAGTGATATACCAAAATTCGAAGGTAAGCCAGGAGAGGATCCATCGAACCATGTCATGACTTATCACCTTTGGTGTGCATCTAATTCAATCATTGATGATTCAATTCGTTTACGTCTTTTCCAAAGAACTCTTATAGGTCTTGCTGCCAAATGGTACATTGAGTTACCACGAGGCTTGTTTTACAATTTCAGTCAGTTAGCAACTGCTTTCTTGACTCATTTTCAGTTGCCTGTCAGATACGACAATGGCACAGAATTATTAACTTCGGTAAAACAATCCACGTCCACGTATATTTCTGATCATATTCATGAGTGGCGACGTAGGAGACGTTTGGTGAAAGTTTACATTCCAGATCAAATTCTGGTAGAATGGTTTGTTAAATCATTGTTACCCAAGATCACTGAAGATGTAGCTAAGGCTAGTTTTGTTACTAAAGAGCAAGTAATTGCTCAAGCTCAGTACCTTGACCTCGTTTATACACAGTCAGGTACTTTACATGAAAAAATCCCCGATCTTCCAAAACAAGGACAAATAGATGTAGCTCCTTCACGGTCTCATGCTGCTGATGGTATGATTGGTACAGTAAATTCTAAAATCAAGAAGAAATCTTCAAAGAATTCTTCTCCTATTATCACTTTACCAGATTCCCCGAAAGGATAATCTTCCCCCGAATTTTCTACCGACATTCATGTCGTTGAAACATCTACGACTAAATCTAAATCCAGTGGTAAAAATAAAGGGAAGAACAAAAAAAAAAAGAATTCAAAAGAGAAAAATGAAAAAACTGAATCCAATGACGAAAAATGTAAGCCTCGCTATCCTTGTTTCATTTGTGACGAGGATCATTTTACGAAAGAATTTCCACATCGAGCAGAGGTTAGAAAATTCGTTAAAGGTTCACAACAACCTGCTGTCTTGAAGGATCATTTTCCAACTCAAGATAGTAAGATGATTGGTTCTACCTCGACTACTTTAGAAGAACCTATTATGATGATGTCTCATGTCAGGGTTGCGACACGATCGCAAGATTACGGTACTAAGAATCCCGTTGATGGTAAAGAAGCAGAATCTTCTAATGCAAATACATCAACTACATCTCCTCCTGTTTCTGGTCCGCTACAGATCAAGAAACCAAATCCAGACTTAATAATCAAATCGCCTGCTAAAGGTGTTCTTCGTAAATCAACTTTCAATCCACATGCGAGAGCTGCTCATAATTACAACATTGTTGAAAATTTAGCAATTTCTCCTTCAGCAATGTCGGCTTTGGAAGTGCTGCAATCATGCCCAGCACAGCGTAAATTATTATTGTCTGCCATAGGAGCTGTTGATGTTCAGGATTCTAACCTTATAATCTTTGATTTAGAAAATATTACACCTCGCCTACCTCACCAAATGGCTTTCCAGATTCCAGTGTTAGTAAAAAACAGACCAATTTTTCGGACTATGATTGATGAGGGAGCTTCAACGTGTATTATGTCAATTCAGCGTTGGAAATATCTTGGTTCTCCTACACTTAACCAATCTCTAACGATTCTTAAGGCTTTTGATGGTCGAGGTTTTCACCCTTTTGGTATTTTGCAGGATTTACCCATACGGGTCGAAGGTAAAATTGTAAATCTAGGTGGAAGTGGTTGATGCCCCTCTAGATTACAACCTTCTTCTGGGTCGTAGTTGGTCCTACGTGATGATTGCTGTTGTCTCTTCGGTCTTTCGAGTCATAAAATTTCCATATCAAGGAAAGATCGTAACAATAGATCAGTTAACTTATTTCTCTTCCGACCCAGCCTCTACAGAAACAATCCAGTAAGTTGGTAAAATGGCTATCCCTTACAAGGATGTTGGAGTAGGTTTGGTTAAAGATTATGGTTTACTAGGAACTTTTTCCTTTCCTCCTCCTAACATATCGCCTTCTATTGCAAATATTCACATGATTTCATCAGACACTGTTATGTTTGATGATCCTTGGATCGTACCTTCCGAATCCGAGTTAGATTCATTCGATGGCGTGATGCCTTTGAGTCCATTTGAAATTGCGTACCAGACTGTACAGTCATTTTCTGACCCCTCTTCAACCGAGACTAATCTAATGAATGGGATCCAAGAGGAATCACTTTCTATAACTAATTCAGTTATGACGACATTTCCTGAACTTGTTCATACAGATGAGCAAATTCGTGAGTTTTTGTCTGTTGATGACTTACCATGGGAAGATCTCCATCATCGATCTTAATTTTTACCTGAATTAGATCATTTTAAAGATGATTTCGCTTCAATTTTTACTACTGAATATGTCAAAGAACCACAGAATCCATTGCAAAATCCTGATTCTGAGTTAAATTTGGAAAATATATCTCAAACGGTTCCAATTGAAATTTCAGTAAAACCAGGAATAATTGAAAACATTCATATAGGTGCTTGTTGTACAAATGATAAAATTCAGACTTATAAAGCCCTATTTCAAGAATTTTGTGACGTGTTTTCTTGGTCTTATGAAGAAATGCCAGGAATCGATCCATCGATCGTTGTTCATGAAATTAAGACTTACCCGAATGCCAAACCTGTTCGTCAACGATTACGTAAAATTCATCCTAGAAAAGCTGCTGCTATCAAAACAGAAGTTGAAAAATTACTTCTTGCAGGATTCATTTATCCAATTCCCTTGACGGATTGGGTATCGAATATTGTTCCTGTGACTAAAAAACAAGGAACGATAAGAGTATGTATCGATTATAGGGATATTAATCGAGCATGTCCAAAAGATAATTATCCAACTCCCTATATCGATCAAATAATCGATGATTGTGCTGGCATTGAATTGTTTTCCTTCATGGATGGATTTTCAGGTTACAATCAAATAAACATACTCCCTGCTGATCAACCGAAAACAACTTTTATTTGTCCGTGGGGAACGTTTTCTTACTGTAAACTACCTTTTGGATTAAAGAACGCTGGAGCAACTTTTCAAAGGGCTATGTCTTATGCATTTCATGACATTAAGCACATTGTACAGCCTTACCTCGATGATTTACCTGCTCATTCATTACGTAGGGCCGACCATCTCACTCATTTATGAGCAATCTTCATGAGATGTAGGCATTATCGAATTAGGTTGAATCCGCATAAATGTGTTTTCTGCGTATAATCAGGTCGATTATTGGGATTTGTTGTCTCGAAAGCAGGCATTCACGTCGATCCATCGAAGGTTGAAGCAATTCTCAAATTACCTTCTCCTTCGACTTTGCGCCAACTCCAAAGTTTTCAGGGGAAAGCAAACTTTTTACGTAGGTTTATTCCTAACTATGCCAAGCTTACAAAGGGTTTTACCCGGTTGTTGAAACAGAACATTCCGTTCTTTTGGGATGACATTGCTGAGCGATCTTTTGATGCACTTAAACACGCGTTGACCCATGCACCGTTACTGCATCCTCCCAATTACAACCAAGATTACATTTTGTACCTCGCTGCTTCTCATTCCACCATTGGGATGGTACTAGTTCAGGAAGACGAATCTCACAATGAACATGTGATTTATTATCTGAGTCGGAATCTGCATCCAACTGAAATCAAATACACACATGTGGAGAAATTGGCCTTGGCAGCTGTCCAAGATGTTCAAAGATTTAGACATTACATCTTGTTACGTAAAACCACGGTAATTTCTAATTGTAACCCTATGATGTATATTTTGAGCAAACAATTGCTAGGGGGCAAGTATTCCAAATGGATAGTTATCCTGCAGGAATTTGACTTGGAGTTTGAAAAATCCAAGGCAAAGAAATATTTGGTATTTGCAGAACTGATGTGTGATTTCCCCTCTACTGATACTGAAACAGTGGCAGAAGATTCCATTGCGGACGAATCTTTGTTTCTTATCAGTACACTTGATCCATGGTATGGAGATATTATTGTTTATCTCCAAACCCAATCTTTTCGGCCTGACATCTCTGTAGAGCTATAAAAAGGGTCTCTTTCACCTCTAATTACCTCACATTAATATGTCAATCCGGGAGCGTTTTGTTATTCCAAAGAGTGTCTCAGTCTGAGGCTATCACTTGTCAGAGTAATGCTAGTAGTACAGTGTTTAAAAATACAAGAGTAAACGGATGCTTGTCTATAGCTAAGTTTCTTCAAAAGAATAAATCACACATTCAGAAAACTCGGCAGCTTATCAGTCAAGGGTTCGAACGTGTATCCCTTTGGGCGATGGAAAAGGGGGTAGAGCATAGACCACGGTTACGGGAACTGAACGGTGAATGTCGAAGATCCTTTTCTGACCTTGAATCGTCTCTTACACCAAACAACAAATGGAAGTATTAGACAATGAGATAGAAAAATGGAACAGAAAATAAAGAATTGAACAGCAAATCTGGAATGGAACGGTAATTCTAAAATAGAACAGCAATCAACAACTAAGTCTCGAGAGTCGTAACCAAAATTACTCTATTAACCCAAATGCACTCTTCACAATCAAATAACAATCTTTCACTTTTAAGGCAAATTAAGCAGAACACACTAATGGAACAGCAATAACTATTGATAAATTATGAACAACACTAGTAAATCATATACGCACACAACACGCTGAAATAGTAATCTGATCAATCTTAATTAACAGGGATACGACTGTGCTTCCAAATAGAACAGCATTATCTCTGAATCCAACAATCATGAAGAACACAACTTTATATGAATCTATGACATGAATGTTCAGTACAAAAGCTCTGTAACATAACAGTAAGAATATTCGGTTAAGACTAATAACATGCAATCAACTCTGAAAGGATCAGTAACATAATGCAGAGTCAATACACAATTCTATCTGTAAAAACCTTAATGATTTAATCTTAACAGAGCATGTAATAGCAACTTATAAAGCATATCAGATTACCGAATAACAACGATAAGCAAACCACGCAGAAATCAAATCGTAGTGATACAGAAGCAAGTGTCCTCCGGGGCCGGGCCCTTAGCCTTTAAGGGTACACCGCCTTAAGTTAATCCAGACACAGAAATGAGATAATCACCAAGTTTATATTAATGCATAATACAAAAGTACAATGAACCAGTTCTCAACGAGACTTGATGATCAGAGTTGATTTTTAACAGAAAATTACATAAAAAGTATCCTCCCAAGCTAACAGTGCTGTCCCTTTATATAAAGGTGACGGCGGAGATGTCCAAGTAACAAGATAAATAAAGCAGCGATCCCTCAGGATCAAAGATCCTGAGGGATTCGCCAAACTATTAATCCTTCATCTTTTCTTTTCTTCTCCGCCGAGCTGGTGTCTTCTCCTCCTTTTCCGGGCCGATTTGCTTTGATCTGCTTAGCCTTGTTTGCATTCGGTTCCCCTTCAAAGGGACAACAGTTATCTCGTCTTTGTCCTTTCCTTTGGAACGAAAACTCCTCGTTTTCACCTTTTCCTGCACAGAAAAATAACAATCATCAGCGGTTAAGTCTTGCATATCAACTCTCACATGTTTTGTTATAATTCTTTATTATTTTCCAAATTCATGATGCAAAAAGGTTTACAAATTCTACTAAAAAGCCACTGAAATGATCATCAAAAGCATACCTTTTTAGTACTCCACACACCCCCCTGCTTACCTTGTTTCATGTCCTCATGAAAACATTTTAGTTGACATGCAAGGCAGTGAGAGAATAGGCTGGAGAAGGAATCTCATGCGGAGGCCTACAGCCATGATGAGTGACTAGATAGTCAAAGAACTGACCCGTTTGCCCCTCAGGCATCTCATACAGGGCTTGATATCCGGGTGTAGGGTGCCAAATAATTGGATTGCGAAATCTATATCCTAACCAGGATGGCCCTGCTTTCATAATGATTTTCTGGGCTTCTCTGGCTGTTCGGGTGTATCGGTGGCATGCTTGCGCTTTGCCGATTCCTGGTGTATTTCTGGTCGTTCAGATGCACTAGCAACATGTTTTTGTTTTACTAATTCTCTGCATTTTTCTGGACGTTCTGGTGTGCTTGTAGAATGTTTACGTTTTGGGGATGGTGTTGTCAATCCCCCCTCAATCATTACAATCAGCTCTTCCTAGCTGCTCTGCTGCTGGGTGAGACTATGACTAACTATTAATCGTATTAACCCATGGTGACTGACGACTGACTCTACATGCTGTGCCTTTTTTATGCTTCGTGCAGCATCATGCAATAATGAATTCAGAAGTGCAGGTAGATTTACAGAGCATTTCTGCTTTAAAACAGCTAAGAGTTTAAGATGTCGTGGTCTTACCACGTCTTTCCTCCCCTCGCAGGTGATGTAGCTCTGCACTGTTCTTGCTAACTCCGTCCAGGGTTCTCCTAGCGTTTCCGGCAGAACTCCCTTCCCCTTAATTGTCAAGCTCTGGCCTTCGTCCTGGAAAATTTCCATGATCTTCTGTAATCTTTCCTTCTTTAGTGTCCATACTGGTCCAGTGGCTGGTAGTCCCGAAACTTCTGCAATTATATCGTCGGTGACCGCTATCTGCTTCCCCCTTACTGTGGAGTGATCCTCCTGCAGGTTCTGCAAAAATTCCATCGCTACTGTTTCATTAGACTCCTGCAGGCGACTGAGATAATTCAGCCATCTTGCTCTTTCCAGGATCTCCCGGGCAGCAGCGGAGATTGTCAACTTCTGAGGTTCGCTTCGAATTGCCCTTCCTCCCATGGTTTCACTGTGGATTCTCAATGGAACAACAACTGCTTGTGCTATTTGAAACACAGAGAGGGTGATAATCACAAGATTTGGAAAAAAAAAAAACACAAAGTATGCAACAGAAATGGATTATGAACAGCAACTTGTGTAAAAATAGAAATTTCATGCCGTTAAGCTATGCCATACCGTCGTACACTATCTTTCCCGAATAGTGAGCTGACACGTAATTCAGGGAATAATGAGGTTAACCTCCCCCCCGCAATGTGATAGGCTGTCCCAGCCGTCAAATAAAGGAGCAGCACCCAATCTGCAACCGAGTCATAAAGGAACAACGTATGAAATTATGCCATGTTTAGAAAGACAACGAATTACCGAAATCGAGGCGGAGAGTTGATCGCGTATTATGTAAGAGGCTGCTGTGATATGATATGAGGCTGGTGGATAGGACGTCTATCGTATTTTCCAAATCTCAAGTGGTCATGGTCACTTCCTTTGCCATGATTGGTGGTAATAAATGTTCATGCGATGTATAAATCGGGAAATAATATATGATTAGTTCCTAGGATATAAGAAACAAAAGAGTATTAGTATCTTGCCCATTGGTGTAACCAAGGTGACTTCAATACCATTAACAGTGCTCTGCTGCCGACAGGTGTCCATAACCTTGGCATAGTTGTTTTTTCACCCTTGGAACCATGATCCTTTGTGTATACTTAGGAATGTTGTTATGTCAGAATGTAGACCATTATGCTGGCTTGGTGACCAGTTAACCATAATGCCATTCACGAGGAAGGAGCGAAACGTGGGCAGGCCGGCTCGTGATGAGACCTCCTGTTCCAAGGTTCGATTATTTGATATACCTTTTGGACCATATCCCTGGTGTGGTGGCCATAGTGGGAATGCCACTTCACTTCCATCCTCATGATCATGGTAGGCTGGCTCTTGATGAGACCCCCTATCCTACATTTGACATCTCACATATCATGTTCACATATTTTTTTCTTTTTCATAGAGTACTTTTCCTTATTTACACACAAAGGGTGGTTCAACACTCCTTAAGAGTAGGAATGGTGGAAGAAGTCTTATCATCTCAATAGGAAGATATAAGCCCTTTGCTCTTATTCCTAAATACTAATCAAAGAGGGTTAAAGGGATCAGCATGATAAAGATAACCAATCAGGGCAAAATTAGTAAAACAATGACAACAAAAGATAAGAAATAAGTATGTCCTTCCTTTTGTCCTCTTACCAATGCAGAGCCTTATAAATATAGCAATTTATGGTTTGCGGATTTCGGTATGTTGTGATTTTATATTCATTGCACAAGTACATAGCTGTATCTTAAAGACTTGAAAGAATATGGGCAAGAAGCATCCTCAATTTAGATCAGCAAAAGGAATAAGTTGTTTCACAAGGAGAGCAAAAGTATGCTAGTGGTGTTCCTTTTGAAAAAGAAACAACGAAGGACGATTGATCGCAAAAATGCAAATGTCGTTCCTTTGAAAAAGGAATAGAAAAAATAAAAATACTATAAAAACACTCAAAATGCCGTTCCTTTGAAAAAGGAACAAAAGAATGCTGTTTCTTTGGAAAAAAAAGGAACAACAAAAATCCAAAATGCTGTTCCTTTAGAAAAGGAACAGCAAAACAAGCAAAGTCGTTCCTTTTTTTTTTTTTAAAAGGAACAGCAGAAAATCAAAGATGTTGTTCCTTTAGAAAAGGAACAGCAGAAAATCAAGAATGATGTTCCTTTTGAAAAGGAACAGCAAAAACACGCAAATTCCATTCTTTTAGAAACAGAGCTGCAAAAATCGAAATTTTGAGAAAGAAAAGGAACAGCAAAAATGACAAGAAAACATTTAGTTCAAACATATGTACAAGAACGACTCAAAGACAAGAACTTATGTACAAATTGTAAAAAGAAATGAATTCCTTAATGAATTACAGGTGGGGAAGATTTCTCTTCCTCTCCTAAAATCTCCATATCAGTGTCTCGGCGTAGCTGCTGGCAGAAGGATTCTCGAGTAAGTGGTTTGCGATAGAGACGAACTCGGTGGCCATTTACTTTGAATGCATATCCAGAACTGTCAATGGTAATTAGAGTAAGGGTTCCGTTGTCATGCACCTTCTGGATTTCGTATGGTCCCAACCATCGAGTCTGAATTTTCCCAGGGAAATCCTGAAACCGAGAGTCGTATAACAGAGCCCAGTCTCCCTCGTGGAAGACTTTGTTTTTGATGAGCGCATCATGCCATTTAGCTCGCTGCTGTTGAATCAATGCTGTATTTTGTAGTGCAGAGAGCCTAATTTCATCCAATTCATTGATCTATTGTAGTCGATTGATTTGTGCCTCGCTTAGATCTAGGCCAACTTCCTGTGTTGTCCGTGATGTTTGGATTTCGAATTCTATGGGAAAAATGGGTTGTTTTCCAAACACTAATTGATAAGGTGAGTAACCGGTGGTGCTTCTCCATGTTGTTCTATAGGCCTAGAGTTCTTCAGGTAGTCGGGCAGCCCAATCACGCCTATGGGACGCAATGGTTTTTGTTAGGATTGATTCTATTATCTTATTGCTGCTTTCTACCTGCCCATTCGCCTGTGGGTGATATGGAGTAGTGATTTTATGCTGGACGTGATAATTGTCGAGTGTTGCAGCTAATCTATTCCCAGCAAATTGTGGTCCTCCATCCGTAATTATTTCCCTTGGAAGGCCATAACGTACAAATAGATGGAACAGGAACTGTATGACAGAGTCCTCTGTGGCTCTTGGCAATGCTTCTGCCTCAACCCATTTGGTGACATATTCCGTTGCCACCAAGATATATGTTTTCTGATTTGATGATGGGTTGATGGGTCCAACGAAATCAAGAGCCCATCGCTCGAATGGTTCAATGACTAACTGTGGTTTCAGAGGCATCTCATTAGCTTGACCAGGTCGTCCTGCTCGCTGGCAGCTGTCACAGGCTTGGACAAATTTCTTTGCATCTTTGAAAATCGTAGGCCAGTAATATCCTGTCTGCAATACTTTATGTCTAGTTCTACGCTCAGCGAAGTGTCCACCACACGGTCCATCGTGACAGGATTTTAGGATGTCAAAGATTTCATCTTCTCGAACACATCTCCTGATATGCATGTCTGCCCCTGTGTGAAACAAATAGCCCCCAATCCACGAGAATCGAGCACTCTTTTGAACAATCTGCTTGCGCTCATTAGGGGTTAAGTGTTTTGGTAGTTTACCTACTGTGAGGTAATTGGCAACATCAGCATACCAGGGTGTTTGAATGGCAACAGCAAACAGGTGCTCATCCAGAAATTGATCTTCAACTGCTGCTGCATCGATTGGTTTTGGTATTCTCGAAAGAAAATCGGCTACAGGGTTTTCTTTGCCAGGCCGATCCTTGATTGTGATATCGAATTCCTGCAATAAAATCAACCATCTAGTTATTCTGGCATTTGTGACAGGCTTATTTGCTAAATATTTTATGGCAGAATGGTCTGTATACAAGATAACAGGATAGCCTGTAATATAATGTCTAAACTTATTGACAGCATGTATTACAGCTAGGAATTCTTTTTCAGTAACAATGTAATTTAATTCAGCAGGGGATAAATTTTTGCTGATGTAATAGATAGCATATGGTTTTTTATCCTCTTCCTGCCCAAGGACTGCGCCAATGGCTGTATCCGAGGCATCAGATGATATCTGGAATGGTAGGTCCCAGTTTGGTCCTCGAAGGACTGGGGCTGTGGATACAAGCTTCTTTAGATCCTCGAAAGCACGGTCACATTTGTCTGTCCAAAAAAAATCAACGTTACCAGTTAGTGCATATAAAGGAGCAGCAATGTGCGAATAATGCTCTATAAATCGTCTATAGTAACCAGAAAATCCAAGAAAGCTGCGTACCTCTGTTTGAGTAGTAGGAGTGGGAATGAGCAAAAGTATTTGGATTTTGGCCGGGTCTACCTGAATGCCGGCTGCTGAAACATAATGTCCTAGGATAAGTCCTTCAGTCATCATCATGAAACATTTTTCATGGCTTAAGCAAAGCCTGGTAGTAATGCAGCGTTGTAGGAATTTTTCTAGGGTGTCTAGTGCTGGATCAAAATCATCTCCATATGGTGTAAAGTCATCCATGTAAACTTCAAGTCCATCATTTATTAAATCTGCAAAAATGCTAAGGATAGCCCTTTGGAATGTGGCAGAAGCATTACATAGGCCAAAAGGTAGAACTCGATAGGAAAATGTTCCCCAAGGACAAGTAAAAGTAGTTTTATCCTGGTCTTCGGGGGCAATCTGAATCTGATTGTATCCACTGAAGCCATCCAGGAAAGAAAAGAAGTTCTTTCCTGCTAAAGTATCTAATACTTGGTCTATGAATGGGAGAGGAAAATGATCTTTCTGTGTTGCCTTATTTAGTTCCCTATAATCCACACAGATTCTCCATTTTCCATTTTTTTTTGGTACCACCACAAGCGGAGAGACCCATTTACTATCAGAAATAGGATAGATAAAATTGACATCTAAAAGTTTCTGAAGTTCAGCTTTTACCACATCCTTTAGATGAGGATTAAGTCTCCTTTGCGGCTGACGAACAGGTCTGGCATCTTTTTCTATATAAATGTGGTGTGTACATAATTGGGGATCGATTCCTTTCATATTAGGGTAATCCCATGCAAATGCTTCTTGATATTTTGTTAACAGATGGATAAGCTTTGTTTCTTGTTCAGGCGTGAAATTGGCATTGATGTTTAAAGTTTTTCCCGGTTCAATTTCCACAGTTTTACTATTTGCAACAGAAGTAACAGGTATCGTTTGGTCATGCGTATATTTCAGAGGATCTTCCTCCAATTCATTATCAAATGCTGCTTCTATCATGTGACACTATGTGCGAGATTCAGTTTGACTAATGAAATTATTAATGGCATCATCTTCTGTTTGGTCTTTAAAATCAAGTGCCTCTTGTATAGTTAATGGAGATCTGATGTTATCAGTAAGGTATGATACAGGGTGCTTATTAGTTTTGATTATTGTGACACATGGCTGCGCTGGAGGATATAGAACTAAATTCTTGCTATTTGGTCCTCTAGTTATGGTCATATTTCCCTGCTGGCAGCCAATGTAGGCATCGACAGTGGCAAGCCAAGGTCTACCTAAAATTAGCGGGTGTCCATCAACTCGGGTTTTTGGATTAATTATCAGGAAATCGGTTGGATACTCCCAGGAATCTACAGAGACCATGACATCATGTAGAGTACCCTCTGGTCTAACCACAGATCGGTCAGCCAATTATAACAAAGTAGAGGTGGGTTCTACAGATGTAATGCCGAGCTTTTGGCAAGTAGTGGTTGTTAAAATATTAATTGCAGCTCCTAGATCAACTAAGGCATTAGACAGGGTTTGACCATAAATTTGAACAGTTATAATTGGATTTCTTGGGTCTTCATATTTAATGGGTGTTTCTTTCCCAGATAATAAGTCAGATAAAGTACCGACTACTTGGACTCTTGGATTACTTGTTATATTCCTCCTTGGTTTCTTTATGCACAACTCTTTGATAGTTTTTGCGTATATAGGAATGTCTTGAATGGCTTGGAGGAATGGGATTTTTATGTACAGATTTTGTAATTCTCCCAGAATGTCAAAGTCGGGATATTGTATGGGTCGAGGTATGACTAATCGTTCTGGGAACGGAGGAGAGGATGTGGTTGCTTGTTTATGCGTCTGCTGCTTATTTACATCCTCTTGTTGCAACTGATGTTCTCTTGGTAACTAATCTTCAATATGAACTGTCTTATCTCCCTCAGTTTCAATTATCCGTCAAGATCTTAACTGAAGATCATTGCACTCCCTCAGGTCAGGTCCTATTTCTGGTGATTCTATGATTTGGATAGATTGGACCGGTCTGTTATTTGGATTGGGATTGGGTTGGGCTGGGAGTTGCGGTCTCAGGTTAGACTGGGGATTTTGTTGTAAGGCTGGCAAAGTAGGTTGAGGGAGCAGAATAGTTCCAGCTGGCTGGTGCATCGGTCTTTGCCAGCTTGTCTTCCAGGGTGAACTTTGTGAAGTATGGGGAGTCCATTGTGAAGGATATGGGCCATTTTGCCAATATGGTGGAGTGTAAGGGAAATTCGGCCAACCAGATTGGCTTGTTTGATTCAGCCATGGGTTTGAAGAAGGAAACGATTGTGGTGACCAGTTTGAAAATGGGGGTTGAGATTGATTTTTCCACATACTATATTGTTGAGAATTATACTGTGGAGGTTGAAAAGAAGAGGTTGAGTCTGGAAACATACCAGATTGTCTCGGCTGCCACTGGCGACACTGGTTGGTCAAGTACACCGATTCTGGTTCTTCTTCCGCTTCCTTATATACTGCTTTCAATCCAGGAAGTGAGGGGTAGCTCTCCGTAAGGTGATCTTTTGTACAGATGGCGCATGTTTGGACTGTATCCAGTGGACATTCCTTGTGGCTATGTTTTTTTCTGCATCGGGGGTAGAAGATCGCCAAATTCTGTTCTGCCTCCATCTGCTTCTGTTTAGCCTGCACAATATCAAGTTGTGTAGTTAGTGTCCCCGGAATATCAGTTTTGAAATTTTCTAATAAATTTCCAATTTCTGCACGTGTTACTCCTTCTGTTGATACTTTGTTATCTCTTGCAAACCGATCATATTCTGTCGATTTTATTCTTATGCTGCCTCTCAAACTCCTGATACATAAATCAATGATGTCAGCAAAATTCTCTTGATAAATATCCCATTTTCCCATGATGTTTAATGTTTCAATCCATTGTTCCTTCATGCCCCTTATTAATGCAGTTTTTAACACATTATCAGGTAAAGGTAGCGATGCATAAGGAAATCTTTGTAGATTGTACTGAAAACGTTCCACATAATCCTCCAATGTTTCATTCGGTCTGGCTGTCATTTGGAATATTTCGTCTTTTAATTCTCTAGACCTACAATAATCCTGATATTTTTTTAAGAAGGATTCTTTCATTTGATCCCAATTGTTGATAACCCCACCACCTAGTCCCATAAACCATCTTAAAGCAACCCCTTTTAATGTAGAGGGAAATAATTTCAATTTCTGGGGATCGGTGGTGTAATCATACCCCTTGCATAACACATCGAATTCGAATAAAAATGCATCCGGATCTTCTGATGTGAGACCGTGAAATGTAGGGATATTTTGAAGAGGGATAGCTTTCATGGGTGCATTTGCTGCAGAATCCACTATAGGATATTGTAATGTAGAGGTTTGAGCATTTGGCTGGTTCTGAGCCATGGGATTGAATATATGCCAATAACCTTCTGGGATATCTAGGAGGGTATTCCTAGGTTGAGAGGGAATGGTTTTGACAGGGATAGTTTTAATAGCACTTCCCTTATCTGGAATAATGAGAATACCAGATGTCCGAGGAGATTGGATTCCTTCAACAATGATTTTCGCAGCACTCCCCTTATCTGGGCTATCTAATGGCTGGTTTGTTCCAATAGGAGATTTTGGTTCCTTGGTTTGCCCTGTTTCTCCTTCTCCTTCACAAAAGTTGCTGGAATTCCCTTCCTGCAATAGTTCTGGAGTAGAATTTTCAATTTCTTGAAAGTCCTGCTCTTCAGTTTGACTATGCACCTCAGCAAAGGCTACAGATGGTGATCCTGTGGCCTGAAGGGAACTAGTAGGTCGTTTAGAAATGTTTTTCCTGGGGCCTATTGATGGCTGAGATTCTGTTTTCTTATAGATTTCGTCTATGAAGGTCGTTCGGCCAAGGGTCACCGGCCCCTTAGCTTTTTCAGGCTTGGATGGGGGTTTGATATTCTTTTCTGGTCTTTTCTGCTTAGTCATGCACTCAAATGAACTACCAAATTCTATTCAAACAAAGAAAAAACAAATCTGTTAGGAAAGCGGGCAGTGGAGCAGGGTTTTTACATGCTCCGCACGTAGGTTCTTACCTTCCGTTTTTAAGATCCAACTCTTCCCTAGCAGGTTCGTACACTACTCTGAAAAAGACAAATGGCTACACTCTTTCCCCGGCAACGGCACCAAAATGTAGAGCTATAAAAAGGGTCTTTTTCACCTCTAATTACCTCACATTAATATGTCAATCCGGGAGCGTTTTGTTATTCCAAAGAGTGTCTCAGTCTGAGGCTATCACTTGTCAGAGTAATGCTAGTAGTACAGTGTTTAAAAATACAAGAGTAAACTGATGCTTGTCTATAACTAAGTTACTTCAAAAGAATAAATCACACATTCAGAAAACTAGGCAGCTTATCAGTCAAGGGTTCGGCAGCGATAACCCATCCCTTTGGAAACTGATGGAAAGGAAATTAGAGCATAGACCACAGGTCTGGGAGCTAGACAGTGAATGCCAAAGCTCACTACAGCCTTAGATCGTCTCTCACACCAAAACAACAAATGCGAGTAAATGGAACGACAGATAGCAAAATAGAACAACAAATAAAGAATTGAACAACAAATCTGGAATGGAACGGCAATTCTAAAATGGAACAGCAATCGAACAACTAAGTCTCGCGAGTCGTAAAAAAACTTAATCTATTAACCCAAATGCACTCTTCGCAATCAAATAACAATCTTTCACTCTTAAGGAAAATCAAGCAGAACACACTAATGGAACAACACTAACTATTGATAAATTATGGAACAGCACTAGTAAATCATATACGCACACAACACGCTGGAATATTAATATGATCAATCTTAATTAACAGGGATACGACTATGCTTCCAAATATAACAACATTATTTCTGAATCCAACAATCATGAAGAACACAACTTCAGATGAATCTATGACACGAATGTTCAGTACAAAAGCTCTGTAACAGAACAGTAAGAATATTTGGTTAAGACTAATAACATGCAATCAACTCTGAAAGGATCAGTAACATAATGCAGAGTCAATACACAATTCTATCTGTAAAAACCTTAATGATTTAATCTTAACAGAGCATGTAATAGAAACTTATAAAGCATATCAGATTACCGAATAACAACGATAAGCAAACCACGTAGAAATCAAATCGTAGTGATACAGAAGCAAGTGTCCTCCGGGGCCGGGCCCTTAGCCTCCAAGGGTACACCGCCTTAAGTTAATCCAGACGCAGAAATGAGATAATCACCAAGTTTATATTAATGCATAAGACAAAAGTACAATGAACCAGTTCTCAACGAGACTTGATGATCAGAGTTGATTTTTAACAGAAAATTACATAAAAAGTATCCTCCCAAGCTAACAGTGCTGTCCCTTTACATAAAGGTGACAGCGGAGATGTCCAAGTAACAAGATAAATAAAGTAGCGATCCCTCAGGATCAAAGATCCTGAGGGATTCGCCAAACTGTTAATCCTTCATCTTTTCTTTTCTTCTCCGCCGAGCTAGTGTCTTCTCCTCCTTTTCCAGGCCGATTTGCTTTGATTTGCTTAGCCTCGTTTGCATTCAGTTCCCCTTCAAAGGGACAGTAGTTATCTCGTCTTTGTCCTTTCGTTTGGAATGGAAACTCCTCGTTTTCACCTTTTCCTGCACAGAAAAATAACAATTATCAGCGGTTAAGTCTTGCATATCAACTCTCACATATTTTGTTATAATTCTTTATTGTTTTCCAAATTCATGATGAAAAAAGGTTTAAAAATTCTACTAAAAAGCCACTGAAATGATCATCAAAAGCATACCTTTTTAGTACTTGGAGTTTGAAAAATCCAAGGCAAAGAAATATTTGGTATTTGCAGAACTGATGTGTGATTTCCCCTCTACTGATACTGAAACAGTGGCAAAAGAGTCCATTGCGGACGAATCTTTGTTTCTTATCAGTACACTTGATCCATGGTATGGAGATATTATTGTTTATCTCCAAACCCAATCTTTTCGGCCTAACATCTCACGATCTCAATGACGGAAAATACGCTTCCAATCCCAACAGTATAATATCATTGGTGATATACTTTATCGTTGTGGAGCGGATTCTGTTTTTCGACGTTGTCTTACACATGAAGAAGCTGAGAAGGTTTTAAATGACTGCCATTCTAAAGCATGTGGCGGTCATATGTCTGGGTATGCCACAGCCCAAAATATATTGCGTGCTGGTTATTTCTGACCAACGTTGTTCAAAGATTGTATTTATGCAGTTCGGAAATGCCACAACTGTCAAATTTTTGATCGAAAAATGCGCACGCCACCCGCTCCTCTTCACCCTATAATTGTTGTTGGTCCCTTTGCGAAATGGGTTGTCGATTTTATTACATGTAACCCTCACTCGGCCGGGGGGCATGCGTATATTATCTTAGCAGTTGATTATTTTACTAAGTGGGCCGAGGCGATGCCTACATTTTCGGCTGATGGCAAGACTGCTGCAACTTTCGTATTTAATCACATAATTGCTAGGTTCGGTGTTCCTCAAGCTATTATTACGGATCATGGAAGTCACTTTCGGAATGTCATGATGACTGAACTAACAGACCAACTTGGCTTGCGCCATGATAGTTCCACTCCGTATTATCCGCAAGCCAATGGTCTGGTTGAAGCCATTAATAAAGTTTTAGTCACCATGATCAGACGAATTATTGGTATTCACAAGACGAATTGGCATTCCATGTTATTTTCAGCACTTTGGGCATATCGAACCTCAGTCAAAACATCAATGGGTTTCACTCCTTTTCAACTGGTTTACGTTTTGGAAGCTGTGTTGCCGATTGAATGCGAAATTCCGTCACTAAAATTAGCCGTAGAATTACTTCCAGCTACATCTGAAGAGGAGAAACGTTTCTTGTACTTAGCCCAGTTAGATGAGAATCAACGAAATGCTGCAATAGCAAATGAGGCTCATGTTAAACGGATAAAAGCTCAGTATGATAGAAGTGTGACCCCTCGAAATTTTTCAGAAGGAGACCTAGTTTTACTTTACAATCAAGCTAATGACAAGCTAGGAGCTGGGAAATTTGTGCCTATGTGGCATGGTCCTTACATTGTTAAATGAAAGTTAGCAAAAGGGGCCTATGAGTTGATATATTTTGACGGTGTCCCTTTGGATAAACCTAGAAATGGGCTTTATCTAAAGTGATATTATGCTTAAACTTGGTGTGGAGATTTTTTAGGTTAGATTTCTTTACTGCTGGTGTGTTTTAGATTAGAAAAGTGTGCCTAGTTTAGAAGTGTGTTTTATCACTATTCCTACTTATCTGAGTTTTACTCTTGA
Source organism: Pinus albicaulis (assembly GCA_034641835.2). Lineage (NCBI taxonomy): Eukaryota > Viridiplantae > Streptophyta > Pinopsida > Pinales > Pinaceae > Pinus > Pinus albicaulis. The sequence goes on from CM076584.1 coordinate 142,860,997, forward strand.
TATTGCAGATGTCAACGTCTCTTCAAACCTACATTGGTTTTGCTGATGGTGCTTGTTGTAGTACACGAAACATTTCTTCCGCAGCTTGGGTTATCTATTCACCCTCTAACGAGTTAGTATCCATGCATGGGGTAAGCCTTGGTCAAATGACGAATAACATTGCCGAGTATAGTGCAGTGATTGAGATATTATCTGAATCCATATCATTTGGAATTCAGAGTTTGATTGTTGGGTTGGATTCTGAACTTGTTGTATTACAACTTAACAGAGTTTATACCATTAGAAATCCAGTGTTATTACGGTTATTTTTAAGAGTTCGTCTCTTGGAACGTGAATTTGATTACATTGAATATCAGCATATTCCAAGACATTTAAATACATTAGCAGATGCAATTGCTTCTAGTATGATAGATCGACATTTGCAATAATCAAAACAGTAAATCAAACGCATTCATAACATGTACATAGATAGATGGTAAATAGTGATATATCATAGTATAGAAATGTTTTCAAAAAATATATACATCGTCTTCGATCATAGGTTGGAAACACCTTATGATCGGCAAAAAATGATAACACAAAAAGTAAAAAATATGAGTCTACAAGATCATCCCATCACTGATGGTGATCACGATAAGAAACCACTGCCTGAGCCACCCTACATAGGAACCTCCTAAAAGGTCCTGGAACACCAATCACGTATCTCTGCAACCTGAGTGGAATATCATCTATGCTCGTCTCTGGAATATCTAGAGTCAAACGCTCTAGATGATGCTCTAAATCAGTCAAAATTTCCGCTGATTGGCTTGCTGGGACTGGTGTGGCTACAACTGGTTGTCTTCTCTCATAAGGTTGGAGATGGGATGGTCGCTGTGGACCCACATCTGTATTCAAAAAACTTTTGGTTATTAGTTTTCAAGACGATAAAAAATAAAAAAATTAGAATTTAGCAAACATTGAAAAATGATTATACCTGAGTCATCCCACTGTTCCCCTGCTGGGAGAGCCATCTCTCGGTCCCCGCGGAAATCTATCCCGGCATATGGAAATTCCTCTATCACAAAAATTTGGCGATCCAGCCAACGAAAATATGGAGGAAATCGAACAATCTCAGTACCCTCAATAGCATGACGAGCCATCAATGCGGACCAACGAACCATCCTAGGTTCTCGAAGTCGACCGGCATCAACAAAAATACTCTGTGGAGCTAGCATGGGGATCCTCTCTAGAGAAAAAGAGACGACGATGGATCCATATCCAAAGTTATTCAGTTTCCCATTTTTTTCTCTAGTTAGTTGGCCTTTTACATTAGCCAACACAGCTTCACACCAGTTAAAGATGGTGCCGCGAAAACAGTCCACAGCAATACGCATTTGGGAACCGGTAGCTACATGCAGCGCAGCGCTCCCACACAGTTTGGTAACAGTAAAAGAAATAACTTTCAATTCAGGACGGATGATGTGTTTTATATCAATCCGTTTGTCCCTAGGGTTTGCCTGGTCATTGCAGAATTCTAGTTGGAGATTAGAGACAGACTGGCCACCTGGCCTAGTCCCAAACAAAGAAACTTGTTCGCCCCTCTTGGACAAACCAGTCAGAAAATATATATCCTCCAGCTCAATTTCGAGCCGGTGGCTACCAATAATGAAGCACTGGTCCTGCACATTCCATCTGTTTACCAACCATGTCAAGATTTCGACCTGTGCCCTCATGCCTGAGATGGCCCATAATTTATACAAACCGCATGCTCTTAATGCTTGCTGTGTGGGAAAATGGATTATTGCGGCTTCATCCACATCCTCATGTTCACGTTCTCTCCAAATCAACATCTTGATAATCCTACAATGCATAAAAAGGCAAGTTAGAACAATCTTATTTGAAAATTTTTGGGAAACAAATGAGAAATTTGCATTTTAAATTTGACCACGTGGGTACCGCACCCGGCCTTTGTAAACAGTGCGTAGGAATGCACGCGAGCTGTGTGTTGGGTGCGGACCCACGAATTTTTTCCACATAGAAAAAATTTGCGGTTCGCAGGTCGCATGTGTCGCACTTGCGGACCCCTGCGGGCGAATTTTTAAACCATATTTTTCCCTAAAAATACAAATTAAAGCCTAAAAATGAATTTGAAACAGATGGAATATAAGATTAAGAGGTCGTGGATTACCTGGGACTGACGGTTCTCGATTTCGTTGGATGGATTTTCCAGAATCTTCACAGGAACTTTCTTACCCAAAAGCTTTTTACTTTTCACTCTGAACTTGAACGGTAAAAATGAAATTGAAAAAGTCCTTTTTATAAGTTTTTTCGAATAGATGAATTTTTAATTTGTTTATTTTTCACTTTAAAAAGGGTATTTTTGAAAGCATTTTTACTTATCTTAAACAGGTATGTGTAATATTTCAAGTTTTTGTGCAGAAATTGGATTTTTCAGGAAAACTGATCATTTTTCAACAAAGAGCATACTTTTATCACTTTTTCGGACTCTTTCAAAAATTTACGAAAAAGCGAAACATTGGAGTCCTCTTTTAAGCCCTTTTCAGACTCTCTAAACATGAAAAGATTGCCGAGCACTTGATTATTCAAACTCGTTAAAGTAAATGAATGATCGTCCTTTCAGTATAAGTTTACCCCTTTTACGGACTGAAATGGACTATTTACGAAAAAGGTATACGTTGACTAATTACGGTCAACAGAGTTCTCTCTCGCATTATTTTATCCTTTTTCGGGCTTGAGAGACTAAATTTACGAAAAAGTACACCCACGGAGTTTTCTTAAGTTTTTCTTCTGACTCCCTAAAACTGAAAAACCCGAGTTTCTCCTATACTAGACTCGTTAAAACTTAACAGTAAAGGACCTGTTCAATTTTAAACAGGAACGAACCACTCCTTCTTAGGATTCAAATTTTAAACTAAGTTGGACTCATCCGAAGGATGAGCTTATAATCAAGAAAATGTTATCCTCTTCAAGCTTGTCAAAAATAATGAGGTACTTGCCAGAAATGGTGGGGGAAAAAGAGAAAAATGGGCGTGTTTGTTGTATTTTAAATTTTTCGAAAACCCAGTCAACCACTCTTGAACACGACACTTTTATTCACCTGGGTTGGGAAAATCCTTTGTCTAACAGTTAATCAAACCACATTGAAAGTCTTCAGCTGGTTTCTGGGTATTAGCTTTAGGTCAATTGTTACCAAACCATCTGTAGTGTTGTTAAGTGTTCAAGAGACAGTTCAAATAAATTGTTCATACCACCAAATATCTTATCATCACTTTGACCAATCTGATCAGTCCTTGCCAATATATTTTCAAAACTTGATCTATGATTTCGTGTTGTGGGCTTGCCTATGACAGATCACTTTCTATCAATGACAACTCATTATCTAGGAATTTGATCCAGAAATCGTCAGTACCTTGAAATCTGTATGCCTCAATGTCAGGTTTCTCACTTTCGACGATAGGTTGCATTATTGACCTTCGATCGAATGATTCTGTGACATGTTCGACTTCAGCTCATTCATTCATATTTCATGGATTGTACTGGGTACTTTGAGAGCCATTGACATTACTGGTGGTTACTCTCACACTTGTTAACAGTTTACATCATTGACTGGTAATCAAGTGGTTTCTACCATGTTCGACTTCGACACATTCATTCACATGGATAGAATCGTACTAGTTCTAGATACGGAAATCAAGATACTGGATCTAGTTTCCACCATCCAGGCTGCAAGGAATTTTGTTAACATCTGTACAATAGACTATTTATAAACAGATGGCTGCATCCATACTGTGTTTACACATATCTGCACTATGATGTATTCAAAATCATTCCTGTATCAGAACGATTTGAGTTAGTTTTGGTTACTTTTAATCTGAGTATGGGAATGCCTACCTCAATGATGACATGTATACATATATATTTTGCATTGAATGTTTTGAGTTCCAGTAGGGTGTCCCGAGGTGATCTTTCAAATGCTCAATACTGCCTCCTTGGCCTCTCTGAGACTTGACTTCATAGGGCTGAGACTTCCCACACACTTTGGGGGGCAAATGTTACACTAAGCATATCACGACATTCTAGGCTGTGATACATGAGCTCCAGCTATTACTCCCATACTTCCTCCTTACAGAGTCAACATATAGTTTATTTATTGACCTTGAAAAGTAGAAGAAGTTCCTAAAATCCCATAAAATTTGTGCTATATTTTCTCTTCATTTCTGTGAGTGCACTAAATTCCAAGCTCTCTGTTGTCTGAGCTATACATGCATTCTTTCTTGAAGTGTTATGAATGGACTATGTATCAAACTCAAAAAGGTGAGAAAGTAAAGATAAAAAGTTGATTTCAGATGAATTCTAGAAGATTCTAGATGGGAATTTTTGGGAATGGATACGCTTTGAGAAGGTTCATGCATCCCTCACTTGATGGAGCTAACCCCTTGATGTAAGGAGCTAATCCCTTTGAAGGAGGATTCTATCCCTTCATATTTGGAACATAAAACCTCCTCTTTTCCACTATAAAAAGAGGCCATGGGTAGCCTCAAGGGGAGTTCAAGCTTTAAGATATTTGAGGTTAAATGTTGTTGAGATTCAGACTCAGTTAACTAAGACTTTCTGTGAGGTTAAATCACTTACCTCTATTGTTTTTGGTTGAAAGAGTGCAACTTATTAAATAAAGAAGATTCTACCTTGGACCAGGAAAATTTGCACATGACCTCAAACACACCAGGTTGCAAAGTTTCTTTCTTTTGATATTAATATAATTGTCTCCATTTCTCTGTGTTTTATCTTCTATTCCTTGGATTTGTTTAATAGGTCACCAGTCACTATGATAAGTATGGTTTATAATAATGTCTATACAGGTGCTATGTGATCTTTTGCTTGTTTGTGACTGCAGGTTTATGAAGAACACTCCTTCAAGTGCACGAGGGACGACAACAATTTCAAACAAGCGTTGGAAATAAGGTAGGCCTTGCACCTATATAGAATTTTTATGAATCTTATATTCTTAGAGAGAAATTAGTATAATTGGCTGTTTGTTGCTAGTTACTTTAGTACTAGAGAGATCGGTCTTGTCTGCAAGACGGATTAATCTACACAACAGTAGCGAATCTATGAGAATAGATGTGGTGGCTATAGACCTCTTAAATGAGTTACAATGAGGCTCGAGGGCCTATTTATTATTGAGAAACAATGGAGAACTATAAATGTTCAAAAATATAACCCTAGGAGATGAAACTCCAAAACTATGGGCCCTATTTGGGTAAATTGGTGGTTCAACTTCCTGGGGACGTAACTTTGGCATCTGATCTCTGTTTAACGCACTCAATAGCTCGTTAGAAAGATCTATCCAAGGAGTAAAAATTTACATGTGTGCAACATTGATCAATGGACCCATGTTGCTCCCGATTTTCCCGAAAAACATCGTTAAGGGCCTCAAAACGGCTCCGGAAGTTCACGACCCGAAAAGCTGCTAAAAATAGTAAGTTGTGTTGCAACTTAAAAACTGAACGAACTGATGGTGGGGTTCAAATGGAATAGGTGGGTGGCCACCAATATCCACCTGGATCATTAAGATCCCAAAGCAGCTCCGAGAGTGCAGGACCCGAAAACCTGCTAAAAATCGTAAGTGGTGTTGAATGTGAAAAGATGCAAGAATTGATGGTGTGGGTCCAAATGGAATAGGTGGGTGGCCACTGATATCCACCTGGATCATTCCTCCCTCCTTAGGAAGCAATGGTCCTCATTGCATTGAGATCCTCCTTGAGATGAAGCAAGTTCTATTAAGGAGGTCATGGACCTGTGAGCAGACATGCTGTATATGTTTAATAAATTTCGTTTCTTTATCAACCTCAGACAATACATGTGTGGAGTCTGTATGTGTATTTTCATGATATATGGTAACATCAGGTGGCGGTGCGTCAAGGGTCAAATCAATGGAGTACTTGTCCTGACAGTGTAGAGGAACCTCTGTGAATGAGGAAAAAATGTCCTCGTATTCCTCCATGAATTTTTCCATCTGTTGCAACTGTGTAGGGCAGCCCTGTTTCGAGGTTGTGGCCACAATATTCTTCTTTCCCTATGAGTGAGTTGTAAGGAAAATGAATTTACTAGTTTTGGAAACAATCTTACTGCATTGTTTTGTAGTAGTCAAAGATATGACAGGAGGCGGTACTACCTCCAGTATCCTATACAAGTTATTTCCCAAAGTAATAATAACAGCACGAGACCTAGACTCATACATAGCATGTTGCCTCCACAAGTATGGTTGGCCCAATAATACATCAGCTACATCAAGAGGAGAAACATCACATAATACCTCATCCGTGAATGGCTTGATGTTGTATGGAAGGCAGCATTGTTGGCAGATGTAGATATCTCTCCCTAGGTGAAGCCACCCGATGGTGTATGGTTGTAGATGTGCTATGGTCGGTAGGCCGAGCCACTTCATGACCTCTGTTGAAATAAGGTTCTTTTGACTTATGCTATCGACAAGAAATTGCAGCGGAGAACCCTTCACCCACATTTGCGAATGGAAGAGGTGCTCCCCCTCCTCTGGATCCTCTGGGTCCTTCCTTTGGATCTTGGTGGTGGAAACAATGGCACTGGGATCCACATCAATGATATGCTACCCTTTTTCATTTCCTTTGTCTAGTTCTGACTCAAGATCGAAAAATGCATCTGATTCTGGTGCCTTTAGTTCGGCCACTAATGACTATTTGGCCCAACACTGATTTGTGCTATGAGTGGGGCTGCTATGAAATTCACACCACTTCCCTGTGTCCTTCTTTTGATTTTTGGTGTTGTTTTGAGTCACACCGCTTTGGCCTTGCCCCTTGTCCTTTGGTTCAGGGGCACCTTTCAGATTCACAGAACCAAAGTCTCGCTTCTTCTGCTTAAATTTCTGCTCGATCTTGGCAGCATAGCGATATTCTGTGCCAAGCGATGTAGTGTCGAGGAACTCCATTTCCTCTTGAATGTGTTTGTGTAGACAGCTATGGTACTTGAGTACAAAATTTCTCTCTAGATATTTAATACCCAAATTTGTGGGAAGGGTATGGAACAAATTCGTCAGTTCGTGCACATCTTGATCCCTTTGTTGCCACAGCGTGGTCCATTGGATGTATTTGTCCTCATAGCTCCCCACGGGGTAATATTGTTCCTTGATGCCATCTCAGAATGAATTCCAAGTGGGTGTGGCCGAGAATAGAGAGGGTTCCCCTTTGTCCTCTTGCTCACGGTAGGTTTCCCACCAGTCTTTGACATGGGGGGCGGCCTTGAGGAGTGAAAAAATAATATTTTCTCGGTTAGAGAAATCATGGACCGAGAAATACCCTTCCAACAAATTCAACCATCTATCTACGACGTCTACATATATTTTCCCTCAAATACAGGAATATCAAATTTTACATGTACCTTGAAGAGAGTGGTGCCTCTAGAGTGGCTATTCGATGCAGATGCGCTGTAGGTGGGTAGTCGTTGAAGGATCTGAGCAAAGTTATCCATCATTGTGTTCCTTTATTTCTCGAGGGCCTCCTCGAGCAATATTTTGATAGGATCTCCTACTCCCTCGTATTTCTTTTCTTCCACCATGGGAGGTCATCGAGGTTTACGAGGCTGATCTTGCAAGGGTTCAACTAGATCGATCCCTAAATCCTTATACCCTGACCGCGTTGGGGACATGCAAAGAAAAACAAAGAAAGAGCAGACTGCTCTGATACCACTGATCCGGATTTATGCAGGAACGCAACAGAATATAGTAATAACCATAAGCATAGAGATGCAGTAGAAATAATGTGTCATTTCATTAATATCAAATAACAGAAATATGCTTATAGACATAATGGAAATAAAATAGCTAAGGTGCTGGTAGCGAATCTCTGAGAAGAGATGTGGTGGCTACAGACCTCTGAAATGAGTTATAATGAGGCTCTAGGGCCTATTTATTATTGAGAAACAATGGATAACTCTAAACGTTCAAAAATCTAACCCTAGGAGATGAAACGCCAAAACTATGGGCCCTGTTTGGGTAAATTGGTGGTTCAACCTGCCGGGGACGTAAATTTGGTATTCGATCTCCATTTGACGCGCTCAATATCTCATTAAAAAGATATGTCCGAGGAGTACAACTTTCGATGTGACATTGGTGGACCGATGTTGCTCTTGGTTTTCCCAAAAAACGTCGTTTAGGGCCTCAAAACGGCTCCGGAAGATCAGGACCCGAAAAGTTGCTAAAAATAGTAAGTTGCGCTGCAACTTAAAAACTGAAAGAACTGATGGTGGGGGTTCAAATGGAATAGGTGGGTGACCACCAATATCGACCTAGATCATTAAGACCCCAAAACAGCTCCGGGAGTGCAAGACCCGAAAGCATGCTAAAAATAGTAAGTGGTGCTAAATGTGAAAAGCTGCAAGAATTGATGTTGTGGGTCCAAATGGAATAGGTTGGTGGCCACTGATATCCACCTGGATCATAAAATTAAGCTTAAGGTTAAGGTTAAGGTAAAGGTCAAGGTTAAGGTTTATGTTAAGGTTAAACTTAAGGTTATGCTTAAGGTTAATGTTAAGGTGAAGGTTAAGTTTAAGTTTAAGGTTAAGGTTAGGGTAAGGTTAAGGTTAAGGTTAAGGTTAGGTTAGGTTAGGGTTAAGGTTAAGGTTAAGTTTAGGTTAGGTTAGGGTTAAGGTTAAGGTTTAACTTAGGTCAGGTCAAGGTTAAGGTTAGGTTAAGGTTAAGGTTAAGGTTAAGGTTAACCTTAGTGTTACCCTAAGGTTAAGTTTAAGGTTAAGCTTAAGGTTAAAAATAAGGTTAGGGTTAGGTAATGGTTAAGGTAAGGTTAATGTTAAGGTTAAGGGTAGGTTAATGTCAGGTTAAGGTACGGTTAAGGTTAGGGTTAAGGTTAAGGTTAGGTAAGGTAAGGTTAATGTTAAGGTTAAGGTTAACACTGAGGTTAGGGTTATATTATGGTTAAGGTAAGGTTAAGGGTAGTGTTTGGTCAATTTAGTGTGTCCTAAATTGCTACATTAATTTATCAATCCGAGATTCGTAAGCTGATGAAGTGTGGCGCACTATATGTGCAAGATAACCTATCTCTTACTTTTTGTCGTTTTTGGATTTTTATGAAATTCTAAAAGACAAGTATGGAGACAAATATTTAAGACAATGATGTCCTTCTAATGATTTTCCAAACTTCAAAATAATTTTAAAACACTCAATGACAAAATTAATTCTTCAAAGAAAATGAAATTGCATCACTATTCTAGTCAAACAAACAGTGAACTACTGATCATTAATTTATCAATCCGAGATTCGTAAGCTGATGAAGTGTGGCGCACTATATGTGCAAGATAACCTATCTCTTACTTTTTGTCGTTTTTGGATTTTTATGAAATTCTAAAAGACAAGTATGGAGACAAATATTTAAGACAATGATGTCCTTCTAATGATTTTCCAAACTTCAAAATAATTTTAAAACACTCAATGACAAAATTAATTCTTCAAAGAAAATGAAATTGCATCACTATTCTAGTCAAACAAACAGTGAACTACTGATCATGGAACTCATTATCCTTGCTGCTGTCCAAATACAAAAGAAACTATGCTTAAAGAAATCCAAGAATTGCAACAAAGTAAATCTAAATCAAATTACATCAACTTATTTTCTGATCCCTCACCATTAGTCCAGCTATGGCTTTCGGAGGTAACCATAAACAACTTGAGCAACCTGATATCTAATTTGCAGAAAAAGAAACTAATATCAAACTACACACTCATACTTCAATCCCTCACCATTAGTCTAGCTATGGCTTTCGGAGGTAACTGAAAAAGACATGAGCAATTTAATATTTCTAACTTGCAGAAAGTAAACTAATATCAAACTACATACTCATAATTCAACCCCTCACCATTACTCCAGCTATGGCTTTCAGAGGTAACTGAAAATGACATGAGCAATTTAATATATCTAAATCTAACTACTGAAGCAAATGTGCAAGACTGAAATAAACAAAGCAGTACTGGAATTAAAAAAAAACTAAGAAAAGTAAATTAGAAGTAGAACAATATTGATTCCATGTCATTAGTCAAAACATATGCAAATGCCCGTGCTGCCTATTTGTAATCTGAAACAAGAACACTGATCAGTTAACAACAACATAAAACATGAAAGATTATTGACAGAAGTAAAATGTAAAGCATGAAAGATTATGAACAGAGATGAAGTATAAATACCATGAAAGATGCAATGTATAAACACGTGAATGACTTATGGCACAATGAACTTAAAGAAATAAAAGAAGAAACTATACAGTAATGCACAAAAACTTAGCGTGTGCAGGGGCCCTCTGTACTAGCCTCGGGCAACAGCCTTCAAATACGAATTACGCTTGGAAACAGAGTCTTATTATATATTAAAATGCAGTCATAACAGAGAAATGATATTATAGCACAGTGGCAACGCAATTACACTACAGAGCTGTACGGAGGCTAGCTATTATGCGTATGAAAACGCGTTATTTATAACAAAGGTTATATAACTAATTCCCTAAAGTTTGTGTTGATAGAGACATGTGAACCATTATGTCCAGAGATCCAGCATCATGGCCACGGTGAGGAGTAAATCTATGAAGAGTGGATGTTGGATTCGGCTTATGGAGCCGTGTACAGGTGTTGATGTGTCTCCCGTAAATTAGAAACGGTCATACAAATCTTCACATGATGAGAAACAGAGTCCTGTCACCGTGGGACTCTACGGTTGACTTCCACTTGGCCACCTTTGACCACAGCCTCCTTAGGTGAATTTTCCCGAGCCAATAGGACACGATCCATGTCCACATCATTTCTGACTTTCCCATGTGGCTCGAATTGCCTGAAGACACCTGCATCATAGAATTTAACAAAATGGCCGCGGAAAGTTGCAGCAGCTGCGGAAAGTAGCAAGATTCCGCAGCTAAATGAGCAAAAATATAAATCAAACAGCAGACACAAAACATAGTTAAAAACCATTTTATATGCTCTTTTACAATTAATATGCAATGATATTGACAACTTAGAAGGTTCAGGTGAATGAAAAAGGTCTAGAAAGGTGTGTAGGAAAGATGCAGATTTGAGACTCAACATACCCCCACTGTGAAGGTGTTGCATGTCCTCATGCAACCAAAATTTTGATAATCCTTCTTCAGTTCATATGCCTTGACACTTCAGCCAGTACATCCAGTCCTCTCCTCCTCTTCCTTGGTTCTTCTAACATCCTGGGCTTCTTCATTAAGCATCTGAATTTGATATTAATCAGTGCTCTGCTTCACTTCTCGCATTTCTTCTTCAATTTCCTGTTCTTCTTATGCCATAGTCCCAAATGTAGCATGGTATTATCATGAATGATTTTGTCCAATTTTCTTTGTTCATTCAATGTCTCATTTTCATTTTTAATGTGTCTATTTAAAAGCTCTAGCTCAAAGAATTCTTGTTTCAGTGATTGGACTAGATCATCTTGTGCTGTGTGAGGCTGAGTGGACGAAGTACTGGGACCCGTAGCTACTTTTTCTAAAGAATCTATATAATCATATAATTCTTGCTGCTTTGGGTCTATATCAGGTGTCGTTTTTATTGGGCTGTCCCCAAAATGCCGTGGAGGAGAGTTGTCTTCAAAATCTGGCTGAGAATGGGATGGACTATGTTCAATGTCTGACTGAGAATGAAATGAACTAGGTTCACTGTCTGACTGAGAGTGAGATGGACTATGGTCAACTGGGGATTGTTCAGATGTTTCTTCTCCCAAATCAATAAAATGGGGTCCTTTCGTTTGCGTTTTCCTCAACTTCCCCTTAAGCCTGGAACTTCTTCTCACACGCTGTGGACCACTGTCTTTTTGCTTTTGTTTTCCTTTCCCTTTCTTCTTGGCCATAGATGATTGTTCTTGAAGGTGAAATAGTCTCTCAGATAACACTTGATGATCTTCTTCGGAAGAAGGGGTTTGATGCATAGCCTCAATACTTTTTCTCTCTTTTGATGTTATTGGCTTTTTACCCTTGGTTTCTTTCTTCTTCCTTTTTGACAGTCTCTCTTCCCTACTAGTTATTTCAATTGTAGTAGTAGGAGTACTTTGAGTTTCATCATTTGTTCTTTTTCTCCTACTCCTTCTTGATGTGCTACCTTCAGGAATTTCTTGGGGTTCTTCAAAGAAATTTCTGATAAAAAATTGTTCCCATGTGTCCTTGTTCTCTTTTAACTGTTTTTCAATCAAAATTTTCACAAGACCATGGTGATATAGATGTGGTTCTACATCCCCTAAATGCTTCTGAATAGTCATAGACATCTTCTTCAAACTATTTAATAAAAATTATGTCAGATTGAGGGTCTGGTTATCTAGAAAATTCATCAGCAATCTGGTATGGTACATATACATTGACCCAAAACGGCCCTCACAGGTGATAAATTTTTGAACAACTAGCAGCAAAGTAGCCCATTCCTCTTTCAAAGCATGAACAGGAATTCCTCTTTTAAAAATAGTTATGTCCATACCTGGGTTATGTAGAATTATTCTCCAGGCTTCATCACTAATGCTTTTGTTCTTAAACTAACGTTCACCCTCTTGAGGAAGTTCTGTGGCAGATGCTATAGATGCCTCATTCACCGTAAACTTAAGGTCTCCAATCTCTACCTCCAGGCCATTGAAAGACCTTGCAAAAGCTTTTGTCACCTCTTTATGGTAGCCTCTAAACTTTTGGATAAACCACAGCCACTTTGCCTTCTTCAATATATCCCTGACTTGCGGGTATCCTTCCATGAATTTAGGTCCCTCTGGTTCTGCTCTCAACAATTTACCCATCCTTCCTTCTGCTCTTTAAAAACTTGCCTGCGTGAGGAGGGTTCAATGGAAGTAGGACGGCTGAATGAACGGAAATGAGCACGATGACTGTAGGTAGATATCAGAGAATGGGTATACACACTGTAGCGTAACAGAGAACGAAATGGGGTGAAGCAGAACAGAGAAGGGTTACGTGAGCACAACGGAAATGCGGCTGTGAGATTAATAGAACAATAGGAGGAGTATAACACATCAGGAAGTGTTTAAAATTTGGTGGCTGCAGAGTAAATGTAAGCACGTTTATACAATGGCTACAGATTTCATGCAGCTGAAAGAAGCCGTAGTCAAATCAACCACGTTTCATCATCACAGGTGGAGTATCGGAGTTTGAGTGAAGATCGGAGGTTTAATTATGGGACCGTTTGAGAATGAATGCAAGGATTGTGGGAGGATTGTACAGAGATCATGGAGTGGTTACGGATTTTTTCAATACAATCATTGCACATAATGGAGCTTATGGTTTATAACTATATAAAAATGTGCTTAAATGCTATTTGAAATAAATTTTTACTCATACCTTGGAATTCTTGCCATTTTTCCTTGGTCTTCAATTAGTTGCTCCTCATTGATATCTTGAATGCCCTATGTCTTCATAATTGGTCCTCATACCTGCATTTGATTTCATGATTGTGGAAATAACATCTGGCTGTACATTCTTTTGAAAAATAGAGTGGTAGCTGCGGAATCTGCTTCTGGCTGCGGAAACTGGTGTCAGCTGCGGAAACAGATGTCAGTTGTGGAAACTGACACAACTATTATTTGGGTGAATGGAAATAAACGGATGACAATTGACTAAATGGAAATGGTAATGAAAGAGAATTTTATTGGTGAAATGGAATGAAATAGATAAAATGAAGTGAAATGGAATGAAATGGAGTGAAATGAAGTGGAATGGGTGGTCACAAAACTTGTGAAATGAAAGAGATATTTTTTTTTTTTTGGAAAATATAGGGTGTCAGGTGTTCCTGATTTTCACCATACATTTTCTGTATAAGACTGCCAATCAGTGATTGGTTTTCAGGCTTATACAATTTTTTTTATTTATTTTTTATTTTATTTTATTTTATTATTATTTTTTTTTTAAACTGAAAAGAACAAAAGCTAGGCTGGTGGAGAAGAAGAATTCTTCTGTACCAGCCTGATTGCAAAATTTTCTTGAAACATTTTGACAAATTCCTCTTTTGAGAGTGGCTTATGATAAACTTTCAATCTGTGGCCATTCACAATAAGAGGAGTTTGAAACTCATCAATGGTCTTGATTCTTACCACTCCATTGCTAAAGATCTTGTCAATATCATATGGCCCAAGCCAATGAGTCTGAAATTTTCCTTGAAAATATTTAAACTTGGAATCAAATAACAATGCCCAATCTCCTTCTTGAAACTTTTTCTCTTTGATGTACTTTTCATGCCATTTAGCTCTTTGATATTGAACTAGATCAGTTCTTAAAATTTCCTCTTGTCTGATCTCATCTAGCTCGTTCAACTGCTCCATTCTATGCTTTTGGGCTTTTGATAGATCCATCCCCAACTGAACTGCTATCTTGAAGGTCTTGACTTGGAACTCAATGGGGAGCAGGACTTCCTTCCCATAAACAAGTTCATAGGGAGAATGTCCTGTTGTATTTCTCCATGTAGTTCTGTAGGCCCACAAGGCTTCAGGAAGCCTTTCTACCCAATCTCTTTTATGTAGATGAACAGTTTTGGCGATGATACTTTCGAGAACTTTGTTGGTAGACTCCACTTGACCATTTGCTTGTGGATGGTAAGGAGTAGATCTTCTATTCTTGATTTTGTATTCTTCCATCAAATTCTCCACCAGGTTGGACGTGAATTGGCTTCCTTGATCTGTCACAATTTCTCTTGGAACACCAAAGCGAGTAAAAATATCCTCATAAAGAAAATGAACAACTGAATTTTCAGTAGCAGATACTAATGCTTTGGCTTCTACCCATTTCGTAACATAATCAGTACAAACCAATATATACTTATTTTGCTTAGATGGTGGATTAATAGGTCCTATGAAATCTAAAGCCCATTTTTCAAAGGGTTCGATGAGTACTTGTGGTTGCAATGGCATTTCATTTGAAAGGGTAGGTTTCCCTACTCTTTGGCAGCTTTCACACCTTTTGACATATTGTTTTGCATCTTTGAAGAGGGAAGGCCAATAATATCCTAAAGAGAGGATTTTATAGGCCGTCCTTTTGTCTGCAAAGTGTCCGCCGCATGGTTCATCATTACATGCCTTAAGGATATCAGGCATCCCATCTTCCCTGACACATCTTCTGATGAAAAGATCTGGCCCTGTTTTAAACAATTCGTTAGAAATCCATGAATATTTTGAACTCTCATGAATAATTTTTCGTTTTTCACTTGGAAATAAATGTGAAGGCAGTTTCCCTGTAACCAAATAGTTAGCAATATCTGCATACCAAGGAGTCTTAATAGTTACTGCAAACAAGTATTCATCAAGAAACTTATCCTCTACAGGAGAATCTTCTTTAGTATTCTGAATCCTAGACAAGAAATCAGCTACTGTATTTTGTTTTCCTGGTCTATCCAACACAGTAATATTGAATTTTTGCAAAAGTAAGAGCCATCTTGTCACTCTGCCATTAGTAACAGGTTTGTTCATTAAATATCTAATTGCAGAATGGTCAGTATGAATAAAAGTTTCATAGCCTGTTATATAATGTCTAAACTTATTGATTGCATGAACAATAGCTAAAAACTCTTTTTCAGTCACAGTATAGTTCAACTCTGTGGGAGTCAAATTTTTACTGGTATAATAAATGGCATAAAGAACTAAATCTTTTTGACCCAACACAGCTCCTAGAGCTGTATCTGAAGCATCCGTAGAAATATGGAAAGGGAGTTTCCAATTTGGTCCTCTCAAGATAGGTGCTTCAGATATTCTTGTTTTCAAAGTTTCAAAAGCTGATTGACAATCAGGATCCCATTTAAATTCACAATCTTTTGTAAGCAATTTGAAGAGTGGAGATGCTATTTTAGTGAAGTTTTCTATAAATCTTCTATAGTAACCAGTAAATCCTAGAAAAATTCTAACATCTCTTTGACAATTTGGAATAGGTAACTTGGAGATAACTTCAACTTTTGATCTATCAACCTTAATCCCATCTCGTGAAATATGATGTCCCAAAACAATCCCTTCAGTAAACATCATAAAGCATTTTTCATGGCTTAATGAAAGGTTTGTTTCTTTACATCTTGTAAGAACTTTTTCCAAATTTTCTAATGCCTCTTCAAATGAATTACCATAAACTGTAAAATCATCCATATAAACCTCTACACAATCATGGATTAGATCAGAAAAAATTCCTAGTACTGCTCTTTGGAATGTTGCAGGTGCATTACATAACCCAAAAGAAAGCACTCGATAGGCAAAAGTTCCCCATGGACAAGTAAATGTGGTCTTATCTTGATCTTCAGGTGCTACCTGAATTTGATTATAGCCACTAAAACCATCCAAAAATGAAAAGTACTTTTTACCCGCTAATGTATCTAATACCTGATCAATAAAAGGCAAAGGAAAGTGATCCTTCAAAGTTGCTTTGTTCAATTCCCTGTAATCAATGCATACCCTCCATTTACCATTTTTTTTAGGTACTATAACCAAAGGAGAAACCCATCGGCTATCTGAAATTGGATAAATAAAGTTTACATTGAGAAGTTTTTGGAGCTCTTCTTTCACTATCTCCCTAAGATTTGGATTCATCCTTCTTTGAGGTTGTCTGATTGGTCTACTGTTTTCCTCAATATAGATGTGATGGATGCAAGTCTTAGGATCAATACCTTTCATGTTAGTATACTCCCATGCAAATGCAATGGAATGTTTTTGCAAGATTTTGATTAGTTCTCCTTGTTGTGACTTTTCCAAATGTTTGTTGATATTCAATGTTTTCCCTGGAAAAATCTCAATGGTAGAACTACCAAACTCTTCCATAGAGTAAAGAGACATTTGTCTTGATGATAAATATTCTTTTTCAGATTCCAACTGAAATTGTGTGGGGTCATATTCTGAAGATGTCTCAAAATTTTCTAATGTGTTTAGAATTTGACTATCCTCACTGATTTCAGAAATGGTAAAGACAGGTTGTATAATGTCCTCATCATCGGCCCATTCATTGTCTCCTACTTCTGTAATTGCTTTTGCTGGAGAATAAAAATTGAATTTCTTTGTCGAATTACCATTAGAAATGTACATATCCCCAGATCTACAACTAATAAAAGCATCAGCTGTGGCTAGCCAAGGTCTTCCTAAGATAAGTGGGTGCCCTCCTAGATTACTCTTGGGAGTCAAAATCATAAAATCTATTGGATATTCCCAAGAATCTAAGGAGACTGAAATATATTCTAATACACCATCTGGTTTAATAATTGATCGATCTGCAAGTTGCAGTAAAGTAGGTGTAAAAAGAAGGTTAGGAAGTTTTAGCTGGTCCATAGTCTGTCTACTCATAATGTTAATAGCAGCCCCTAAGTCAATCAATGTGCTTGGAATTTCTATCCCATTTATATGTGTCTTGACAATTGGACTTCCTGGATCTACATACTTCTGCATGGTAATTTTTCCCATCATGATATCTGCAATTTTTCCTACCAGGTGGATTCTTCTTGTGTCTTTTAGTTTCCTTCCCGGTCTTTTGAAACTCAACTCCTTTATTGTTTTTGCTAGAATAGGAATCTCTCGAATGGCTTGTAGCAAGGGAATCTTGATACAAACATTCTTCAATTCATCTAAAAAATCATAGTTAGGCAACAAGATTTGTTTTTCCACCCCCTTGTCAATTTGTAGTCTTTCAGGAAAAGGAGGTGTAGATGAAGATGCAGGTTGCTCAACTATAGGAGTTGTGGGTGTTAACTTTTCTTTCTCTTTTTGAATATTTGAGTTTTGAAGAGATACTTCTTCAGAACCCTTATTGGCTTCAAGAGAGTCCTCCTCAGAGGTATCCTGTTCTAGGTCATCTATAGAAGGTTTTTCTAAAACTCTACTAGATCTGAGTTGTACATCATTGAGAGGAACAATCATATAGGTAGGAAATTGTTGTCCTTCTATCATGTAAGTATTCTGAGGATTTTTATTGTTAGGATTTGGCAATGGCTGAGCTGGAAGTTGATTTGTTTTTTGTTGGTATGGAAGCATGAGTTGAGGATTTGGATTTTGCTGAGAAGGTTGTTGTGGAAATGGCAATGAAAGTTGTGGATTTGGGTTTGGAAGTTGTGGAGCTTGTTGATTTTGAAAAGATGGAGGATATTGATAAAATTGAGCAAATCTCCCATAAGGATTTTGCATCCCATGTACCCATGGCTGATATGGATTTTGATGTTGAGGCCAAGGTTGTTTCCAAGGATTCCAATTTGGTGGGGTTTGAAGATTCATAGGGTTGTTAAAACCTTGAGTTTTTTTATCCCTGCCAAGGTCTTCTTGCAACAAAATAGAGAGATTCTACTGAATTTGGGTCTTCTTGAAAGACAGCTTTGAGTCCAGGAATTGAAGGACAATCCTTGATCACATGATTCTCTGAGAAAATTATACATGTTTCTACAACTTTTGCATCCAAGGGACATTCCCTTAAACCATGTTTCTTCCTACATTTCGGACAAAAGATGGCTAGAGCATCTGTTTCTGCTTGTTTTGGATTTTAAGGGTGTCTAGTTGTTCACTAAGGCTCCCTAAGATATCAGTTTTGAATTCATCAAGCATATTACCATTCTCTGCCCTACTTACTGATCCAGTTGCAGATTTGTTAGCCCTAATAAGAGAAGGATCCCTAGGCCCTTTTCCTGTTTTAGATTTTCCTGTTGAGAGATGGATACATAGTTCTGTTATGTCACGAAGTGGAAGTTGAGAAATGTCTCCTTTCCCCATCATGTTTAAAATATCTATCCATTCATCTCTAATGGATTTTAATATTAGGGCTTTCAAGGTTTCATCATCTAAGTTGCTCATCTTTTCTCTTTTAAAGTTGTATTGAAATCTTTCAAGTAAATCTTCCAAATTTTCATCTTCTTTTTGCATCATTTTGAATACCTCATCCTTGTGATTGGTGGGCATACAATAGTCCAAATATCTATCCAAAAATGTTTTTTTCATATCATTCCAAGTCCTAATAGATTGGGTGGCTAATCCCATGAACCATTTCAAAGCAGCTCCCTTCAATGTTGAAGGAAACAGTTTGAGTTTTTGAGAGTCTTCCATATAGTCATAGGTTCGGCACACGACTTCAAACTCAAACAGAAATGTTTCAGGATCCTCACTTCGCAATCCATAAAAGTTGGGGAGGACAAATGGTGAGATATTTTTCATTGTTGTATGATTTTCCTCATCAACTATAGGGAATCCAAACAAGTTGTCTCCTTCCATATTTCTTCCATTATTACCTTCACCATTGTTGTCTCCATTGTTTCCTCCTCCTCTACCTCTACCTCTACCTCCAAATCCATCTATTATTTCCTCTGCCATGATAGTTTCTTTAGAGTCCTTAAAGTCCTCTGGTTCTTCTATCAAAGGAGGATGAGAGGCAGTCTCTTCCTTTTCTAAATGAGATTTAGTAGGTGGTATAGGAGAATCCTCTAATTCAGCTGCTCCTTGAATTCCAAAAATCTTAAGGCTAGGGGTAGATGGTGGTGAATCTTTTCTATGCCTTGAAGAATATGGAGTTGTGAAAATAGAACTCTTGGCTTTAGCTATAAACCTTCCCCTAGAATCTCTTGCTCTATGCATGTCATTTTTTTTAATTTTTTTTTTATGTTGGGCTAATAATTCTCTTTCTTATCTTCCAGGTCACACTAGGTGCAAGAAGAGAGCATACTTAAGAAATTACTGAACCAATAACTCTCTTTTCTGATCCTCCAGGTCACACTAGGTGCAAGAGGAGAGCATACTTCAAGAAGTTATCAAGTTTTCCCTTCTTTTATTATTATTATTTTTTTTTTTTTAAGAAATTGGCTACCTAGTTACACTTCCCCGGCAACGGCGCAAAAATGTTTGGTCAATTTAGTGTGTCCTAAATTGCTACATTAATTTATCAATCTGGGATTCATAAGCTGATGAAGTGTGGCGCACTATATGTGCAAGATAACCTATCTCTTACTTTTTGTCGTTTTTGGATTTTATGAAATTATAAAAGATAAGTATGGAGACAAATATTCAAGACAATGATGTCCTTCTAATGATTTTCCAAACTTCAAAAGAATTTTAAAACACACAATGAAAAAATTAATTCTTCAAATAAAATGAAATTGCATCACTATTCTAGTCAAACAAACAGTGAACTACTGATCATGAAACTCATTATCCTTGCTGTTGTCCAAATACAAAAGAAACTATGCTTAAAGAAATCCAAGAATTGCAACAAAGTAAATCTAAATCAAATTACATCAACTTATATTCTGATCCCTCACCATTAGTCCAGCTATGGATTTCGGAGGTAACCATAAACAACTTGAGCAACCTGATATCTAATTTGCAGAAAAATAAACTAATATCAAACTACACACTCATACTTCAATCCCTCACCATTAGTTCAGCTATGGCTTTCGCAGGTAACTGAAAATGACATGAGCAATTTAATATTTCTAACTTGCAGAAAGTAAACTAATATCAATCTACACACTCATAATTCAATCCCTCACCATTATTCCAGCTATGGCTTTCGGAGGTAACTGAAAATGACATGAGCAATTTAATATATCTAAATCTAACTACTGAAGCAAATGTGCAAGACTGAAATAAACAAAGCAGTACTGGAATTAAACAAAAACTAAGAAAAGTAAATTAGTAGCAGAAGAATATTGATTCCATGTCATTATTCAAAACATATGAAAATGCTCGGGCTGCCTATTAGTAATCTGAAACAAGAACACTGATCAGTTAACAACAACATAAAACATGAAATATTATGGACAGAAGTAAAATGTAAAGCATGAAAGATTATGAACAGAGATGAAGCATAAATACCATGAAAGATGCAATGTATAAACACGTGAATGACTTATGGCACAATGAACTTAAAGAAATAAAACAAGAAACTATACAGTAATGCACAAAACCTCAGCGTGTGGAAGGGCCCTCTGCACCAGCCTCGGGCAACAGCCTTCAAATACGAATTATGCTTGGAAACAGAGTCTTATTATATGTTAAAATGCAGTCATAACATAGAAATGATATTACAGCACAGTGGCAACGCAATTACATTACAGAGCTATATGGAGGCTAGCTATTATGCGTATGAAAATGCGTTATTTATAACAAAGGTGATATAACTAATTCCCTAAAGTTTGTACTGATAGAGACACGTGAACCATTACGTCCAGAGATCCAGCATCACGGCCGTGTTGAGGAGTAAATCTATGAAGAGTGGATTTTGGATTCGGCTTATGGAGCCGTGTACAGGTGTTGATGTGTCTCCCGTAAATTATAAACGGTCATACAAATCTTCACGTGATGAGAAACAGAGTCCTGTCACCGTGGGACTCTACGGTTGACTTCCACTTGGCCACCTTTGACCACAGGCTCCTTAGGTGAATTTTCCCGAGCCAATAGGACACGATCCATGTCCACATCATTTCTAACTTGCCCATGTGGCTCGATTTGCCCGAAGACACCTGCAACATAGACTTTCACAAAATGGCTGCAGAAAGTTGCAGCAGCTGCAGAAAGTGGCAAGATTCCGCAGCTAAATGAGAAAAAATATAAATCAAACAGCAGACATAAAACATAGTTAAAAACCATTTTAGATGCTCTTTTACAATTAATATTCAATGATATTGACAACTTAGAAGGTTCAAGTGAATGAAAAAGGTCTAGAAAGGTGTATAGGAAAGATGCAGATTTGAGACTCAATAGGTAGGTTAGGTTAAGGGTAATAAGGTTAATGCTAAGGTTAAAGTTACGGTTAAGGTTAAGGTGACGAATAAGGTTAGGTAAAAATTAAGGTTAAGGGTTTAGTTAAGGTTAAGGGTAATAACGGGTTAAGGGTTTAGTTAAGGTTAAGGTTAAGGATAAGGTTAAGGTTTATCCCAAGGTTAAACTTAAGGTTAAGGCTAAGGTTAAGGTTAAGGTTAGGGTAAGGTTAAGGTTTATCATAACGTTAAGCTTAAACTGAACCTTAACTAAACCCTTAACCTTAACCTTATCCTTACCCCTAAACTTAACCTTAACCTTAATCTTAAACTTAACTTCAGTTTTAACGTTAATCTTAAACTTAACCCTAACCTTACCTTAACCTTAATCTAACCTTTACCTTAACCTTAACCTTCACGATACCCCTTTAATCTTAACCTTAACCTTAACCTTAACCTAACATTAACCTTACCTTAACCTTAACCTAAACTTAACCTTAGATTAAGGGGGTAAGGTTAAGGTTAAGATTAAGTTAAGGTTAAGGTTAAGGTTAAGGCTTATGGTTACCTTAAGGTTAAGGTTAAGGTTAGGTTAGGTAAGGTTAGATTAGGTTAAGGTTAAGATTAAGGCTAAGGTCAGGTTAAGGTAAGGGTAAGGTTAAGGTCAAGGTGAGGTTAAGGTAAGGCTAAGGTTAGGTTAAGGTTATGGTAAGGTTAAGGTTAAGTTTAAGGTTAGGTTAGGTTAGGGTTAAAGTTAGGTTAAGGTTAAGGTTAAGATTAGGTTAGGTTAAGGTTAAGGTTAGGTTAGGTTAGGGTTAAGGTTAAGGTTAAGGTTAGGTTAAGGTTAAGGTTAATTTTAATGTTAAGGTTAAGGTTAATGTTAGGTTAAGGTTAAGGTTAATGTTAAGCATTTAGTTAGGGTTAAGGCTAAGGTTAAGGTCAAGTTAAGGTAATGTTAATGTTAAGGTTAAGTTTAAGGATAAGGTTAAGGTTAGGTTAGGTTAGGGTTAAGGTTAAGGTTAAGGTTTTAGTTAGGCTATGGTAAGGTTAATGTTAAGTTTAAGGTTAAGGTTAAGGTTAGGTTAAGGTTAAGTGTTTATTTAGGTTAAGGTTAAGGTTATGGTTAAGTTTAAGGTCAAGGTTAAGGTTAAGGTCAAGTTTAGGTTAAGTTTAAGGTTACGGATAAGGCTAAGGTCAAGGTTAAGGTTAAGGTCAAGTTTAGGTTAAGTTTAAGGTTAAGGATAAGGCTAAGGTCAAGGTTAAGGTTAATGTTAAGGTTAAGGTTTAGTTAAGGTTAGCCTTACCTTAAGGTTAGGTAAAGGTAAGGTTAAAGTTATGGTTAAGGTTAAGGTTAAGGTTAGGGTAAGGTTGAGGTTAAGGTTAGGTTAAGGTTGAGGTTAAGGTTAAGGTTTTGTTACGGTTAAGGTGAAGGTTAAGGTTAAGGTGAAGGTTAGGTTAAGGTTAAGGATAAGGTTAAGGTTAACATTAGGGTTAAGGATATGGTAATAGTTAAGGTTAAGGTTAAGGTTAAGGTTAAGGGTAAGGTTACGGTTAAGGTTAAGGTTAAGGTTCAGGTTAGGTTATGGTTAAGGTTAAGGGTAATGTTAGGGTTAAGGTTAAGTTGAAGGTTAAGGTTAAGGTTAAGGTTAATTTTAAGGTCAGGTAAGGCTAACCTTAACCTAGGTTACGACCTTAACCTTCCCTTAGTGCTAACCTTATCCTTAGGTCAATGTTGAGTTAATTTTAAGGGTAAGGTTAATTTTTAGGTTAATGTTAAGGTTAGGTTAAGGTTATGGTCAATGTTAAGGGGAAGGCCCTAATGTTAAGGTTAATGTTAAGGTCCTTGTTAAGGATAAGGTTAAGGACAAGGTTAAGGCTAAATTTAAGGTTAAGGTTAAGGCTACAGTTAAGGTTAAGGTTAAGGCTAAGGTTAATATTTAAGTTAAGGTTAAGGTTAGCGTAAGGTTAAGGATAAGGTTAAGGTCAAAGTTAAGGGTAAGGTTAAGGTTAATTTTAGCTTAAGGCTAAGGTTAATGTTAGGGTTATGTTATGGTTAAGGTTAAGGCTAAGGTTAATGTTAAGGTTAAGGCTAAGGGTTTAGTTAAGGTTAAGGGTAAGGTTAATTTTTAGGTTAAGGTTAAGTTTAGCGTAAGGTTAAGGATAAGGTTAAGGTCAAGGTTAAGGGTAAGGTTAAGGTTAAGTTTAGGTTAAGGTTAAGGTTAATGTTAGGGTTAGGTTATGGTTAAGTTTAAGGGTAACTTTAAGGTTATGTCAAGGTTAAGGTTAAGGTTAGGTTAAGGTTAGGGTTAGGGTCAAGGTTAAGGTCAAGGTTAAGGTTAAGTTAGGTTTAAGGTTAAGGTTAAGGTTAAGGTAAGGTTACTGTTAGGTTAGGGTTAAGGTTAAGGTTAGGGTTAAGTTATGGGTATGGTTAGGGTAAGGT
The DNA here is from genome assembly GCA_034641835.2 of Pinus albicaulis. Lineage (NCBI taxonomy): Eukaryota > Viridiplantae > Streptophyta > Pinopsida > Pinales > Pinaceae > Pinus > Pinus albicaulis. The sequence continues at coordinate 142,885,161 of CM076584.1, forward strand.
TAAGAAGTTAGGGTTAATGTTAATGTTAATGTTAAGGTTAAGTTAAGATTAAGGTTAAGGGTTTAGTTAAGGTTAGGTTAGGGTTAAGTTTAAGGTTAGGGTAAGGTTAAAGTTAAGGTTAAGGTTTAGCTAAGGTTAACCTTAGTGTTACCTTAAGGTTAAGGTTAAGGTTATGGTTAGGGTTAAGGTTAAGGTTAAGGGTTTAGTCAAGGTGAAGGTTAGGTTAGGTTAGGGTTATGGTTAAGCTTAATGTAAGGTTAATGTTAATGTTAATGTTAAGGTCAAGGTAAGGTTAATGATAAGGTTAAGGTTAGGTTAATTTTAAGGTTAAGGTTAATATTAAGGTTAAGGTTAAGGTCAAGGTTAAGGTTAGTTTAGGGTTAAATTTAAGCTTAGGGCTAAGTTTAAGGGTTTAGTTAAGGATAAGGTTAAGTTTATGGTTAAAGTTAAGGTTAATGTTAATGTTAAGGGTAAGGTTAAGACTAATGTTAAGGTTAAGCTTAAGCTTAGGTTAATGTTAAACTTTAACTTTAGGTTAAGGTTAAGGGTAACGTTAAGGTTATGATAAGTTTAATGTTAAGGTTAAGGTTAACATTAAGGTTAAGGTTAAGGTTAAGGTTAATGATAAGGTTAAGGTTATGGTTAAGGTTAAGGTTAGGTTAAGGTTAATGTTAAGGTTAGGTTAAGGTTAAGATTAAGGTCAAGGTTAAGGTTAGGTTAGGGTTAAGGTTAAGGTTAAGTTTAGGTTAAGGTGAAGGTTAAGGTCAAGGTTAAGGTTAGGTTAGGGTTAAGGTTAAGGTTAAAGTTAAGGTTAACTTAACGCTAATGCTAACCTTAGTGTTACCTTAAGGTTAAGGTTAAGGTTAAGGTTAGGTTTAGTAAGATTATGGTTAAGGTTAACGTTAAGCATAAGGATAATGCTAAGGGTTAAGTTAAGGTAATGTTAAGGTTAAGGTTAGGGATAAGGTTAAGGTTAAGTTTAGGTTAGCTTAGTTTAGGTTAATGTTAGGTTAGGTTAGGTTACGGTTAAGGTTAATGATAAGGGTAATGTTAATGTTAAGGTGAAGGTTAATTTTAATGTTCAGGTTAAGGTTAATGTTCAGGTTAAGGGTAAGGTTAATGTTAAGGTTAAGGTTAAGGTTAATGTTAGGTTAAGGTTACGGTTAGGTTAAGGTTAGGTTATGGTTAAGGTTAAGGGTAAGGTTAAGGTTAAGGTTAAGGGTGTTTTTAAGGTTAAGGTTAATGTTAAAGTTATTTTTAAGGTTAAGGTTAAGGTTAAGGTTGTGTTAAGAATAAAGTTAATGTTAAGGTTAAGGGTAAGGTTAATGCTAAGGTTAAGGATAAGGTTCAGGTTAAGGTTAGGGTTAAGGCTAAGGGATTAGTTAAGGTTAAGGCCAAGGGTTTAGTTAAGGTTAAGGTTAAGGTCAAGGTTACGTTAAAGTAAGGGCAAGGTTAAGCTTAACCTTAACCTCAACCTTAAGGTAACACTAAGGTTAATATTAAGGTTAAGATTAAGGTTAAGGGTAAGTTTAAGGTTAACAGTGAGGATAAGGTTAAGGTTAAGGTTGTGTTAAGGTTAAGGTAAAGGTTAATGTTAAGGGTAAGGTTAAATTTAACACTGAGGTTAATGTTGTGTTAAGGTTAAGGTAAAGGTAAAGGTTAAGGTTAAGGTTGTGTTAAGGGTTTAGTTAAGGTTAAGGGTAAGGGTAAGGGTGAGTGTAAGGTTAAGGGTAAGGTTAAGGTTAAGGTTAGTGTTAGGTTATTGTTAAGGTTAGGTTAAGGTTAATGTTAAGGTTAAGGTCAAGGTAAGGTAACGTTAAGGTTAAGGTTAGGGTAATGTTAAGGTTAAAGTTAGGTTAAGGTTAATGTTAAGGTTATGGTTAGGGTAAGGGTAAGGTTAAGATTAAGGTTAGGGTTAATGTTAGGTTAAGGTTAAGTGTTTAGTTAGGTTAAGGTTAAGGTTAGGTTAGGTTAGGTTAGGTTAGTTTAAGTTAAGGTTAAGGTTAAGGTTAAGGTTATGGTTAAGGTTAAGGTCAAGGTTAAGGTTAAGGTCAAGGTTAGGTTAAGCTTAAGGTTAAGGTCAAGGATAAGGTTAAGGTTAATGTTGAGGATAAGGTTTAGTTAAGGTTAGCCTTACCTTAAGGTTAGGTTAAGCTAAGGTTAAGGTTATGGTTAAGGTTAAGGTTAGGGTAAGGTTAAGACTAAGGTTAGGTTAAGGTTAAGGTTATGGTAAGGGTTAAGGCTAAGGTTATGGTTAGGTTAGGGTTAACGTTAAGGTTATGTTTAAGGTTAAGGGTTTAGTTAAGGTTAAGTTTAAGGTTACGTTAAGGTTAACGTTAAGGTTAACCTTAGTCTTGCCTTAAGGTTAAGGTTAAGGTTAAGGTTAGGTTATGGTAAAGTTCAAGATTAACGTTAAGGTTAACCTTAGTGTTACCTTAATGTTAAGGTTAAGTTTAAGGTTAAGCTTAAGCTTAAGGGTAAGAGAACATTAAGTTTAATGTTGAGGGTAAGGTTAAGGTTAAGGGTTTAGTTATGGTTAAGGTTAGGTTAGTTATGGTTAAGGTTAAGGTTGTGTTAAGTTTAAGGTTAAGGTTAAGGTTTAGTTAAGGTTAAGGTTAAGGTTAAGGTTTAGGTTAAGGTTAAGGTTAGGGTTAAGGTTAAGGTAATAGTTAAGGCCAAGGTTAGGTGAAGGTTAAGGTTAACGTTAGGTTAAGGTTAAGGTTAAAGTTAAGGTTAAGATTTAGGTTAAGTTTAGTTTAAGGTTAAGGTTAGGGTTAATATTAAGGTTAAGGTTAAAGTTATGGTTAAGGTTATGGTTTGTTTAAGGTTTGATAGTTAATGTTAAGGTTAAGGTTAAGGTTGTGTTAAGGTTAACGTTAAGGTTAAGGTTGTGTTAAATTTAAGGTTAAGGTTTAGTTAAGGTTAAGGTTAAGGTTAAGGTTAAAATTAAGGTTAGGTTAAGGTTAATGATAAGGTTAAGGTGAAGGTTAGGGTTAAAGTTATGGTAATAGTTAAGGTTAAGGTTGGGTTAAGGTTAAGGGTAAGGTTACGGTTAAGGTTATGGTTAAGGTTTCGGTTTAGGATAAGGTTAAGGTGAAGGTTCAGGTTAGGTTATGGTTAAGGTTAAGTGTAATGTTACGATTAAGGTCAAGTTTAAGGTTAAGGTTAATGTTAAGGTCAGGTAAGGCTAACCTTAACCTTAATCTTAACCTAGGTTATGACCTTAACCTTCCCTTAGTGTTAACCTTACCCTTAGGTCAATGTTTATTTATGTTTAAGGTTAAGGTTAATTTTTAGGTTAACGTTAAGGTGAAGGTTAATGTTATGGCCAATGTTAAGGCTAAGTTTAATGTTAAGGTTTTTGTTAAGGATAAGGTCAAGGATAAGGTTAAGGTTAAATTTAAGGTTGAGGTTAAGGCTAAGGGTTTCGTTAAGGTTAAGGGTAAGGTTAATGTTTAGGTTAAGGTTAAGGTTAGCGTAAGGTTAAGGTCAAGGTTAAGGGTAAGGTTAAGGTTAAGTTTAGGTTAAGGTTAAAGCTAAGGTTAAGGTTAGGTTATGGTTAAGTTTAACGGTAAGGTTAGGGTTAAGGATAAGGTTAAGGTTAAGGTTAAGGTTAGGTTATAGTTAAGGTTAAGGTTAAGGTTAAGGTCAATTTTAATTTCAGGTAAGGCTAAACTTAACCTTAACCTTAACCTCGGTTAAGGCCTTAACCTTACCTTAGTTTTAACCTTACCCTTAGGTAACCCTAACCTAATCTTAACCTTAACCTTAACCTTAACCTAAACTTAACCTTTACCTAAACCTTAACCTTAACCTTTACCTTTACCTTAACCTTAACCTTTACCTTACCCTTAGCCTTAACCTTAACCTAACATTAACCTTAACATTATCATTAACGTTAACCTTGACCTTAACCTTAACCTTATTCTAACCTTGACCTTAACATTAACCTTAACCTTAACCTTAACCTTAACCTAAAACTTAAACTTCACCTTAACCTTAACCTTAACCTTAACCACAACCATAACCTAACACTAACCTTAACCTTACCTTAAACTTAACCTTAATATTAACCATAACCTCAACCTTACCCTAACCTTAACCTTATCCTAACCTTAAATTTAACATTACCTTTAACCTTAACATTACCCTTAACATTAACCTTACCCATTATCTAACCTTAACCTTTACCTTATCCTTACCTTAGTGTTAAAATTACCCTTAGGTAATGCTAACCTAACCTTTACCTTAACCTTAACCTTAAAATTAACCTTTACCTCAAACTTAACCTTAACCTTAACCTTACCCTTACCCTTAACCTTAACCGTAACCTAAAATTAACCTTAACCTTAACCTTAACTTTGACCCTGACGTTAACCTTAACACTAACATCAACCTTAACCTTCTTAACCTAACCTAACCTTAAACTTAAACTTACCCTAACCGTAACATTTACCTTAAACTTAAACTTAACCCTAACCTAACTTAACCTTAATCTTAGCCTTGGCCTTAACCTAACCCTAAACTTAACCTTAACCTTAACCCTAACCTAACCGAACCTTAACCTTAACCTTAACCTTAATCTACCCTTGACCTTGACCTTAACCTTAACCTTAAACTTAACCCTAACCTAACCTAACCTTGACCTTAACCTTGACCATAACCTTAACCTAACCTTCACCTAACCTTGACCTTAACCTTGACCTTAACCCTAGCCTTATTTAACTTTGTGTTAAGATTAAGGTATTGTTAAGGTTAAGGTTAAGGGAAAGGTTAAGGTTTAAGGTTAGGTTAAGGTTAAGGTAAGGAGAAGGTTAAGGTTATGGTTAGGGTTAAGGTTAAAGTTATGGTTAAGTTAGGGTTAACGTTAAGGTTATGGTTAAGGTTAAGGGTTTAGTTAAGGTTAAGGTTAAGGTTACGTTAAGGTTAACCTTAGTGTTACCTTAAGGTTAAGGTCAAGGTTACAATTAGGTTATGTTTTAGTTCAAGGTTAACGTTAAGGTTAACCTTAGTGTTACCTTAAGGTTAAGGTTAAGGTTAAGGGTTTAGTTATTGTTAAGGTTAGGTTAAGGTTATGTTAGTTAAGGTTAAGGTTAAGGTTGTGTTAAGTTTAAGGTTAAGGTTAAGGTTAAGGTTAAGTATAAAGTTAAGGTTAAGGTTAGTGTTTATATTCAACAAGATGATGAGCTTAGTGAAAAGAGTCGCCTTCACTAAGTGGGCCCGCAGGTTATTTTTGGTGCAAAGTCTATTTTTAAACTATGTCTATTTTTAGACATGTTAATCATGTTCTATGAGTTGCAGGATGCTATTTGTGGATGGTTGGTCAAGTTGGAAAAATAGATGGACTTCTATTTTTAGACATATCGAGTGGAATCTATTTTTATATTTCCAGTCTAAAAATAGATATGTCGAATATTATTAGCTCTTAATAATAGTTGGACTCTAAACATTATCATATTCTCTTGGAGAACTTCAGTTAAGTGCACAGATGTGGCACAACAGCTGACAGAAGGAATTATGCTATTCCTGAGGGTTTATTGTAGCTAATGCATGAGTAATTCAATTATAACTCATGTGACAGAGTTTGGTGGAGTTATAGAAGTAGTTGGTCGAGTTGTATTCAGTTTAAAACAGTTAGACTTAGTTGAGCTAGTTGTATCTAGTCTAACTGATTGATACACTAGTGAGAGTGGTATGAATTAATTTGTTAATTAATTCACTAAATAATAACTCATTAATCAATTGAAGAATACATCAGTTAACTACAGTCCATGGAAGTTTCAGTGGAGACCAGTGGAGAGGTAGGTGAAAGAGCAAGTGTGACTATCAGTTGTGACTATAGTGATGCATTGATTGCATCTAACACTCAGTGGAGATGCCAATGAGGATTTCACAGTGCAAGCCAGGTGGATTCAAGCTCATTCATAGCCATTATTCAGTAGGTATTTCACAGTAGAGGCAGGCTAGGAGGTGGGAGAGATCGGTCCATGGATTTGCAAGATCAAGCCTGATTAGTGTGTAGCGATTGTATTGTAATGAGAGCTTGACATTTTCATATTTGTATGAGGATTGTTACATGATATCTATGAAATATATTATATACAGATAGTTGGGGTTTTTAGCTTTAGGCTTTCCCGTTAAGCAATTGTGTTAATGTGTGCGAATTTTTATGATTTCATGTGTGCATTGCAATTGATTTAATTTCTGCATGTGATGATCAATGGTGGAATAGAATTTGTATTGTGCATGAAGTTAAAATAGTGTGTGATCAGGATAATATTGGATATATAACACATAAGTTATATAATTTCTACATGGTATCAAAGCAGTTGATCATTGGATCAGATTGAAATTATTGAAGTGGTTGAGTGTTGTGCTGGTGGAATTCGAATTTGCTGCAGTGTTTTCTTGGTGTCGAAGTTGAGCATTCATTGAAATGTCTTTCAAAAGATTGCGATTGGAGTATGCCCTTGAGGGTAGCTTGAATTATATTGCATGGAAGGATAGGATGGAGGCAGTTCTAAATGATAATGGAGGCAGTGGTAGATGATAATGGGTTGAAGGAGTTCATAGATGCAAAAATTCCAAAACTTGCTTCTAGTGATGCAGTCACACTTGACGCATGGAAAAATAAGATAGCAAAGTGTTGAAGGATTCTATTGGAAGGTGTGAAGGATCACATATTTTCTAGCCTTAATGGTAAATATAGTACATTCTTGATGTGGAAAGCTTTGACAGACTTGTTCCAAAGCAGAAGTTACCAGAGGAAGTTGGCGCTTAAATACAAGGTCAGAAAAATAAAAATGGATAAAGGTGAAAGTATACCCAAGTACCTCACGAAGTTTTTCTAGTGCAATGATGAGCTAGAAAGTGTGGGGGTTGTTTTAGATGAAGAGGGCTTGGTGAGCTTGGCTCTCCTTGGGCTTCTGAAGATTTAGCATAGCTACGAGGACTCTGTCAATGGTCGGGAGAAACTGCAAGGATGGGAGCAACTTTGGTCTGATCTTGTGCACGAGGAGATAAGGCGGGGTACCAGGGATGGATCTTCATCGAAGAATGAAGATGAAGAAAATTTCTCTTTGGCTTCCAAAGCAAGGAAAGGGAAGGGAAAGAAAAATCCTTCTCAATCCAGTGCGAAAGGCAAGAAGCAGGACTTGTCCAAGGTGAAGTGCTTTCACTATCACCAACACGGACATTACACCACTAATTTTCCACAAAAGAAGAAAAATAAGCAGGCTTCTAGATCTTCAGTTGGAGAGGACTTAGCCTCATAGTTTGAGTTGGATTTTTCATTGATCGCATGCTTAGTTTCAAGTGTGATGGGATTAGTGTGGCTTCTTGACAGTGGCGTGTATTTCCATATGATCGGAGAAAAATATTTGTTCATTGATCTGGATGAGAAGCATATTGGAGTGCACATCGAGATGGGCGATGATGGTAGATACAGTGCAACTGGTATTGGGACCATTTACCTTGAGAGGGATTCTAGTAAACCTTTCATATTGAAGGATGTCATGCATGTTCCAGGATTGAAGAAGAATTTGATCTCTGTGGTGATTTTGGAAGACAAGGGATATGATGTTGTTTTCAGCGAGGGAAAGGCTTTCCTACGCAGTAAAACAACTGGTGAAACCCAAAGGATAGGGGTTCGAGTTAAGAACCTTTATCAATTGCAGGTAGATGGCTGCGCAACAATGGCAGGAAAAGAAAAAGCAGTGGTGAGCCGGGATGAGGGCGAATTGCGGCACAGGAGATTAGGCCATTTTCACCATGGCACTTTGAAAATTTTGCAGCAGATTTCTACTGGGCTTCCCAAGGGTACACTTGCATAGTCAGATCAGTGCAAGGGATGTACTTTGGGAAAAATTATGAAGACCACTTTTCATGAGAAGGATAGTCACGCCACGACGATCCTTGAGAGAATTCACACAGACGTGTGTGGACCTTTCTCAGTAGCTTCGATAGCGAAGAACATGTATTATGTGATATTTGTTGATGAATTTTCTCATAAGTGTTGTATCTTCTACATGCAAAAGAAGAGAGAGAGACATACTAAAAGTTCTATGAGTTCAAGGTGCTGGTTGAGAAAGAGTCAGGGAAGTAGGTGAAAGATCTAAGGAGTGATAATGATGGTGAATTCATCTCTGGCGAATTCAAAGACTTTTGCAGTGCAGAATGAATTTGAAGAGAACTCATAGCGCCTCATAACCCACAGCAGAATGGGATCATGGTGTGGGTCCAAATGGAATAGGTGGGTGGTCACTGATATCCACCTAGATCATTCCTCCCTCCTTAGGAAGCAATGGTCCTCATTGCATTGAGATCCTCCCTGAGATGAAGCAAGTTCTATTGAAGAGGTCATGGACCTGTGAGTAGACATGCTGTATATGTTTAATAAATTTCATTTATTTATCAACCTCAGACAATACATGTGTGGAGTCTGTATGTGTATTTTCACGAGATATGTTAACATCAGGTGGTGGTGCGTCAAGGGTCAAATCAATGGAGTACTTGTCCTGACAGTGTAGAGGAACCTCTGTGAGTGAGGAGAAAATGTCCTCGTATTCCTCCATGAATTTTTCCATCTGTTGCAACTGTGTAGGGCAGCCCTGTTCCGAGATTGTGGCCACAATATTCTTCTTTCCCTATGAGTGAGTTGTAAGGAAAATGAATTTCCTAGTTTGGGAAACAGTCTTACTGCGTTGTTTTGCAGTAGTCAAAGATATGACAGGAGGCGGTACTACCTTCGGTATCCTATACAAGTTATTTCCCAAAGTAATAATAACAGCACGAGACCTAGACTCATACATAGCATGTCGCCTCCACAAGTATGGTTGGCCCAATAATACATCAGCTACATCAAGAGGAGAAACATCACATAATACCTCATCCGTGAATGGCTTGATGTTGTACGGAAGGTAGCATTGTTGGAAGATGTGGATATCTCTCCCTAGGTGAAGCCACCCGATGGTGTATGGTTGCAGGTGTGCTATGGTCGGTAGGCCGAGATGCTTCATGACCTCTATTGAAATGAGGTTCTTTTGACTTATGCTATCGACAAGAAATTGCAGCGGAGAACCCTTCACCCACATTTGCGAATGGAAGAGGTGCTCCCCCTCCTCTGGATCCTCTGGGTCTTTCCTTTGGATCTTGGTGGTGGCAACAATGGCACTGGGATCCGCATCAATGATCTTCTACCCTTTTTCATTGCATTTTTCTAGTTCTGAATCAAGATTGGAAAATGCATCTGATTTTGGTGCCTTTAGTTCGGCCACCAATGACTGTTTGGCCCAACACTCATTTGTGCTATGAGTGGGGTTGCTATGAAATTCACACCACATCCTTGTGTCCTTCTTTTGATTTTTGGTGTTGTTTTGAGTCGCACCACTTTGGCCTTGCCCCTTGTCCTTTGGTTCAGGGGCACCTTTCAGATTCGCAGAACCAAAGTCTCGCTTCTTCTGCTTAAATTTCTGCTCGATCTTGGCGGCATAGCGATATTCCGTGCCAAGCGATGTAATGCCAAGGAACTCCATTTCCTCTTGAATGTGTTTGTGTAGATAGCTGTGGTACTTGAGTACAAAATTTTTCTCTAAATATTTAATACCCAAATTTGTGGGCAGGGTATGGAACAAATTCGTCAGTTCGTGCACATATTGATCCCTTTGTTGCCGCAGCATGGTCCATTGGATGTATTTGTCCTCATAGCTCCCCATGGGGTAATATTGTTCCTTGATGCCATCTCAGAATGAATTCCAAGTGGGTGTGGTCGAGAACAGATAGGGTTCCCCTTTGTCCTCTTGCTCACGGTAGGTTTCCCACCAGTCTTTGACATGGGGGGCGGCTTTGAGGAGTGAAAAAATAATATTTTCTCGGTCAGAGAAATCATGGACCGAGAAATACCCTTCCAACAAATTCAACCATCTATCTACGACATCTGCATATATTTTCCTTCAAATACAGGAATATCAAATTTTACATGTATCATGAAGAGAGTGGTGCCTCCAGAGTGGTTATTCGATGCAGATGCACCGTAGGTGGGTAGTCGTTGAAGGATCTGAGCAAAGTTATCCATCATTGCGTTCCTTTATTTCTCGAGGGCCTCCTCGAGAAATATTTTGATAGGATCTCCTACTCCCTCGTATTTCTTTTCTTCCGCCATGGGAGGTCATCGAGGTTTACGAGGCTGATCTTGCAAGGGTTCAACCAGATCGATTCTTAACTCCTTATACCCTGACCGCGTTGGGGACATGCAAAGAAAAACAAAGAAAGAGTAGACTGCTCTGATACCAATGATCCAGATTTATGCAGGAACGCAACAGAATATAGTAATAACCATAAGCATAGAGATGTAGTAGAAATAATGTGTCATTTCATTAATATCAAATAACATAAATATGCTTATAGACATAATGGAAATAAAATAGCTAAGGTGCTGGTAGCGAATCTCTGAGAATAGATGTGGTGGCTACAGACCTCTGAAATGAGTTATAATGAGGCTCGAGGGCCTATTTATTATTGAGAAACAATGGAGAACTCTAAACGTTCAAAAATCTAACCCTAGAAGATGAAACGCCGAAACTATGGGCCCTGTTTGGGTAAATTGGTGGTTCAACCTCCCGGGGACGTAAATTTGGTATCCAATCTCCATTTGACGCGCTCAATAGCTCGTTAAAAATATATGTCCGAGGAGTACAAATTTTGATGTGACATTGGTGGACCGATGTTGCTCTTGGTTTTCCCAAAAAACGTCGTTTAGGGCCTCAAAACGGCTCTGGAAGATTAGGACCCGAAAAGTTGCTAAAAATAGTAAGTTGCGCTGCAACTTAAAAACTGAAAGAACTGATGGTGGGGGTTCAAATGGAATAGGTGGGTGACCACCAATATCGACCTAGATCATTAAGACCCCAAAACGGCTCCAGGAGTACAGGACCCGAAAACATGCTAAAAATAGTAAGTGGTGCTGAATGTGAAAAGCTGCAAGAATTGATGTTGTGGGTCCAAATGGAATAGGTGGGTGGCCACTAATATTCACCTGGATCATAAAATTAAGGTTAAGGTTAAGGTTAAGGTAAAGGTCAAGGTTAAGGTTTATGTTAAGGTTAAACTTAAGGTTATGATTAAGGTTAATGTTAAGGTGAAGGTTAAGTTTAAGTTTAAGGTTAAGGTTAGGTTAAGGTTAAGGTTAAGGTTAAGGTTAGGTTAGGTTAGGGTTAAGTTTAAGGTTAAGTTTAGGTGAGGTTAGGGTTAAGGTTAAGGTTTAACTTAGGTCAGGTCAAGGTTAAGGTTAGGTTAGGTTAAGGTTAAGGTTAAGGTTAAGGTTAACCTTAGTGTTACCCTAAGGTTAAGTTTAAGGTTAAGCTTAAGGTTAAAACTAAGGTTACGGTTAGGTTATGGTTAAGGTAAGGTTAATGTTAAGGTTAAGGGTAGGTTAATGTCAGGTTAAGGTACGGTTAAGGTTAGGGTTAAGGTTAAGGTTAGGTAAGGTAAGGTTAATGTTAAAGTTAAGGTTAACACTGCGGTTAGGGTTAGATTATGGTTAAGGTAAGGTTAATTTTAAGGTTAAGGGTAATAAGGTTAATGCTAAGGTTAAGGTTAATGATAATGTTAAGGGTAACCTTAATGTTAAGGTTAAGGTTAACACTGAGGTTAGGGTAAGTTTAATGTTAATGTTAAGGTTAAGGTTAGGGTTAAGATTAAGGTTAAGGTTAAGGTTAAGGTTAGGTTAGGTTTATGTTAGGTTAGTGTTACATTTAAGGTTAAGGTTAAGGGTTTAGATAAAGTTAAGGTTAGGTTAGGTTAAGGTTAAGGTTAAGGTTAAGGTTTAGGGTTAAGGATAAGGTTAAGGTAAGGTTAAGGATAAGGTTAAGGTTAAGGTTAACGTTAGGGTTAAGGATAAGTTTAAGGTCAAGGTTGAGGTTAAGGTTAAGGTTAAGGTAGGGTTAAGGTTGTGTTAAGGCTAAGGGTAAGGTAAAGCTCAAGGTTAAGGTTAGGTTAGGGCTAAGGTTAAGGTTAAGGTCAAGGTGAAATTTAGGTTAGGGTTAAGATTAATGTTAAGGGTTAGGTTAAGGTCAAGGTTAAGGTTAGGTAAGGGTAATTTTAATGTTAAGTTTAAGGGTTTAGTTAAGGTTAAATTTATGTTAAGGTTAACGTTAAGGTTAGGTTAAGGATAAGGTTCAGGTAAGGTTAACCCTACCTGCTTATTAGGGTTAGGTTATAGTTAAGGTTAAGGGTAAGGTTAATTTAAGTTTAATGGTTTAGTTAAGGTTAAGGTTAGGGTTAGGTAAGGGTAAGGTTAAGGTTAAGGTTAAGGGTTTAGTTAAGGTTAAGGTTAGGGTAAGATTAAGGTTAAGTGTTTAGTTAATGGTAAGGTTAAGGTCAGGGTTAAGGTTAGGTTAGGGTTAAGGCTAAGGCTAATGTTAATGTAAGGTTAAGTTTATGTTGTGGTTAAGGCTAATGTTAGGGTTAGGTTATGGTTAATGTTAAGGGTAAGGTTAAGGTTATGTTAAGGTTAAGGTTAAGTTTAGGTAAAGGTTAGGGTTAAGGTTAAGGTTAAGGTTAAGGATAAGGTTAAGTTAGGGTTAAGGTTAAGGTAAGGTTAATGTTAGGTTAGGGTTAAGCTTAAGGTTAGGGTTAGGTAATGGGTACGGTTAGGGTAAGGTTAAGGCTATGTTAAGGTTAATGTTAATGTTTATGTTTATGTTAAGGTAAGGTTAAGATTAAGGGTTTAATTAAGGTTAGGTCAGGGTTAAGGTTAGGGTAAGGTTAAGGTTAAGGTTTAGTTAAGGTGAACCTTAGTGTTACCTTATGGTTAAGGTTAAGGTTAGGGTTAGGGTTAAGGTTAGAGTTAAGGTTCGGTTAGGTTAGGTTAAGGTTAAGGTTAAGGTTAGGTTAAGGTTAAATTTAAGGTTAGGTTAAGGTTAATGTTAAGGTTAAGGGTAAGGTTAAGGATAATGTTAGGTTAAGGTTAGGTTAATGTTAAGGTTAAGGTTAGGGTAATGTTAAGGTTAAGGTGAAGGTTAAGGTTATTTTTAAGGTTAAGGTTAAGGGTAAGGTTAAGGTTTAACTTAAGGTTAGGTTAATGTTAAGGGTAAGGTTAAGGTAATGTAATGTTAAGGTTAGGGTTAGGTTTAAGGTTAATGTTAAGGTTAAGGATAGGTTAAGGTTAAGGTAATGTTAAGGTTAAGGTTAAGCTTAAGCTTAAGGTTTTAGTTAAGGTTAAGGGTAAGGTTAATGTTTAGGTTAATGTTAAGGTTAAGGTTAATGTTAAGTTTAAGTTTAATGTTAAGGGTAAGTTTATTGTTAAGGTCAAGGCTAAGAGTAAGGTTAAGATTAAGGTGAGGTTAAAGTTGAGGTTAAGGTTGAGGTTAAGTTAAGGTTAAGGTAATGATAAGGGTGAAGGTTAAGGTAATGTTAAGGTTAAGGTTAAGCTTAAGCTTAAGGGTTTAGTTAGCGTTAAGGGTAAGGTTAATGTTTAGGTTAAGGTTAAGGTTAATATTAATGTTAAGGTTAAAGTTAATGTTAAGGGTTAGTTTAAGTGTAAGGTTAATGTTAAGGCAAGGCTAAGCGTAAGGTTAAGGTTAATGTGAGGTTAAGGATGATGTCAAGTTTAAGGTTAGGTTATGGTTAAGGTTAAGGATAAGGTTAAGGTTAAGGTTAAGGTCAGGTTAAGGTTAACATTAAGTTTAAGGTTAGGGTTAGGTTATGGTTAAGTTTAAGGGTAATGTTAGGGTTAAGTTTAAGGTTAAGGTTAAGGTTAAGGTTAATGTTAAGGTTAGGTAACCTTAACCTTAACCTTAACCTTAACCTAAACGTTAACCTTCACCTTAATCTTAACCTTAGCCTTAACCTTAACCATAACCATAACCTAACCCTAACCTTAACCTTACCTTAAAATTAACCTTAATGTTAACCATAACCTTAACCTTACCCTAAGCTAAACCTTACCCTAACTTTAACCTTACCCTAACCTTAACCTTAACCTTGCATTCACTATGAAAAATAATTTAGTAAACCAGCTTTATTAAGTTGTTTATGGTCTAAACAAGAAACCCCATGAGGAAATATTAAATAAATCTACATTTGTTAGATTCTCCTCAAGGAGTAATTAGTTAAACAAAAATTTAATTAATATTCCTGGTTCTATTTAACCCAAAACAGGGAAATTAATTAGATAAATCATTATTTATCTTATTATTTCTTAAGAATAATTATTTAAACATTATTTAAATAATATTCTTTGTTAAATATAGTTAAATCACCCTTAAATAATAAAATAAATCATTATTTATTTGAGTATTACTTAACCACATCCTTAAAATGATAAATAAATCATTTATTTATTTATGATTTACAAATAAAGGGATTTAACCCAAGTCAAATTCCTTTTCCCTACAACAAATATAATAAAATATTCCATAAAAGTTGGATCTTGATTTGGTTAATAATATTTTAACTATGCACCAATATCTAGACTAACTCAGTTTTTTGTTATAAATAGAAATGTTTTCTCATTCATTTACCACTTTTTGTTGCCTAAAGATCACTCTGGATCTATACTTTTGGTCTGACTTTGATCCACCAGCATAGCCATATTTTGCTACCATTTTTGTCTAGGTTTTCTACACCATCAAGAGAGAGGAATTTTAGATCTGAAGTGCTGAGGACTTACAAGAACCCATCCCATTGAGAAGAACTAGTAACACCCTTCTGTGTTTTCCTCCCAGGTGCCATTAACACAAAATTCATTCAACATATTATTGTCTTGCCTATTGGATGCATGGAGTAAATCCTGTTTTTTCTACTGCTTAATGTCTTCTAATGCATAGATCTAGATTTTTGCAGCATTTATCTTGATCACCTAACTGCAGATCTGAGGATATTGGCAACCATATTTCTTGTTAGGGTTGTTTTTTATGCATAGCTAAAGTGGTATTTTTTTGTACGCTTGGAATTAATATTTATACTAACAACTGGCAACTCCACACGGGTTTACGATTACGACCACTATCGTTTTTCTGATCCTTGCATATCCAGCTGCTTCAAACCCTAGGATTTCTCTTCAGCCTCTTGTTTTTCCTTTTATTGATGTTTTTTTTAACTTATAAAAGCCTAAAACGATAAAAATTCTAACTTCTGTGTGTTTTCAGACCTATTGCGTGGGTGACAGACATCAGCCGCAACTGAGACAATTTTTTTTTCTTCTGAAATCTACCGCCGAGAGTACTGGAAGTGTATGTCACACCTTTTGGCCCAAAACCTATGACCTAGAGCTTCAAGAAGTGGGAATCAGCCCAAAAACTGTGACCTCTGCTGAAAAACAGGTTAGAAACTGCGACCTGGATTTTTTGCAGGAGTTTTTTTGAAACTTTATGGGTTTGTCTTAGCCTCTGTTCAGGGTTGTCTAACCTCCGTCTCCGCCCGTTTTGGACCTGTACTTATTTTTTTTTCTCAACTAAGTGGGAACCTAGCCCCCTAGGGCTTCAGTACCCTCCACTTCTTGTGGAAGAGTTTTTTCTATTGCAGGTTGTCTGAAATTTCAAATTCCTCAGCCATTTTTCAGATCTTATACCTCACCTTCAGATCTGCTTTAGATCTTGTTATCCGTCCAAATCACCTAATTTATCTTTGTTTGGGTTTTCCTCTAGGGTTCACTCCGTTTCCCTCTAGGAGATAGCCTTTCGCCACCTCATTTACAAAAATTTTTCCTCTAATTTGTTGTTTTTTTCTGCACCACTTTTCAGTAGATTTTGACCTTTAGATCCATGTCCCTCCCTCCTGACCTTAGATATAGTGGCTATTTCAGTGTGTTTTGATTAGTTTTTTACTCACCTATAGACTAGTTGTTGAGAGACCCACATCCTTGGGTTTATATTATTGCATTATTAGCTGTTTATTTTATGTTTTGGAGGATTATATATTGTCATTTGCAGGTTTATTTACAACTATACAACACACTTCTTATTTTTCTCTACAAATGTCTGGGTTTAAAAATTAAAATTTACACACTTCACACAGACACCCTAAGCAAAAAAGGGCTTGGTTAACACTTCCAAGAAAATACTCTAAAACATTGAAATCATGCACATCTATGCCCTTGTTTTGACATTGTGCTCAGTTGATCTTGCACCTCCTTTCCCTTGTCGGTCTCTTTTTCCTTTGTGCCATGTTTGTGTCATCATCATTGCGCCACCAAGGTGTTTATCCTGGAGACTTCTTGGCCTTCACCCTTAGTTTTCGGTAGGAAGACTTACTCCTCCGTGTAGGATTTGAGTTAGTCCTCCAACGAGTCCGTACACCGACTCTTCTTCTAGTCCTTTGGATTCTCCTTCTCATTCTGCCTTCGGTCCTCCCCCTGTCACCTTCACCATGTCTGGTGTAGGACCTAATTTTGGTGGTAACCCTAGACCTCATGCTGGCAATACCACTAGTGGGACCGCAACGGACACTACCCCGGTTGCGCCTTTGCTCCCCTTCATGGCAGGCTTTAGCCTCCCCGATTTTGACCAGTTGATAAAAAACCCTATACACCATGATGCTATTTGGCTTGTTATGTCGACGAAACTCCCTTCCGACATCCCAAAGTTTGAAGGCCTTGTTGGAGAATATCCTACAAATCATGTTAGATATTTCCAAATGTGGTGTTCATCTAACTCCATTACCGATGACTCTGTTCGTCTTCGATTGTTCCAACGTACGCTTACAGGTGAAGCTTCTAAGTGGTATGTTGATCAGGCCCCTTCCTCTTATACCACCTTTGCGATTATCGCCCAGGATTTTTTGTATTACTTCCAGCTTCCCCTTCATTATGACACTGGTACCAAACTCTTGACTTCTTTCTGTCAATCGTCTGTGACCCACCTATCTGACCATGTCCAGGAATGGTGGAGAAGAAATATCTTATGTCAAGCTCCTACCTTTGAAGAGCATGTCTACATGGACTGGTTCCTTAGATCTCTTTTTCCACCTATCAGAAAAGATGTTGCATTGCACTTTCATCAAACCGAAGAAGCCGCTCTCCAAATTGTGTTAAAATATGACCTGATCTATGCTTAGTGGGGTTATTTTTATGCCATTCTACCTGGTCTTCCCAGACCCGGTGGTGCCAACGCACTGGGGGCATCTCACACCACCGATGGTATCATTGGAGCTCTCTCTAATCTGTATGCTTAACCTCCCATGGGCTATGGCTTTCCTCGAGGGGGGGGAAACACCTTCTGCACTTTTCCCCCTCCCTGTAGCACATATCCAGGATACGGCATGCCTCCTATTTTTGACCAACCTCCTATTTACCACACTGTTACACAACCTCCTTATTATCCGTATCCATAGCCTGGTGTTCCAGCTCCTATAGCACTAGCACCGCCTCCTCCCTTGCCTTCTCAACCCCCCAACGGCAACCACCACCCCCTTAGGGGTAGGTGTATGCATAACAGGGTGTGACTAATCATCCTCCCTATAAAAAGAAGAGAAAAGGCACTCAAAACCAGTCTGCTCCTAGTAATCCTGGACCTAATCCTCAAAATAATGCTCCTAACACTACTAACCAGCAATAGGGCACCCAACCCAAGCAGGACAGGCATTTTCTCATGAACAAGCCTTGTTCTTGTTTTGGCGTTTATGGTCATTACACGCATGATTGTCCTCTTTCACCACAGATGTGGTAGTTGTGAGATTCTTAAGCAACATCGAGAGGACAACAAGCCTTCCCTTCGATCCCTCCCAGTGCTGCACCTAGTCAACCGGTTGTGCTTACAGATCCTTTCCCTCAACAAGGATTTGTGGCTACCCAACCACCTGAAGGTCAGGTGGCCACTCAACCTCAAATTACTAGATTCTCATGATGAACTCTGATCAACCTCTAACCATAGACATCAATCTTCAGACTCAGTCCCGTCAGTACAACAAGCCTCCTTCTACGTCTGTCCTCGAGCCACCTCCTTCGATCTCTACAGAGCCACTTTCGACACCTAATGGTCCCTTATAGATCCCTCATCCTAAGGCGGAGGTTCATACCAAGATCCGTAAGGGACCACTACACCGAGATGCTGCTTCCAACAAAGTCGCCCATTCGTATAGCATAGTAGATGATTTGGCACAATCCCCTGCTATCATTTTAACGTTGGAACTCCTGTAGTTGTGCCCTTCACAATGACAAGATATAATATATTCCATGGTAATTGTATATCCTTCTGACGATCGATTTTTTGTCTTTGATGTTGACTGGTCATAACATCTTCCTCTCCCTGCTCCTGTCGCCTTCCAAATCCCAGTGAAAATCTAGAATGCCAATGTTTCCCGGTGCATTATTGATGAGGGGGCATGCACCTGTGTGATGTCTGCTTTGGTTTGGAAGCAAATTGGATCACCTGAGTTGGCTCCTTCCATGATCACTCTCCAAGCATGGGATGGCCATGCCTCCCAGCCCATTGGCTTATTCCACAATTGCCCTATTACTCTTGCGGGCAAGACTATTTGCGTTGACGTAGAAGTCATAGATGCCCCCTTAGATTACAACATTCTATTAGGTCGTAGCTACACTTATGTGATGTTTTTTCTCCCTTCTGCGGTCCACTGCAAGATTTCATTCCCTCATAATGGAAGGATAGTCACCATCGACCAGTTGACATATTACGAACGGAAGTCTCAGACCTCCCCTGAGTTGACTATCTCTTCAGTGGCCAACAAGAAAACCGTCGATCCTTTGACTAGTGTTTCACCCAGAGTCTACAAATATTACTCATTTCTTGGTACATTCCTTGGTATTCCTCCTCCTGTCTTTGATCCCAACTCATCGAATGTTTGCATAAAGCAATCGTCATGGGCTGCCCTCAAGCGGCCTGCCTCGGCTAGTCAGCAACCTCCTCACCCTCTGCATCCTACTCCTAGCCCTTTGATTAAGCCTCCTGGATCTCTTCCTCTTGGCCCTTCAGCTAGTATTCAGGAGCCTCTTTATCCTCCTCGAATGATTCCTCTAGGCCTTAACCATTTAGGAGCCATCCTGCCTGGCCATTACCCCTTCGGTCAGATACCGTTCCTAGCTCCCCCACCAAGAGTGTATATGGCACCTGTCATGGCCACCCTCTCTCTTCCTAACTTGACCCTTGGGATTCCCATTTGGTACCTTGATCCTCTAGTTTCTACTTCTCCCGGTCAACCCAAACCTTATCTTGCTTTGACCCCAGTTCAACCAGTCCCCATGACTTCTCCCGTTGCAACAATGCCTCAACCACCTCAACAGGAACCCCCTCCTGTTCTGACCGCTTAGGGTAATAAGGGAAAAGCTCGCAAGAGGGCCTCTAAGGACAAGGCTGCCCCAACAGACCCTGCACCTCCCCCACCTGCAAAGCCCTATGTCTTGTGTGATTTCATCGGCCACGCCACCCATAACTGTCCTGAACTACCTTGTATCAAGCACATGGTTAAAGTTGCATTCCCTGAGTCTATGGTCCCTAAAGCCTCTATTTCTTCCTCGACTGCAGCCAAGAATCTTTAGACTATTCACACCAACCAACCTTGTGCTTTGTGTGATCTCCATGGCCATTATTCCCACCATTGTCCCCGCCTTTAAAATTATCGTGCCTCTTTAGAGGTAGTTCGAGAGTACAAGATTGAACAAAACCAATCTGCCTCTCCCATACTTGCGCAGTATGCTACAGGCTAGACCGAGGATTTACCTGCTCCCATTGACATTCCCCCTCCTGATGTCAAAATGACAGAGCCTACAACCACCATCCTCTACCTTTCATCATCCATGAGACCCTTGGTTGAAGCTCCCTTTGAATCTTCCCCTGTTTTTTCGCTTGACCTCCCTTCAGTGATCACCATGGGCTCAACATCAGTAGATCCCTTATCTGGTTTTTCTTACGTCTTCCCCCATGAATATGTGCATGTGAACCTTTCTTCTGATGATGATGAGTTAGATAGCTTCGCCGCGTCATGTGGTCTCCCTTCCTCCAATCACTCCATCCTCTATTGCGATGATGACATCATGGAAGCCATATCCACCCCTGACTTCATCTTTCCCACCCATAAATGGGATGGAACCATTCATGCCTATGGTGAATTTCACAATATTAGCACAAGCTACACCACTGGTAGCTCCCACACTCCACCTCACCGTTGGCGTGTGAGTAGTAGACATCCTACCCAGATCACTCCCTCCCGCGGAGTACGTTTTATTTCTACTTTGTGCTCAGGTTGCCAGCATTTTTCATCATCCTCCCATTTATTTTATTGTGGCACCTTTCAGATGGACCTCCCATCCACACCTTATATAAGTTTTTCTGATGGTGCAGGTCGCTACTCCAGGAATCTAGCCTCGATAGGTTGGGCCATCTTTACCCCCTTGCACTCCCTTGTTCTCTCTAACGGTGTATTCATTGGTACTACTACCAATAATCAGGCCGAATATGATGCAGTGCGAGGTTTATTAGCTGATTCCATTTCACATCGCATCCTCCACCTTAATGTTCATTTAGATTCCCTACTTCTTGTCATGCAATTGAATGGTGTCTATCATGTGCATAATCCTATCCTTTTTAAAAGATATTTATGAGTGAAAATTTTGATGCATGAATTTGAAATCATTACATTCAGTCATGTACCTAGAGCAAAAAATCACTATGTAGATAGCATTGCAAACCATATTCTAGATTGGCATTTACCACATGCATTTAACACAAGACAATAACATAAAAATATCAAACCAATGCATATCCATAGTATGTGTCATATAAAATGTTTTAGAGTCCATCGACTCGGATACATATGACATGCCCATAACATGTTAAAAACTCAAAACTGGGGGTACCACTTGCCCCTACACACTAATCACTATCTGGAGGATCTCGAGCCAATTTCTCTGCTCTTGAGCTCGTAGATCATGCATACCCTGTCCGGAAATTGCCATGCGCCACATGACCCCTCTCCACTCAGAGGGTAGACCAATACATGGCTCTATGTACTGGTCATCTAAGTCTTGCTAGCCGTGCTCTGAAACACCCATCGGAAGCCTCTCACATCTATGATGGATGTCCTCCAGGAGGGCTGCTGCATCCTCATTTTTCTATGCCCTCGTTTCACTAGGTCCTGCGGCCCCCGATACTGCAGGTCATCCCATATACCCGACTGGTTTCACCACTATTGTATCTGCATACCAAAAGGGAAAGAATCAGTGCCACATATAATATTCTAAAACTTTACATGCACCTAAAATATTATCAATTTTTCAGTTACCATCAGGCCACCATATTTGGCCAGGAGGCAGTGGCAGATCTGGGTCCCCATAATAACTCATCCCACTATAGGGATAGTCATCTATATACGGTGGCATCTGATCCCAATGAATAAAGAACTTGGGTCGGAACACCCGTTCAACCGCCCCACCTCCTCCTCTGCACATTAGTCATCCCCACCAACGCATCCTGTTGTACACATTTACTCCTGCATGTAAATTTTCGACCTGCCATCTTTTCTAAATCTCTTTCAGACCTCCACCGTGGCTTAAATCCCGATGCTCCCGCTTAATAGCGCCATCCCCATTCAGAAAATACACTTGGCCAAAGTCTAAAATGCATATTTTAAATATCGGGCCAAGCCCCTAAGAGTTCAGCCCCTCCTTCCTTGACTTTCATATGTCCCTAGCCCGAAAACCGCAAGCTGAAGGAAAGGGGCTTATTGTTTAATACCCCCGGGCGCCGTCGCAACCGTCGGATCTAAATCAAATCAACGGCGCGGTAATTGTCCTGTGTGTAGGGCCCCGCGCGCAGAAAACCAGTGGTAACTCCCGCACCACTCTCATCTAAACGGCAGTATTTACCGCGGGGGCAGCGACTCCATAGAAAAAGTGCCGCGTGTCTCTGGTACAGCCCATGAAACTGCTTTCCCCGTGCGTTAAACACTGTACAATCGCCGGGCAGCGGAATTCGTTTGAACCATCAGATTTGGCAATGTTAATCCGACGGTGGAGATTCTCCAGAGTTGCCCACCCACTACTTCGCGTCCGCCATGTCATATGGCCCACCATCGTGCCGCTCCCATTGATCCTCAGCCGTTGATCTATGTTTGCAATCCGACGGCTCAGGATACAATCTCTCCAGTCCATTAACTCCATCGCCACGTCAGTCCCCCCACCTGTGCATCGTACATCTATGTGTCTCCATTTTGTGCACCTGTAATATTCATCCCCCACCATATATATATATATATATATATATATATATATCTGTGTGTGTGTTTATATGTGCTTTCATTTGCAATTTTCATTCTTCAGCCACCACCTCCGCACTGTGTTACGTAGAAAATTTGCATTTCGCCTGTGCGTCAGAGTCCCATTTTGTTTCCCCCGCCACTTTTCGTATTCCTGTCATCTGTCCATGTCCACTATGCCATCATCATCTCCACCCCCACGCTCCTTACCCCTAAGCCTATTGCCTCTAATATTTTGTGGGTTTTGCAGGTTCCAAGATGATAAATGGCCTCATAATTTATTGCCTCTATTGCAGAAGTTAAAAAGCATGTTGAAGAAGGGCATTTTGCTGGTAGAATTTAAAGAAGAAGCTGAGAGTAGGTGCGTGAGGTGACCATCATTAAAGAAAACAAAGACATGAATTTACAGAACCCTCCAGAGAAATTTGCCTTACATTAAAGATCCAGGGTCCAAATTCAAAGATAAAGGCTTATAGTACAGTACAGAATCACAGGTTATCTCAAGGTTCTTACGACAGCAGATCATACTCTCAGCAGAAGGCAAAGTATTGTATATATTTTATTATTTGTGTCTTTATATATGGAGATTTTCATCTCCCAGCATTTATTTCTAGAGACAAATTGTAAAGTACAGTCATTTATAGTTAGTCATTCATAGAGTGGGCGCGAATGTTTTCCGCCATTTTATTCAAATTGAGTCATTAAATGTCCTCCATCTACCTCCTCCTCTAGAATTCTCTATCTTTCCTATAAAGGCCCGAAAAGAAGACATTGTAAGGGTTCCAGATTTCTATCAGAAAACTGTGCAGTGAAAAGGCTTTTGTATACATTTTGTAATATTTATGTATGAAGGTTCAGAGCCCGTAGGGTCTCAGTGAGGAGGAGTTATAACTGTAATGAGGATTCTGGTCTTTGGTATCTCACAGTATGTAATTTCTCTTATGTGTTAATACAATATCTCTTTTCATGCTATTTATCTTCTTGTATCATGTTCTAGAATGCGAGTGGCTCACTAGTTTGCAGTAAGGATTCATCCTTGTTGGTGCCCTTTCTGGAATTAGTCAAGCGCTTTAAATAGGCCTAG
Source organism: Pinus albicaulis (assembly GCA_034641835.2). NCBI lineage: Eukaryota > Viridiplantae > Streptophyta > Pinopsida > Pinales > Pinaceae > Pinus > Pinus albicaulis. The sequence continues at coordinate 142,908,451 of CM076584.1, forward strand.
TCATGATATATTGTTCCATGTTCATCTCTTCCATATTTTCTGCTATATTAGTTGCATGAGGGGGGTGCTTTTAAAACACCATTTTCATATAAGGATTCATAAATTGGTATGCCCTTATGTGGTTCTGTTGTGTATTTGGGTATCAGTCTCATGTTAACTAATATCCTCCTTATGTTTCCTCACTGCACTCACTTCCTGATATTTGATTTATGTGATATATTATTTGAACTGGCCCTCTTTACGGTAAGTTGTCTCTTAACTGTCTGATGCCTTTGTATTGGAGTTTTACATGATGTCCCTACATTATTCTTATCTTTGTATTAGCTTCTGAGAGAGATTGGTCCCATTCAAAACTTATTTCCTTGTTTTACAAGAGATAGTAAGAGAGCTTTTGGACTGACAACCCAAGCTATATAATGAGCTCCTTGCTATATTAAGATGTCCTAGGCACTGGTCTATAGCAACTCTAGGCTGTCTCTAGGGGGTGAAAAAATCATCCACAACACATCCTAAGCTCTCTCGAGCCCCCATCTTGGAGCTGTATGCGAGGTCAAAGTGTCGAGATCTTCTCAAATAAGAACGAGCACACAACTGTACCATATGCACAGACATGGTTTACTTACCTCTTGCATAGCGAAAATTTTTGTTTCAATGATGAAAGCATCATCTAGGCCCACCCATAATAGGTCCCACTCAAAACACTCTCCACAAGCACCATCTGCCCCCCAGTGATGTGATGGAGTGCCTGGTTTCCCAGGATCCACAGCACCACTGCGGCCACAACACGGGTCTCTAGCCTCTCCAAATCCTAGATGGGTATATGAGTCCCCTTAACTTGGAGACCCGGATGACAATGGAGCTCTACAAACTCTATGATATTCTACCCTCACGGTAATACTGGCTGAGTATTCCTTACCATCCCAAGTGGTGGGAGACCAGTCAGGAAATATATATCCTAGACCGTCAACTCGATCCGGTGCCCCTACACTATAAAGAGCTCATGGTCTGGATCCCAATAGTTGAAAATCCAGGCCAATAAGGGCTCTCCAGCTTTCATCAAAGGGTTCTCCATAAACTTCAAAACCCCAAACCTGGCCAATGCACTGCAGACACCTTGATCCTCCTGGATCTCTGACAGTAATGCGCCTAGGTCTCTCTCTCTCCAGTTGATCCGTAATTATGCCATATCTGCACAAAACCATCATATTTGTCAGTATACAGATCGGAAAGACTGTATCTCATCATAAAAACCCAGTGCTTAGCCAAAAAATAGTACATAACAACCCCTCCCTGACAGGTCACACTTTTCAAGCCCAAACCTAGTACAAGTCGCAGTTTTTTGCTCAAAACCTGTTACCAGGTCGAAATTTTTTCCCCAAAAGGTGAAACCCAGCCATGAAGAGGAGCAAGGGTCTATTCCTAAGCCCTGGGGACCTAATCTGAACTTTCAATCCACTGAGAAGAAAGAGTAGGGTTAGGCCTTTTACCTGCAATTGACGGATCTCGATTCCAATGATTGGTTTGTTCGCCACGATCGCCGCAAGATTTAGGGCCTTCTCTCCTCTCTACATTCACCATATCTCCACATGTAAATGAGTGAATTTGGAGGGAAAATTCCTTATTAAAAGAGAAACCCTTGACTTTTCTTTCACCTAATACGGCCAAGCTGTAGCTCCATTTTAAAAATCGTCTGTACCATTGGTAAGCTCTCATCGAACCCTCAAATGGGTATATGTTAATTTTTCATGATTTGATACTTCACTGGGACACATTTTGTCCAAGAAGGGTCACTGCACCACTCCTGAAAATTGAATTTCTTCACCTGCCACACTTGTACTTGGGGGCACCCTTATGCCTTCATACTTTTCCATGCTTGTGTTGATCTTCGTCATGAGTAACCATCATGTACTCATGTTTTTATAGTCCCCATTGGACCTTTTCTATGTGGAAGCACCATCGATTCACCTTTGTTTAGAGCATCTGAGTTGAGTCATCATTACATTCATGGAGTATATCCCGAGTCCCTTTATCTCACTCTATGTCCTCCATCCTTTATTTCTTGGTCCCTCTCTCGTGTCGCACATTATGGCCATCAGTCCCACTGTCCCCTATACCTCTTAATATTGTGTCATTCGCTTCCAGGCCATCCATGCCCTTTATGCTCTAACAGGGGAAGTCATTCATTCGCCAATAAGTACGCCCCATTTCATCATCATCATTGGTGTCAATCTGTCAGTCACTCTACTATTTTCTCTCGTGCCTTAGTTTAGGATCCCTTATTGCATCACCTATTGTAGACCTCCTTCTATCGACATCAACTCATTCATTCCAGAAGATAGGTCTAGAAGGTGTTGTACCTTGGTTCCAGCTTCCACTCTTGTTTGGTGGCTCGAATCAAGTAAAGGGACTCATTATTTTCCTTTGACTTGATTGTTTCTCAGCTCCAGCTCCTTTCATCATGGTCGAGATCCATATACTTGATGGTCCAGTGATGCAGCAACTGATATCAGTGATTCCTAGGTGTGTGTGAGATTTCTCAGCCCTCATGAGGGGGTGGCCCTATAGGTAGCCCCCCACATGCTCGGATGACCTCTTCCTTGTAGCCTTCAATGCAGCTCCATAGATTTTATGATGTCGGCCTCAGCCGCTTGCAGTGCCTTTTTTATTGCATGTATCAGTCATATTTTCATATCCCTTTCCTGTTTACAGGGGCATATGGGTTGTATTTATGTCTCATGTACTCAGATATTATTTTTTAACTCCTAGCTGTTATCCCAGGTATAATGTTAGGTCCCTATATTACTAGTATAGTCCCTTATTGTTGTTAGTGTAACCCCCTTATTATTATTATTGTACCCTTGTAACCCCCATATTGTTATTATTGTGCCCTTAAATTATTATTGTTAGGTCAGCTAGGATTACATTGTGACCCCACTAAGATTACATTTTGGCCCCATGGACTCCTATATATAGAAAGGAGGTTCTGTAATTTGAATCATCCAAGAATTTTTCATTCATGTAATGTATTGGAGGTTTCCCCCTTGAAGTGGCTTATTTCTAAGGCGTTGATATCTCTTTTCTTCTCTTTTTGGAGTTGGTTTCACAACATGTGGTATCAGAGCTTTGAGATTCTAAGGTTTTGTTGCTCCAAACAGGTCATCGTGGCATTTTAGCTATAACTTTGTTTCTACGAAGGTTAAAAATATGAAAGTTTTAGAGTGTAAAGCCAAAATTCTGAGGAACAGCGTCACAAAATTTCAGAGCTTGGTTCGCAATATTTTTAGAGATATGATCTGTGAAAGTTAGGTCATTTTGCAGGCTCCTGAATTTAACCTAAACAGGTCATCGTTGTATTTTCGTAATACCTTTTTTTCTACAAAGGTTCAGAAGTTGAAATTTTTAGAGTGCGAAGCTGCAATCCTAAGGAACATCATAAAAAACTTTTAGATATTTTTTCACAATATTTTCGGAGATATGATCTGTGGAAGTTAGGGCTTTTTGAGGCTTTTGAATTTCATCTCAAAGAGGTGATCATGGGAAAATATTCATAGCTCTCTCTCTGAGCATCGGATTGCAATACTATAAAAAGTGGCCACAAGTAAATGGACTCTAGTTTTTGGTCTATCAATTTTAGAGCCAAAGGATGAAACAGTGACACGTGGCAAGTCATACAAGTTCTCTCTACTAAACCAGTCCAAAATTGGGTCATTGTTGGAGATTGGACATAACTTTGCCTTGAAGAATCCAAATCAGATCAGACATGTGGCATTTGAAAGAAGCTTCAGAGGGATACTACAGGGCTGAATTTTAGATATTTAGGATCCAAAATTATAGAGATAATTAAATTTCAATATCGATCTCCTCAAAAGCAAGTAAAATGTGTGTATTTTTTTTTCGAATTGCATAAGTCTTGTTTGAAGAATCAAGTTGAATTGATTCCAAGTGCATATTGTAGAATAGATATCAATATTGGATTCTAAAATGGCCCATAAAAATAATTCAACAATCATTAAGCCTTTAGAAATCTCTACTATGACTCATGAAGATGAGTAACGACAACATGACATATCAAAATTACAAGAGCAAGTGCAACAAATTTCGCTCTTGCAAAGAGCAACAAAAAATGACATGGAAGTTTTGAAGAAAGGCATGGAATCTAAGATGGATGGTTTTAATAATGGCATGGAATCTAAGATAGATGACATGGAAGATGGCATGGAATCTAATATGGATGGCATGGAATCTAAGATAGATGGCATGGAAGCTAAGATCGATGAGAAAATGGAAAACATGAAGAATGATCTAAAAGTAGACATGGAAGGTTTGACAAAGTTGATACAAGAAATGTTTCCTAATGGTGAAAAGATAGTAGAGGAAACTCATGATGAGAACAAAATAAATGTTAATCGTGATTTCATAAACTCTAATGTTGGCGGGAAGAACCACCATATTCCAAAAATGGATATGGGGAATTTTGATGGAAAGGATCCTGTAACATGGATACTACAGATGGAGCAATATTTTGATCTCCATAACGTGCAAAACACACAAAAGGTACGCATTGCAACATTACATTTAGAAAAAAATACATTTGTATGGTATCGATGGCTTTGCTCCCGTAAAAAAATTGTCACTTGGTCAATTTTTACGGAGGAAATGATAGCACATTATGAGGATACAAAGAGCAACACCTTCTTTAGCCAATTGATAAATCTCAAAAAAAAGGGTTTAGTGGGGGAGCACATTGAGGACTTCCAAAAATTGAATATAAGGGTAATTGATATTCTAGAGGAACACGGGATTGATCTCTTCATAGGTACTTTAAAGGATAACATCCAACATGAAGTTCGCATTTTGGAACCTGATTCATTGGAGAAGGCATTCAGGTTGGCAAGAAAAATTGAATGTAAAATTATGGCGACAAGGAAGCCTACCACTCACTTCTATAAAGAAGGAAGTGTTGCTACTCCTAGATTTCCACAACCTACAAGGTTGACACCACAACAATTGGAAGAAAAAAGAGCAAAAGGGCTTTGCTACAGTTGTGATAGCAAATACACTAAAGGTCATAGGTGTGCTGAGAAGAAATTATTTTACATAGATTGTGAAGAGAAAGAAGAAAATGAACAAGAAGAGGATATACACCAGGAACCAACCCTAGAAGAGGAAGAAATGAGTCTGACCATATCGTGTAATGCATTGGCAGGAATTACCACTCCTCAAACTCTCAAGATAGAAGGACATATCAAGAAGAAAAAAGGTAATAGTGTTGATTGATTCAGGTAGTACCCATAATTTTATTCATTGTAAGGTAGCCAAGGAATTGAATTGTTTCCTATACCCAACACCAGAATGTCAAGTGATGGTTGGAAATGGAGGAACTATAAATTGCTCTGGAAAATGTCATAATATCAAGCTAACCATGGGGGAATATGTATTGAACAATCCAATGCTTTCCATTCCTATGGGAGATGCTGATGTTGTACTAGGAGTACAATGGTTACAATATTTGGGGACGGTAGCTTTTAATTTTCAAGAACTTTTCTTGAAATTGTTTTCAGAAGGAAAGGAAGTCAAATTACGAGGTATTGCAGGGAAGCCAGGCAATATTATAAGCTCTAATGTCATGACAAAGCTTCTAAAGAAAGAACAACGAGGCATAATTTCACAATTATGCTCACTAGAATTTCCAACATCAGAATCATCTATTTTTACAGATCTCCAAAAAGTCTTGGACAATCATTCTAAGGTTTTTGAAACTTCGAAAGAACTCCCACCTATTCATGATCATGATCATGCTATTCATTTGATTCCAGGAAGTGTTCCTCCAAACATCAGGCCTTAAAAATATCCTTATGTCCAAAAGAGCGAAATTGAACGTATGATTGCAGAAATGTTAGAGGCGAGTATAATTCAACCTAGTCAAAGTTATTTCTCTTCTCCTGTAATATTGGTACACAAGAGGGATGGATCATGGCGCATGTGTCCGGATTATAGGGAGCTCAATAAGCTCACCATTAAAGATAAATTTCCCATTCCTGTGATTGATGAATTACACGAAGCAATTTATTTTACCAAATTGGATCTTCGTTCAGGGTATCATCAAATTAGAATGAAGACTGAAGATATTCCGAAAACAACATTTCAAACTCATGAGGGTCATTATGAATTTTTGGTTATGCCTTTTGGCCTTACCAATGCACCTTCTACATTTCAAGGGTTGATGAATTCCATTTTCAAACCCTTCCTTACAAAATTTGTGCTAGTATTTTTTGATGATATACTATTCTACAGCAAGTCTTGGAAGGATCATGTTCAACATGTTGACAGGGTGCTCAAACTACTGCAAGAAAAAAAATTATATGCAAAAACATCCAAATGTTTCTTTGGAGTACAAGAGGTGGAATATCTGGGTCATATTGTATCTCACGATGGTGTTATGGTAGACCCTAACAAAATTAAAGCCATTAAGTAATGGAAAGTCCCCACAACCATAATGCAGTTGCGAGAATTTCTCGGGTTAACAGGGTATTATTGAAAGTTTTTTAAGAATTATGTGAGAATAGCAGCACCTCTAACAACATTATTGAAGAAAGATGCATTTTCATGGACTCCTGAAGCAACTAAAGCCTTTGAACATCTTAAAGAGGCAAGGTGCCTAGCACCAGTCTTAGCTATGCCAGACTTCACAAAAACCTTTATTGTGGAATGTGATGCCTCAGGAAATGGAATTGGTGTTGTTTTAATGCAAGAAGGAACACCCATTACTTTTTAAAGTTGTCCAATCAAAGGAAAGTATTTACATAAACCTATTTATGAGAAGGAAATGTTGGCAATACTGCATGCACTAAAGAAATGGAGAACTTACCTAATGGGAAGACTCTTCAAGGTAAAAACTGATCATGATAGTCTTAAACACTTTTTGGAACAAAGAATATCTTCAGAACAACAGCAAAAATGGGTCACAAAGATGTTGGGTTATGACTTTGAAATAATATACAAAAAAGGGAAGCTAAATGTTGTTGCAGATGCACTCTCAAGAAAGAATGAAGAGGTGGAAGCATTACTTTGTGCCATTTCTATTATCCAACCAAATTGGATAACTGAAGCGAGAGATGAATGGAAGAAGGATGAAGAAGTGTGGACACTCATTCAAAAGTTTTCGTAAGATCCTAGTACATTTGATACATTTAGTTGGAGAAATGATTCCTTATGGTGCAAAGATCGCTTATATCTTTGTAAGAATTCCCAACTAAAACAAAATATTATTTTTGATTTGAAATTGTGAGAACAAAGTATTTATCATGTAGAGATTGACAGTAGGGGGATTTTACTGGTTATTTCACCTTTACTAGAAAGGATGAAACCAGAAGCTTTTGGCCCACAAAATGGCTCTGCCTAAAGAAATAAAATGTAAACACTGAAATAGATCCGATCAATGAATTATTTGTTTATGTGCAAAGTATTCATTAATCAAAATTTTATGTGTGAATAAGCAAGTTCAAGTATTTTGCAAATGAAATAATGTGGTTTGAATTTGAACTAATGAGTTTTGTTCACTATAAATCTGGTTGGGAAAAGTGTACTTATGAAAAGTTACTGTTTAATGTAGCAGAATCTGAAATATAACAGAAAAAATGCACAACATAATAGTAAGCATTTGTTTAAGCAGTTCACCCCTCTCTTGGGCTACCTCTGCTGGGTCCAAAAGCCTCTAATTAGGCTTTTCCCTTTTTCATTAATGCTCAAAATATGAATTACATTGTGTAGAAAGCCTCAAAATGAAAAATAAGCTGCAAATTCAGAAACAGAAGGCTGAAATTAGTATAAATAGACTATTCATTCACCTCCATTGGATGAGTATAGTCCAAAACAGTTGATCTTTCATTAGGCCCTAGTGGCTCCACAACCAAAATCATTAAAATCTTGTGAGCTCCCTGATGACTCTTTGGTGTATCCCAACAGCTCCAGAATGCTTCTTTTAAAAAAAAAAAAAATTGTCCCAAATGGACTTTCTAGTAAAGTTATACATTCCTCGGACGCAGTTTAGCTAAACAAGCTCCGATAAATGGAATATTGTGATTAATAATAGTGAGACATCATAATCTAGTGGAACCGGCGCTAAATTGGTGGCAGCATTAAATTTGACCGTTTCATAATCCCGCGTTCACATGCGAAATTTTGGGCTAACCTAACTGTTTGAACGACATCCACTGGTTTTTGATTTAAGACCACAGTTCTAGTGGTTGGTCACATTGAATGGGGAGGGGGCTAGCTGAAGCCCCTCCGTAACCTCCACTCCACTCCATTGCATGTGTTTTAAACCCACGTGACTTTACCTTAAGCCATACGTAACGTGCCATGTTACAAAACTTACACCACGTACCATTTAACCTTTTAAAACATACGTTGAATGCCATATTACCATGAATTTAAAACATGTGAAATATTATGTTGCCACATTTAAAATTTAACATTATACCTTGGGTTTTAATTAATATGGATTTTTAAATTAATATAATTAATATATTTTTTTAAATTAATATTTAATATATAAAAAAAATATTAATATAATATATGATTTTTTTTTAAATCAAATAAAATATTAAATTTTTAATATATATAAAACTTTAATTAAACTTTAATATATTAAAAATATTTCTCCACATTAAAATAATGAACCCATTCAGCATTAGAGGTTATTGGGCGATTTCAAAATGCAATATATCCTCCATACGGTAACGGATTTGAGTGTCGTTCACGGCTATAGGATCATTTTTCTGAGCTCTTTCTAGTCGATCTGGTTTGGACTAATTCTAAGCAACTTCATTTTTGAGCATTTTTCTATAAGGACTTGATCTCCTGATCACACCTCCCAAATGGAAAGATTTTGGACCCCAAAAGCTCTCTGATTACTGAAACTGATGATGTGGAGACTGATTCTCCACTCTTCCACCCTTAAATAACTGAAATCTACCCGATTTCATCAAATGAAGCTTTTGAGAAAATGATAAACTGTCTCTAGAATCAACTAATCGACCATTGCTAAGATTGACGGAGTCATGATGCAAATGATTAAAATTTGTAGAACAACAATTGTAATCTGCAGAAAACAAAATTTTTCTAAATTGATCAAACTTCCCAGAAGACTTAAAATAACCTTCACCTTGCAAACTATTCCCATGGCGAATTGTACCATTATGAAACCAACTTTTTCCCATGCTGAATTGTGTGTCCTCCTTTCTTGCACTGCTTTGCTTTGACGCAACATAACATCATATTTTTTCAAAGATAAACTGTTATTCAACTGAGACAAATCATTAGCAACATCATAAAAAGGCGAATGCTCAAAATCTGGTCGTTTCAACATTAACAAAGTTAGACTTTGACTTGCATTAACCAGTCTTTTCAATTGACTTGCATGGAGTAAAGAAGATTCCAACTTCTTCTTGTGAGCTCTCACAATGTACTCTTTACCATCTTTGAAAAAGTGATACTTTTTTTCATGGCGATGAAAGATAGCCTTCCTGTCAAATAAATAAGGACTTCCCAAAACAATACCTGAGATATCAAGCGGCACCACATCAAGTTCAACTATGTCAATAAAGTGTGCAGTTATTGCAAAGCGCAATATGCACTTCCTTGAAACTTGCAAATTTGCATCCTTGCATATCCATCCAAGTGGATAAGGCTTCAGATGTGGAATGGTCTCAAGTTTAAGCTGCTTGACCAAGTCTTCAGATATAAGATTCGCTTGTGAGCCACTGTCAAATAGTGTGTCAATTTTGGTATGTTTTGAAATTACCCTCACATGGAAGAGCTATATCCTCCTCTTTTCATCATGAGTATCTTTGTGACAATTCAAAGAGCTAGAACTAGGAATTGTGTCTTGCACCACTTCTTTCCCTTTAATGTTCTTTAAAACCATGGCTATTCTTTTTGTCTCATCTCCTGAGTCTGACCCTAAGTCTTGCTCAATTGTTGCTATAGTTTTCTCCTTTTCTTTGGTCTTGTTCTTGTTCTTGAATTTTTCTGGTTTCAGTTCAGGATGAAGCTTCCAACAATGATCTTCATCATGAATTGTCTTCAAACAACTCTTGCAAAAGAACTTTCCTTTCTCTTTTCTTGAATTTGCAACTCTCTTCTTTCCTTTGTTTTTGAAATTACTATCCTCATCAAAAGTATTCTTTCCTCTAGCTTCTAAATGTGTAGCCTGCACACAGACTTCATCTAAGCTGGTAGGATTAAACATTAGAATAGTATGTTGAAGGTAGTTGTGCAAACCTCCTATGTATTTCAACAAGGTGTCTTGACTTTGTAAGTCTACTCCAAGTAGAAGTGCTCTCCTTCTAAAATATTGGGTATAATATTGTACATTTTGACCCTTAAGTTGCCTAAAATTTTGCCAATTCATGATTGCTTTCTGAATATGAGAAAGAGGATAAAATTGTTTCTTAATAGCAGTAATAAACTCATTCCATGTTAGAGTTATCTTACCACGATTTTTAATTTCCTCCCTGGTCTTGGCTTCCCACCAAACCAAAGCTGCTCCATCCATTCTCAAAGAGGCTAATTGGATTTTTGTTTCATCATCATGCAAATTCTGAATCCTTAGATAGACTTCCAACTGTCTAATCCAGTTATCCATTTTTTCTGCATTCACATCACCATTAAACATCGGCAACTCAAACTTCACATCAAGCTTCAACAAAGCATTTTTAAGAGATGTTTTTGTTTTGTGTGATTGATTAACAAAAGTTGAAGAGGATGATGTGGAGGAAGAGGATGACAATGGAGATGAAGGATCACCATTTCCTCCATTCCCTTTCTTAGACTTATCATTGTCTTTCTTCCCTCCTGAAGAATCTCCTTCTTCTCTTTGGTTTCTAGACCCTTCTCCAGCAATCCTATAATTTCTCTCCTAGTATAGGAACCTAACCATCTCAGTCATGTCCAAGAAAGCTTTTCTAAAGACTCTTTCTACCTCCTTGGGATCCATTTCCTCATGTACTTCTCCTTCTCTGGAAGACATGTTTGTGGCTGATTCTAAGGCTAATGAGGATGAAATGGAAGGTGGATATAATGGCACTCTATCCCTCCTTGGCTGAGGATTAACTTGCTCTCTAACAAATTGACCTTCCCCTCTGTTCAATTTCAGCCTAGTAAGCATCAAAATTTTGTAGAACAACACAATCTTCTTGCACAAATTTCACAAACTCTTAAGCAAAACCTAGAGCTCTAATACCAATCTGATCTGAAATTGTGAGAACAAAGTATTTCTCATACAGAGATTGATAGTAGGGGGCTTTTACTGGTTATTTCACCTTTAATAGAAAGGATGAAACCAGAAGCTTCTGGCCTACAAACTGGCTCTGCCTAAAGAAATAAAATGTAAACACTGAAATAGATCCGATCAATGAAAGTATTTGCCTATGTGCAAAGTATTCATTAATCAAAATTTTATGTGTGAATAAGCAAGTTCAAGTATTCTGCAAATGAAATAATGTGGTTTGAAGTTGAACTAATGAGTTTTTTTCACTGTATAAGTCTGCTTGGGAAAAGTGTACTTATGAAAAGTTACTGTTTAATGTAGCAGAATGTGAAATATAACAGCAAAAATGCACAACATAACAGTAAGCATTTGTTTAAGCAGTTCACCTCTCTCTTGGGCTACCTCTACTGGGTCCAAAATCTAATTAGGCTTTTCCCTTTTTCATTAATGTTCAAAATATGAATTACACTGTGTAGAAAGCCTCAAAATGAAAAATAAGCTGCAAATTCAGAATAGAAGGCTGAAATCAGTATAAATCGACTATTCATTCACCTCCAATGGATAAGTATAGTCCAACACAGTTGATCTTTCATTAGGCCCTGGTGGCTCCACAACCAAAATCGCTGGTAAAATCACTGATAGAGTGCCTTGATGGCTTTGCAACCTGTCCCAACAGCTCGAGAATGCTTCAATACTCCAAAAAAAAAAAATTCATCCCAAATGGACTTTCCTAGCCAAAGTTATGCCACATTTACTCAGACTGCCAGTTTCGCCTAAACAAGCTCCACTAAATGTGGAGACACTGCCAGTTAACTTAACTAAACTGGCACATTCGCCAAATCTAGTGGAACCGGCACTAAATTGATGGCAGCATTAAATTTGACTGTTTCATAATTCCGCGTTCACATGCAAAATTTTGGGCTAACCTAACTGTTTGAATGACATCCGCTGGTTTTTTATTTAAGGCCACAGTTCTGGTGGCTGGTCACATTGAATGGGGAGGGGGCTAGCTGAAGCCCCTTCGTAACCTCCGCTCCACTCCATTGCACGTGTTTTAAACCCGCGTGACTATACCTTAAGCCATACGAAATGTGCCACGTTACAAAACTTACACCACGTACCATTTAACCTTTTAAAACATACATTGAATGCCATATTACCATGACTTTAAAACATTTGAAATATTATGTTGCCACATTTAAACTTTAACATTATACCTTGGGTTTTAATTAATATGGATTTTTAAATTAATATAATTAATATATTTTTATAAATTAATATTTAATATATAAAAAAAATATTAATATAATATATGATTTTTTTTAAAATCAAATAGAATATTAATTTTTTAATACATATAAAACTTTAATTAAACTTTAATTTATTAAGAATATTTCTCCACATTACAATAATGAACCCATTCAGCATTAGAGGTTATTGGGCGATTTCAAAATGCAATATCTCCTCCATACGGTAACGGATTTAAGTGTCGTTCGCGGCTACAAGATCGTTTTTCCGAGCTCTTTCCAGTCGATCTGGTTTGGAATAATTCTGAGCAATTTCATTTTTGATCATTTTTCTACAAGGACTTGATCTCCTGATCAATTTTGGAATTGCACACTTCTCCTTTAGGAGGACACTCGGGATTTTCAAAAACTTACCATAGGGTGAAGAAAGAATTTTTTTGGGATGGCCTTAAATCTGATATTCAAAAGTTTTTGGCGGAATGTTTGGTATTCCAGAAGAATAAAATTGAGACAATTAAGACCTCAGGTCTTCTACAACCTTTATCCATTCCAAGTCAACGTTGGGAGGAGATTTCAATGGATTTTATCACAGGTTTACCTAAGTCCAAAGGAAAGAGTGTCATCATGGTGGTAGTTGATATACTTACCAAGTATGCACACTTTTATGCATTATCTCATTCATTTAAAGCAAGTACAGTTGCTACTACATCTATGGACACAATTCAAAAGCTACATGGAAACCCAAGGGTTATTGTGAGCGACGAAGATCCCATTTTTACTGGAAATTTTTGGAAGGATTTATTTTCTTGTTTGGGTACTCAATTAGCTCATAGCTCATCTTATCATCCTCAATCTAATGTTCAAACTGAGATAGTAAATAAATGTTTGTAAGGATATCTTCGTTGTTTTTTATATGATAAACAAACACAATGGGTCAAGTGGTTACCCCTAGCTAAATGGTGGTATAACACTTCCTTCCATATTGCATCAAAAATGACCCCATTTATGGAACTTTATGGATATCATCCACCATCCATCACATCATCTTTAAGAGAAAATTTGAAGGTTCAAGCAGTGGAAGATCACATCGAGCATCAACAAGACGTTTTCCAACTCCTAAAGGACAACCTGAATTTGGCACAAAATTGAATGAAACAAAAGGCAGATAAACATCGCAACGAGAGAAGTTTTGATGTAGGATACTGGGTATTTTTATGGCTACAAACATACAAACAAATGTCCCTCAGGCAAGCTAAGAAGGATAATAAATTATTGCCAAAGTACTATGGTCCTTACAAGGTGTTGCAAAAGATTGGTACTATGGAATACAAATTGGAGCTTCCTGCTTCTTCATGAGTGCATTCAATTTTCCATGTTTCATGCTTAAAGAAGGTTATAGGTGAAAATCTTCCAGTTCAAACAATATTGCCAGAACTTGATGAGGAAGGAAAAATCATATTGGAACCAGAAGCGGTCACGGAAACAAGAACTCGACAACTACGGAATCGATCAATTTCAGAGTATCTCATCAAGTGGAAGAACTTACCCACTAAAGATTCTACATGGGAGGATGAGAATTTTATACAGAAGCACCCAGAGCTACTCAAGCGTTGAGGACAAAACTTTTTTGAAGGAGAGGGGCATGTTAGGTCCCTATATTACTAGCATAGTCCCTTATTGTTTTTAGTGTAACCCTCTTATTGTTATTATTGTACCCTTGTAACCCCCATATTGTTATTATTGTGCCCTTAAATTATTATTGTTAGGTCGGCTAGGATTACATTATGACCCCACTAGGATTACATTGTGGCCCCATGGAATCCTATATATAGAAAGCAGGTTTTGTAATTTGAATCATCCAAGAATTGTTCATTCTTGTAATGTATTGGAGGCTTCCCCCTCGAAGTGGATTATTTCTAAGGTGTTGATATCTCTTTTCTTCTCTTTTTGGAGCTAGTTTCACAACACACAATATGTATGTGGGATTCATTATCATGTTGTTTATATGGCTCATGTTTATGCCAGCATGTACTATATTGTTCAGCCCCTTGTTTACTAGACACCTTATTCTTTGTACTTTGTCTCGGCGGGCATATGCATGCCTCCCCCGCCACCTATAACAAAAGTACTCACTCATAAAAGAGACTTGTCACACCAGTAAGTCTCACCTCCTTAGGGTCTAGTCCTTTCATCACTTTGGTCTACATTATACTTCTCTCTCTTTGACTTCCCCTTCGACGTCTAGTGATTGAGTTCTTACAACGTAATTTGGTCAGACGATTAGCTCCTAACGCTCACACTCTGGGGGGAAATCTGTTACACCATTTTTTGGTCATCTAAACTATTGTTATTAGATGGACCCAAGTACACCATGTAAGACCAATTTTACCCTAAGTAAAATTTCATTCACTATGAAAAACAACTTAGTGAACCACCTTTATTAAGTTTTTTATAGTCTAAACAGGAAACCCCATGAGGAAATATTAAATAAATTTACATTTTTTTTATTTTCCTCTAGGAATAATTAGTTAAACATTAATATAATTAATATTCTTGGTTATATTTAACCCAAAACAAGGAAATTAATTAGATAAATAATTATTTATCTTATTATTTCCTAAGAATAATTATTTAAACATTATTTAAATAATATTATTTGTTAAATATAACTAAATCACCCTTAAATAATTAAATAAATCATTATTTATTTGATTATTACTCAACCACATCCTTAAAATGATAAATAAATCATTTATTTATTTATTATTAACAAATAAAGGGATTTAACCCAAGTCAAATTCCTTTTCCCTCCAACAAATATAGTAAAATATTCCATAAAAGTTGGATCTTGATTTGGTTAATAATATTTTAATTATGCACCAATATCTAGACTAACTCAGTATTTTGTTATAAATAGAAGCGTTTTCCCATTTATTTACCACCTTTTGTTGCCTAAAGATCACTATGGATCTATACTTTTGGTCTAACTTTGATCCACCATCATATTCATATTTTACTACCATTTTTGTCTGGGTTTTCTATACCATCAAGAGAGAGGAATTTTAGATGTGAAGTGCTGAGGACTTACAAGAACCCATCCCATTGAGGAGAACTGGTAACACCCTTCTATGTTTTCCTCCCAGGTGCCATTAATAAAAAATTAATTCAACATATTCTTGTCTTGTCTATTGGATGCATGGAGTAAATCTTGTTTTTTCTACTTCTAATGCATAGATATAGATTTTTGCAACATTTATCTTGATCAGCTAACTGCAGATCTGAGGATATTGGCAACCATCTTTGCTGTTAGGGCTTTTTTCATGCACAGCTAAAGTGGTCTTTTTTTTGTATGCTTGGAGTTAAGATTCATACTAACATTAACCCTAACCTAACCTAACCTAACCTTAACCATAACCTTAACCTTAACCTTAACTATAACCTTAACCATAACCTTAACCTTAACCTAAAGGTTAAGGTTAAGGTTAGGGTAAGGTTAAGGTTAAGGTTAACGTTGAGGTTAGGTTAAGGTTAAGGTTAAGGTCAAGGTTAAGGTTCGGTTAGGGTTAAGGTTAACTTTAGGTTTAGGTTAAGGTTAAGGTTAAGGTCAAGGTTAACGTTAGGTTAAGGTTAAGTTTAAGTTTAAAGTTAAGGTTAACTTAACGTTAATGTTAACCTTACTGTTCCCTTAAGGTAAAGGTTAAGGTTAACCTTAGTGTTACCTTAAGGTTAAAGTTAAGGTTAAGGTTAAGGTTAGGTTTAGTTAGGTTATGGTTAAGGTTAAGGGTAAGGATAATGTCAAGGGTTAGGTTGATGTAATTTTAAGGTTAAGGTTAGGGGTAAGGTTAAGGTTAGGGTAAGGTTAAGGTTAAGTTTAGGTTAGTTTAGGTTAGGGTAAGGTTAGGTTAGGTTAGGTTAAGTTTAAGGTTAAGGGTAAGGGTAAGGCTAATGTTGAGGGTAATGTTAATGTTAAGGTTAAGGTTAGGTTAAGGTTAAGGTTAATGTTAAGGTTAATGTTAATGTTCAGGTTAAGGTTAATGTTAAGGTTAAGGGTAAGGTTAATGTTAAGGTTAAGGTTAATGTTAGGTTAATATTAGGTTATTGCTTAAGGTTAAGGGTAAGGTTAAGGTTAAGGTTAAGGTTAAGGTTTTAGTTAAGGTTAAGGTTAAGTTTAAGGTTTAGGTTAAGGTTAAGGTTAAGGTTAGGGTTAGGGTTAAGGCTAAGAGATTAGTTAAGGTTAAGGCTAAAGTTTTATTTAAGGTTAAGGTTAAGGTTAGGTTAATGTAAGGTCAAGGTCAGGTTAGGTAAGGTGAAGGTTAAGGTTAGGTTAGGTTAGAGTTAAGGTAAGTTTAAGGTCAAGGTTAAGGTTAGGGTAAGGTTAAGGTTAGGTTAAGTCATGGTTTGGGTAAGGTTAAGGTCAAGCTTAATGTTTGGTTATGGTCAAGGTTAAGGTTAACACTCAGGTTAGTGTTAGGTTAAGGTTAAGGTTAAGGTTAGGGTTAAGGTTAAGGTTAGGGTAAGGTTAAGGTTGAGGTTAGGTTAAATCAGGGTTAGGGTAAGGTTAAGGTCCAGCTTAAGGTTAGGTTATGGTTAAGGTTAAGGTTAACACTGAGGTTAGGGTTAGGTTATGTTTAAGGTTAAGGTTAGGGTAAGGTTAATGTTTAGGTTAGGTTAGGTCAAGGTTAAGGTTAGGGTAAGGTTAAGTTTAAGGTAAAGTTAGGTCAAGGGTAAGGTTAAGGTTAAGGTTAAGTTAGGTCAAGGGTAAGCTTAAGCTTAACATTAACCTTAACCTAACCTTAATAATAACCTTGACCTTAACCTTAACCTTGAACTTGACCTTAGTCTTAACCTTAACTAAACCTTGACCTTAACCTTGACCTTGACCTTGACCTTAGCCTTAACCTTAACTAGACCTTAACCTTAACCTAACATTAACCTTAAACTTAAGGTTAATGTTAAGGTTAAACCTAAGGTGTAGGTTAATTTTAAGGTCAAGGTCAAGGTTAAGGTTAATGTTAATGTTAAACTTAAGGTTATGGTTAAGGTTAAGGTTATGTGAAGTTTAAGTTTAAGGTTAAGGTTAGGGTAAGGTTTAGGTTAAGGTTAGGTTAGTTTAGGCTTAAGGTTAAGGTTAAGGTGAAGGTTAAGGTTAGGTTTAGGTTAGGCTAGGGTTAATGTTAAGGTTTAACTGAAGGTCAAGTCAAGGTTAAGGTTATATTAAGGTTAGGTTAAGCTTAAGCTTAAGCTTAAGGTTAGGTTAAGGTTAGGTTAAGTCTAAGAGTAAGGTTAAGGTTAATGATAAATTTAAGGTTAACCTTAGTGTTACCTTAAGGTTAAGCTTAAGCTTAACACTGAGGTTACGGTTAGGTTATGGTTAAGTAAGGTTAATGTCATGGTTAAGGGTAGGTTAACGTCAGGATAAGGTAAGGCTAAAGTTAGGGTTAAGGTTAAGGTTAGGTAAGGTAAGGTTAATGTTAAGGTTAAGGTTAACATTGAGGTTAGGGTTAGGTTATGGTTAGGGTAAGGTTAATGTTAAGGTTGAGGGTAGGATATGTTAAGGGTAATAATGTTAACATTGATGTTAAGTTTACGGTTAAGGTTAAGGTTAAGGTTACAAGTAAGGTTAGGTAAAATTTAAGGTAAAGGATTTAGTTAAGGTTAAGGTTAAGGGTAATAATGGGTTAAGGGTTTAGTTAAGGTTAAGGCTAAGGATAAGGTTAAGGTTATGGTTAAGTTTAAGTTTTATCCTAAGGTTAAATTTAAGGTTAGGTCAAAGGTTAAGGTCACAGTATGGGTAAGGATAAGGTTAAGGCTAAGGTTAGGGTAAGGTTAAGGCTAATCCCAACGTTAACCTTAACCTTAACCTAAACTAAACCCTTTACCTTTACCTTAACCTTACCCCTAACCTTAACCTTAACCTTACCCTTAACCTTAACCATAACTAAACCTAACCCTAACCTTAGTGTTAACCTTATTCTTAACCTTAACCTTAACCTTACCTTAACCTTAACCTTAACCTTTACCTTAACCTTCACCTTACCCCATTAATCTTAACCTTAAACTTAACCTAACCTTAACCTAAGATTAAGGGGGTAAGATTGTGCTTAAGGTTAAGGTAAGGTTAAGGTTAAGGTTAAGGGTTATGGTTACGTTAATTTTAAGGTTAAGGTTAGCTTAGGATAAGGTTAAGGTTAAGGCCAAGGTCAGGTTAAGGTAAGGGTAAGTTTAAGGTCAAGGTCAGGTTAAGGTAAGGTTAAGGTTAGGTTAAGGTTAAGGTCAAGGTTAAGGTTAAGCTTAAGGGTAAGCTTAAGGTCAGGTTAAGGTAAGATTAAGGTTAGGGTTAAGATTAAAGGTTAAGGTTAATGTTAAGGTTAAGGGTAAGGTTAATGTTAAGGTTAAGGTTAGGTTAAGGTTAAGGTTAAGGTTAGGATAGGGTTAGGTTAGGGTTAAGGTTAATGTTAATTGTTAAGGTTAAGTTTAAGGTTAAGGTTAAGGTTAAGTTTATATTAGGTTAGGTTAGGGTTAAGGTTAAGGTTAAGGTTAATGTTTTTGTTAGCTTATGGTTAGGTTAATGTTAAGGTTAAGGTTAAGGTTAGGTTAAGGTTAAGATTATGGTTAAGGCTAGGTTAGGTCAGTGTTACGGGTAATGTTAGGGTAAGGTTAAGGGTAATTTTAGGTTAAGGTAAAGGTTAGGTAAAGGTTAGGGTTAAGGTTAAGGTTAAGGTTAAGGGTAATGTTAATATTAAGGTTAAGGTTAGGATAAGTTTAATGTTAAGGTTAGCCTTAGTCTTACCTTAAGGTTAAGGTTAAGGTTAAGGTTAACACTAAGGTAAGGGTTAGGTTATGTTTAATGTTAAGGTTAAGGTTAATGATAAGTTTTGTGGTGGATTTGATGCACGGGTGTATGAAATCGCACCAGTTTAAGGGGTGTGCTCTACCCCTATAAAATATTGGTAACAGCAGAAAGTGGTGGAGCTCAAAAGCATACAATCTAGAGGAAAAAGTATGCAAATGTATGCTCATATTAAACTAAAAACTAAAACAAAAATATACAAAAGCTATTGAAGAGAGTCAAAAGGATAATAATGAAAACGATGGCTCTAGGCCTGTTTTTATTAAATGTTTGATATGGATAAGAAATTTTACCCACTTGCCAAAGGGCCCCTAGACAATCGTTCTAGGTCCCGATGCAAGGACGTTGTTTTTCCAAGCTCTGCCTATGATGCATTCTCCCTCTCTCTCTGCTGTGATGGACTAGGATTGCTGGGTGGCCAACAATCGAGTCCCCTCTATCTCTAGCTTTGGGTCAGACACTGCTGGTATTTCTTGGGAAATTCTGGGCAGCATAACAATGTGATAACCCATTCTTCATCTCTTGGTGGCTTTTTATAGGGGATTTCAAATCCTCCTTCTCTCCCTTGGTACATGGTGGATGGTGACCCAAGGGAGAGGTATGATTCCATTGTGTGCTTCAAATATTCCTTTTTGTGCTCACATAGTGTCTAAGGAGGTGCTGGTGGCTGTCCTTAGGTGGCTTCATGTAAGGAGTAACTGTCCTTTGCTTTGTGTGGTCCCGGAAAGCGACATTTTGCCACTTTCAAGAATGTGCACTTATCGGGAAAAAAGGCACATAGAAGGCACTATTCTCGAAGGATAAAGCACACAATTAGCATTTTAAGACTAGATCAAATTTGATCTTCTCAAAACCTTAGAGATTTTAAATACTTTATTGATTCCATAATGTTTTCCTGCCCTGTAAATCGTTTGGGTTGACATTAATTAATGTCATCTTATGTTGTACGATTTTCCAGTGTTAACAATAAGGTTAAGGGTAACCTTAATGTTAAGGTTAAGTTTAACGTTGAGGTTAGGGTAAGGTTAATTTTAAGGCTAAGGTTAAGGTTAAGGCTAGGTTAGGTTTATGTTAGGTTAGGGTTAAGGTTAAGGGTTTAGATAAGGTTAAGGTTAGGTTAAGGGTAAGGTTAAGGTTAAGGTTAAGGTTAAGGTTAGGTAAGGGCAAGGTTAATGTTAAGGTTAAGGGTTTAGTTAAGGTTAAGGTTAGGTTAAGGTTAATGTTAAGGTCAGGTTAAGGATAAGGTTAAGGTAAGGTTAACCTTACCCGTTTATTATGGTTAGGTTATGGTTAAGGTTAAGGGTAAGGTTAAGGATAAGTTTAAGGGTTTAGTTAAGGTTAAGGTTAGGGTTAGGTAAGGGTAAGGTTAAGGTTAAGGTTAAGTGTTTAGTTAAGGTTAAGGTTAGGGTAAGACTAAGGTTAGGTTAAGGTTAAGCTTGATGTTAAGGTTAAGGGTAAGGTTAATGTTAAGGTAAAGGTTAAGATTAGGTTAGGTTAGGTTAGGGTTAGGTTGAGGTTAAGCTTAAGGTTAAGGTATGGTTAAGGTCAAGGTTAACGTTAATGTTATGGTTAAGGTTAAGGTATGGTTAAGGTTAAGTTTAAGTTAGGTTAGGGTTAAGGTTAAGGTTAAGCTTAAGGTTAAGGGTTTATTTAAGGTTAAGGGTAAGGTTAAGGTTAAGAGTTTAGTTAAGGGTAAGGTTAAGGTCAAGGTTAAGGTTAGGTTAGGGTTAAGGTTAACATTAACATTAAGGTAAGGTTAAGGTTATGTTATGGTTAAGGTTAATGTTAGGGTTAGGTTATGGTTAAGGTTAAGGGTAAGGTTAAGGTTATGTTAAGGTTAAGGTTAAGGTAAGGTTAGGGTTAGGGTTAAGGTTAAGGTCAAGGTTAACGTTAAGTTAGGGTTCAGGTTAAGGTTAAGGTTAAGGTAAGGTTAATGTTAGGTTAGGGTTAAGGTTAATGTTAGGGTTAGGTTATGGGTACGATTAGCGTAAGGTTAAGGTTAGGTTAAGGTTAATGATAATGTTAAGGTTAAGGTAAGATTTAGTTAAGGTTAGGTTAGGGTTAAGTTTAAGATTAAGGTAAGGTTAAGAGTTTAGTTAAGAGTAAGGTTAAGGTCAAGGTTAAGGTTAGGTTAGGGTTAAGGTTAACATTAACGTTAAGGTAAGGTTAAGGTTATGTTATGGTTAATGTTAATGTTAGGGTTAGGTTATGGTTAAGGTTAAGGGTAAGGTTAAGGTTAAGTTAAGGTTAAGGTTAAGGTAAGGTTAGGGTTAGGGTTAAGGTTAAGGTTAAGGTCAGGGTTAACGTTAAGTTAGGGTTAAGGTTAAGGTTAAGGTTAAGGTAAGGTTAATGTTAGGTTAGGGTTAATGTTAAGGTTAGGGTTAGGTTATGGGTACGGTTAGCGTAAGGTTAAGGTTAGGTTAAGGTTAATGATAATGTTAAGGTTAAGGTAACATTTAGTTAAGGTTAGGTTAGGGTTAAGTTTAAGATTAAGGTAAGGTTAAGGTTAAGGTTAAGGCTTAGTTAAGGTTAACCTTAGTGTTACCTTAAGGTTAAGGTTAAGGTTATAGTTAGGGTTAAGGTTAAGGTTAAGGGTTTAGTCGAGGTGAAGGTTAGGTTAGGTTAGGGTTAAGCTTAAGCTTAAGGTAAGGTTAATGTTAAGGTTAAGGTTAAGGTCAAGGTAAGGTTAATGGTAAGGTTAAGGTTACGGTTAAGGTTAAGATTAAGGTCAAGGTTAAGGTTAGTTTAGGGTTAAGGTTAAGCTTAGGGCTAAGGTTAAGGGTTTAGTTAAGGTTATTGTTAAGTTTATGGTTAAAGTTAAGGTTAATGATACGGTTAAGTGTAAGGTTAACACTGAGGTTAACCTTAAGGTTAAAGTTAAGGTTAAGCTTAGGTTAAGGTTAGTGTTAAGGGTTAAGGTTAGGTTAAGGTAAGGGTAAGGTTAAGGTTAAGATAAGTTTAATGTTAAGGTTAAGGTTAACATTAAGGTTAACCTTAGTGTTACCTTAAGGTTAAGGTTAACATTAAGGTTAAGGTTAGGGTTAAGGTTAAGGTTAAGGGTTTAGTTAAGGTTAAGGTTAATGTTAAGGTTAGGTTAGGTTAGGGTAACTTAAGGTTAAAGTTAGGCTTAGGTTAAGGTTAATGTTAAGGTTAAGGTTAAGTTTAAGGTTAAGGTTATGTTAAGGTTAATATTAAGGTTAACGGTAAGGTGAAGGACAACGTTAGGTTAAGGTTAGGTTAATGTTAAGGTTAAGGTCAGGGTAATGTTAAGGTTAAGGTTAGGTTAATGTTAAGGTTAGGGTTTGTTAGGTCTCCATAGTTTGCAAGATTGGAAAATAAAAACGTTGTAGAGCCTACATTAAAACCACTTTGGAATCTGAGGATCTAGCCATCCTAGATTCGAAGAGGTATCTCTCTATACATGTGTTTTCAAGGATATGATCTTTAAGGCTTTTAAATATGATTTTAGGCTAGTTTTTAAGAACAAGGGTTTTGTTTGTTTTGGTTGGGATGAACCTCGTCAAAATGAAGGAAGTATTATGAGGGCTAAAGGTATAAGTAGGTTGAAAATGGTTCAGCTGATAAGACAAGAAAGAGACAACATCAATCCATTGGTCTATGGACTCATAAGAGGATTTAGTTAAACAGAAAGGTTCAAGAGTAGTCGATGCGGCAATTCATCTATGTAAAAGGATCTCTTTAAGTTGATTTTATGGAATGAAATAGTAAGAAATGAAGTGAATGAAGTAAAACACATGAAGAAACAAAGAACAACCTAATATTAGGTAAGTAATTTTAAACTAGCCTTCTTTTGACATGCACTTAAGGGAAAAACACAAAAGTAATCTAAGATCAGGTAAGTACTTTGAAACTAGCCTACTTTTGATGTACTTTCAAGAGAAAATATTTAAAAAACATAGAATAGCTTAAGATAAAGTAAATACATTTAACTTAGCCTTCTTTCAACATATTCTCAAAGGAAAACATTCATGATAAACATAAAAAGTAGTCTAAGATTAGGTAAGTACTTTTAAACTAGCCTTCTTTCAACATACTCTTAAGGGAACTTTTCAAAGAAACTGTTGGAGCATAAACTAGAGGACAGGGCTAACCATAAACTTCTCTAGCTCAACTTTAATTAGCAGACTTCTCAAGAACATTTTAAAGAGAAAATCTCAAGTTATACTCAGGTAATATGGGCTTACCAATACTTCACTGGTTATACTCTGTTGAATTACCTTAAAATTAACAATCAGCAGAAAACATAAAGGATAAATATTTATCAGTGATATTTAGGGTACTTAAGAAGTAAATCCTAATATATATTTGTTGTTCTTTATCAGAGAAAAGTGGACAGAATGAAAACATAAAGAAAATAAAAATTTACAGTGAGAAACACATCACCATTGACATAGACCAGGATACCATAAATCAGCTATTTGTATTTGATGTCAAACCAGTTACAATCTTCAAGTCCAGTGGGTCTCTACAGCTTAAAAATTATCATCTCAGCCTATCTTTCTTCTATTACAATAAAAAGCTTCAGCAACCTCAAAATCTATTTACAATTAAAGAGTATTCAAAGACCAACCTCTATATTGTCTTCTACAAAAGTATTTATAGAAGAATGAGAAGGTGGAGTGTAAGAATGGCTCATTTGTTAAATTAATACAGATTAATGGCTTATTAACCTTTGGGAGGCCTAAGGGAGAATATTTAGAATGCTCATCTCTGTTTTAATCAATTTTACATTAAATTTCATCACCTTTTGTCACTTTTGTTAACTTTGAGGGTTTTTGGTAGGTTGATAGTTAATTTTGAGCTATCTTTAAAAATATCCCTGACTGTGTAATTAATATGCACTCTCTTGATTAAATACGCTGGCAGGTGGCAGTTTGAGGAGTTATGGCCTCAATGATGTGGAATTCGGAGGCTTCCTTTATTTTATTGTTGTCCTGGTGGCTTTAAACACTGCTTAAGCCCTGATTCTTGCTTTAGCACCATTAAAATCACTTCGGAGTCTTTAATCCTTATATGCTGACTATGTTTACTGTTTTGGGCTTTGTCATCTGCCTTTTACCTTTTCCTGCCTCCCTTAACTCTAGGTTTAAACCCTTAATCCTCGGCTTTTGATATTTAATCCTTAATACTGTGTATAAACCCCCAAACTGCATGATTAAACCTTTTAATCCACGGTATTTAGTATTTTAAATTATTGATTAAATCTTTAGATCTCTGGGGTTTGTCTTTAATATCTGACCTTAAAGCTTCACCCTCACCATTCTTCTTCATTGTTGTGTGCAGGTGGTTTATAGTGCAGTGGGGGGTTTTGACTTCTATAACCAATAATTGATTTAAAACCCAGGTTTATGTCAAAATAAAACCTTTTCTGTGCTATTTGGGCTTTGGATGAGGCAATCCTCAGCCCTGTCCCTTTGTGGACTATATGAGGGTTTTCGCCTTCAAAACTACCATGAAAACCTACAAAAATCAAAATGCGTTTATAAAAAACCTGCAAGGTCGGAAAAATTACTTACAGAGAGAGGCAGAGGTAGAGGGGTGGAATATGAAGGCGGAGGAGGTATCATGAAGAAAATGGGCAAAAATCAAGTTTAAAATGGATTTTGGTGCGAATTCGGGCAAAAGTGGTTTTGAAAATACCACGGGTGGTTTTCGCGCGACCCTCGGGCGGTAAGTGGTTTTTCCCAGAGGGAATGTGATCCAATTGCATCGTGTCGTGTGGAATTTTCAATACTGCCAGTATCACATGATTTTGGATTGTTAAACTCTGGACAGAAAAATCGCACGATATACGATGACAACCGTCAGATGAAGGGAAAAAGATCTGACGGTGTAGACCGGGTGTGATGGAAAGTTGCACGACGGACGTTGTAGTGGGGGACAGGTGTCGGGGCATGATAGGATGGGTAGTTGGGTAGTGGAATGTGGGACTAGTAGGTGAAATCACAGCCTTCTGTCATGTAGTGTGAGGGTCATTGGATTGTCGGGTTAAATGAGAACCGTTAGATCCATAAGATCTATGGTGAGGATCGTTTGAAAAATCAAGGAATGGAGGAATGTGTTTAAGGGACGAAAGAGAAGGGGGAAACAAATCTATGCCATTATATCATATAGATCTACGGTTGGGATCTAGGTGGGGGTTTAATAAATAAGGTGAAGAAAAATGCAAAGGAGAAGGTATTTTTTAGAAGGGGAGTCAGGGAAATGAAAAACACCGACACGATGGGGGCTAGGTTTAGCGCTAGGGAACGGTCTCATGGAGGGATAAGGTGAAATGGTATGGGGCTTAAACCCAAAAGGGGCTTAAGGCCAAATTTTTTATGAAAGGGTGGATATAGGCTTTAAAAAGAGGGTTTTTAAGCCTTTAAAAGCTTCTGATAGGCAGAAGAGGTTTTTAAACCATTACAAAAGGGTTTTTTTAATGGTTTAAAAAGAGGTTTTTTGGAAAAATGAGGTTTTTTAGTGAAGCAAAAAGTGGGATTTTTTGAACAAAATGAAGGATAAATAAGGGGGCTATGAAATGATGAAAATGGGGCTGCTTTAGAAAACAGTATTAAAGGGAAAAGTAGATTTCTCGATGAATTTTTGAAGGGGACAACAGGCTTTTGAAGGTTTTTAACTGAAAATGCCAAGGACATGGAAATTTTCAGACAAGGATCACAAAGAGGCTTCAAGAAGTCACAAATTTTGCATGAAATCTATTTTCTTGAAGACTAAAGACTTGTTTTAGCCATCATTTGCTGAAACAAAATTTACTAATGGCTAACAGGGTTATGGTTAAGGTTAATGGTAAGGTTAAGGTTAAGGTTAAGGTTAAGGTTAAGGGTTTTGTTAAGGTATAATGTTAAGGTTAAGGTAGAGTTTAAGGTTTAGGTTAAGGTCAAGGTCAAAGTTAAGGTTATTGTTAAGGTTAAGGTTTAACTTAAAGTTGGGTTAATGTTAAGCGTAAGGTTAAGGTAATGTTAAGGTTAAGGTTAGGGTTAGGATTAAAGTTAAAGGTTAAGGTTTATGTGAAGGTTAAGGTCAGAATAAGGTTAAGGTAATGTTAAGGGTTAAGGTTAAGGTAATGTTAAGGTTAAGCTTCAGCTTAAGCTAAAGGGTTTAGTTAAGGTTAAGGGTAAGGTTAATGTTTAGGTTAAGGTTAAGGTTAAGGTTAATGTTAAGGGTAAGGTTAAGGGTAAGGTTAAGTTCAAGGCTAAGGGTAAGGTTAACGTTAAGGTTAGGTTAAGGTTAAGGTTAAGGTTAGGGTTAGGTTATGGTTAAGGTTAAGGATAAGGTTAGGGTTAAGATTAAGGTTAAGGTTAAGGTTAAGGTTAAGATTAAGGTTAGGGATAAGGTTAATGTAAGGTTAACCTTATCCTTAGCATTAACTATAACCTAACATTAACCTTAACCTTAACCTTAAACTTAAATGTAACCTTACATTAACCTTAACCTTAACCTCAACCTTGACCTTGACCTTGACCTTGACCTTAACCTTAACCTAACCTTGACCTTAACCTTAACCCTAACGTAACCTTAACCTTAACCTTAACCTTAACCTAAACCTCAACCTTGACCTTAACCTTAACCTTAACCTTAACCATAACCATAACCATAACCTAACCCTAAACTTAACCTTACCTTAAACTTATCCTTAATCTTAATGATAACCTTAACCTTACCCTAACCTCAACCTTACCCTAACTTTAACCTTACCCTAACCTGAAACTTAACATTACCCTTAACCTTAACATTACCCTTAACATTAACCTTACCCATTACCTTACCTTAAATTTTACCTTAACCTTAACATAACCTTAACCTTAACATTAACCTTACCCTTAACCTTAACAGTAACCTTACCCTTAACCTTAACCTAACCTAACCTTAACCTTAACATTAAGCTTACCCTTAACCTTAACATTAACATTACCCTTAACCTTAACCTTAACCTTAACCTTAACCTAACCTTAACCTTACCCCTAACCTTAACCTTAACATTACCCTTAACCTTAACCTTAACCCTAACCTTAACCTTAACATAACCTTAACCTTAACATTAACCTTACACTTAACCTTAACATAACCTAACCTTAAACTTAACATAACCTTAACCTTAACATTAAGCTTACCCTTAACCTTAACATTAACATTACCCTTAACCTTAACCTAACCCAACCCTAACCTTAACCTTAACCTTACCCCTAACCTTAACCTTAACATTAACCCTAACCTTAAACAAACCTTAACCTTAACCTAATGTTGACCTTAGCCTTAACCTTAACCCTAGCCTTATTTAACCTTAACCTTAACATTAACATTAACCTAACCTAACCTTGACCTTAGGTTAAGGATAAGGATAAGGTTAAGGTTTGGTTAAGGTTAAGGTCAAGTTTAAGGTTAAGGTTAAGGTCAGGTTAGGGTAGGTTAGGGTTAAGGGTTTAGTTAAGGTTAAGGTTAAGATTAAGGTTAAGGTTAAGGTTAAAATTTAGATTAAGGTTAGGATTAACCTAACATTCATCTTAACCTTACCTTAACCTAACCTAACCTTAACCTTAACATTAACCTTAACCCTAACCTAACCTAACTTAACCTTAACCCTAACCTTAACTATAACCTTAACCATAAACTTAACCTTAAGCTGAAGGTTAAGATTAAGGTTAACATTAAGGTTAGGTTAAAGTTAAGCTTAAGGTCAAGGTTAAGGTTAGGTTAGGGTTAAGGTTAAATTTAGGTTAAGTTCAAGATCAAGGTCAAGGTTAGGTTAGGGTCAAGGTTAGGTTAGGTTAGTGTACTTACCTTAAGGTAAAGGTTAAGGTTAACCTTAGTGTTACCTTAAGGTTAAGGTTAAAGTTAGGTTTAGTTAGGTTATGGTTAAGGTTAAGGTTAAGCGTAAGGATAATGATAAGGGTTAAGTTAAGGTAATGTTAAGGTTAAGGTTAGGGTAAGGTTAAGGTTAAGTTTAGGCTAGTTTAGGTTAGGTTAAGGTTAGGTTAGGTTAGGTTAAGGTTAAGGTTAAGGGTAAGGTTAATGATCAGGGCAATGTTAATGTTAAGGTTAAGGTTAAGGATAAGGGTTTAGTTTAGGTAAGTTTAAGGTTAGGTTAAGGTTAAGGTTAATGTTAATGTTCAGGTTAATGTTAATCTTAAGGTTAAGGATAAGGTTAATGTTAAGTTTAAGGTTAAGGTTAATGTTAAGTTAAGGTTAAGGTTAGGTTAAGGTTAGGTTATGGTTAAGGTTAAGGTTAATGTTAAGGTTAAGGTTAAGGTTGTGTTAAGATTAAGGTTAATGTTAAGGTCAAGGGTAAGGTTAATGCTAACGTTAAGGTTAAGGTGAAGGTTAAGTTTAGGGTTAAGGCTAAGGGATTAGTTAAGGTTAAGGTTAAGGTTAAGGTTAGGTAACACTAAGGATAAGGTTAAGGTTAAGGTTAGGTAACACCGAGGATAAGGTTGAGGTTAAGGTTGTGTTAAGTTTAAGGTTAACACTGAGGTTAAGGCTGTGTTAAGGTTAAGGTTAAGGTTAAGGTTGTGTTAAGGGTTAATTAAGGTTAAGGGGAAGGGTAAGGGTAAGGTTAAGGGTAAGGTTAAGGTTAAGGTTATTTTTAGGTTATTTTTAAGGTTAGGTTAAGGTTAATGTTAAGGTTAAGGTCAGGTTAAGGTAATTTTAAGGTTAAGGTTAGGGTAAGGTTAAGGTTAAAGTTAGGTTAAGGTTAATGTTAAGGTTATGGTTAGGGTAAGGGTAAGGTCAAGGTTAAGGTTAAGGTTAATGTTACGTTAAGGTTAAGTGTTTATTTAGGTTAAGGTTAAGGTTATGGTTAAGTTTAAGGTCAAGGTTAAGGTTAAGGTCAAGTTTAGGTTAAGTTTAAGGTTACGGATAAGGCTAAGGTCAAGGTTAAGGTTAAGGTCAAGTTTAGGTTAAGTTTAAGGTTAAGGATAAGGCTAAGGTCAAGGTTAAGGTTAAGGTTTAGTTAAGGTTAGCCTTACCTTAAGGTTAGGTAAAGGTAAGGTTAAGGTTATGGTTAAGGTTAAGGTTAAGGTTAGGGTAAGGTTGAGGTTAAGGTTAGGTTAAGGTTAAGGTTAAGGTTAAGGTTTTGTTACGGTTAAGGTGAAGGTTAAGGTTAAGGTGAAGGTTAGGTTAAGGTTAAGGATAAGGTTAAGGTTAACGTCAGGGTTAAGGATATGGTAATAGTTAAGGTTAAGGTTAAGGGTAAGGTTACGGTTAAGGTTACGGTTAAGGTTAAGGTTAGGTTATGGTTAAGGTTAAGGGTAATGTTAGGGTTAAGGTTAAGTTGAAGGTTAAGGTTAATTTTAAGGTCAGGTAAGGCTAACCTTAACCTAGGTTATGACCTTAACCTTCCCTTAGTGCTAACCTTATCCTTAGGTCAATGTTGAATTAATTTTAAGGGTAAGGTTAATTTTTAGGTTAATGTTAAGGTTAGGTTAAGGTTATGGTCAATGTTAAGGGGAAGGCCCTAATGTTAAGGTTAATGTTAAGGTCCTTGTTAAGGATAAGGTTAAGGACAAGGTTAAGGCTAAAGTTAAGGTTAAGGTTAAGGC
The DNA here is from genome assembly GCA_034641835.2 of Pinus albicaulis. Classification (NCBI taxonomy): domain Eukaryota; kingdom Viridiplantae; phylum Streptophyta; class Pinopsida; order Pinales; family Pinaceae; genus Pinus; species Pinus albicaulis. Next base: position 142,938,379 of record CM076584.1, read on the forward strand.
TAAGGTTAATATTTAAGTTAAGGTTAAGGTTAGCGTAAGGTTAAGGATAAGGTTAAGGTCAAGGTTAAGGGTAAGGTTAAGGTTAAGTTTAGCTTAAGGCTAAGGTTAATGTTAGGGTTATGTTATGGTTAATGTTAAGGCTAAGGTTAATGTTAAGGTTAAGGCTAAGGGTTTAGTTAAGGTTAAGGGTAAGGTTAATTTTTAGGTTAAGGTTAAGTTTAGCGTAAGGTTAAGGATAAGGTCAAGGTCAAGGTTAAGGGTAAGGTTCAGGTTAAGTTTAGGTTAAGGTTAAGGTTAATGTTAGGGTTAGGTTATGGTTAAGTTTAAGGGTAACTTTAAGGTTATGTCAAGGTTAAGGTTAAGGTTAGGTTAAGGTTAGGGTAAGGGTTAAGGTCAAGGTCAAGGTTAAGGTTAAGCTAGGTTTAAGGTTAAGGTTAAGGTTAAGGTTTAGCTAAGGTTAACCTTAGTGTTACCTTAAGGTTAAGGTTAAGGTTATGGTTAGGGTTAAGGTTAAGGTTAAGGGTTTAGTGAAGGTGAAGGTTAGGTTAGGTTAGGGTTATGGTTAAGCTTAAGGTAAGGTTAATGTTAAGGTTAATGTTAAGGTCAAGATAAGGTTAATGATAAGGTTAAGGTTAGGTTAATTTTAAGGTTAAGGTTAATATTAAGGTTAAGGTTAAGGTCAAGGTTAAGGTTAGTTTAGGGTTAACTTTAAGCTTAGGGCTAAGTTTAAGGGTTTAGTTAAGGATAAGGTTAAGTTTATGGTTAAAGTTAAGGTTAATGTTAATGTTAAGGGTAAGGTTAAGACTAATGTTAAGGTTAAGCTTAAGCTTAGGTTAATGTTAAACTTTAACTTTAGGTTAAGGTTAAGGGTAACGTTAAGGTTACGATAAGTTTAATGTTAAGGTTAAGGTTAACATTAAGGTTAAGGTTAAGGTTAAGGTTAATGTTAAGGTTAAGGTTATGGTTAAGGTTAAGTTTATGTTAAGGTTAACGTTAAGGTTAGGTTAAGGTTAAGATTAAGGTCAAGGTTAAGGTTAGGTTAGGGTTAAGGTTAAGGTTAAGTTTAGGTTAAGGTGAAGGTTAAGGTTGTTGGGGTTCCCATGTTTTGGCAGATTTGGCAATACCAAAATATGAGACAACATCAAACCACTTTGGGGCCCTAGGATCTAGCCCTCCTGGACCCAGAGAGGGATCTCTCCAAATAGATCAAAGAGTGATGTCTCTTTGAAGCTCAAAATAAGATGTTAGGCTAGTTATAAATCACAAAAGGGGGTTTTAAAAATGATTTGGTTGAAGGGTTGCTGGGTTGGTCACGAGATCATGGACTGAGAAAGCAGTGAGAGGAAAGGAACAAAACAGCAGGCTGTTTCAGCAGAGAGAATGGGCCAAGACCATGCCATCCATTGGGCTATGGAGTCATGATAGGAAAATTACTTGCATCCACTAGCCAAGGCTTCCAAAGGGCAAGTCATCTATACTAAAGGATCTTTTTAGATAGATGATGGGGTGGAACATTAAGGGAGAAAAGTGAAAGAAGGAGAACAGCCCAATTTCTGTCTATAGATCAGGTCAGAGGTCATTTAACTCCAGAACTGCTTGTACATACTCAAAGGCAGCTCTCAAAGAGACAATGGGGCTGCTTATAGATCGGACCAGAGGTCATTTGACTCCAGGTCTGCTTTAGAAACTCCAAGGAAAAAAACAGAAATAGATTTGACAAAGAAGCATCCAAGTGGCAAACCCCCAAGTTCATACATCAGCCAGCAGGCAATAACATCCGCTGCACTGGTTAAACCCATGAATTTACTCTTGGATAACACATTTTAGCAGAAAACATTGATGGCAAGGAGGGCAGACAGCATAGGGCACCTAACAAGGGTGAATCCTATACCATTATTCTGATGCAAGCCCAGAAGAGCATGAAACAATATGAAAATGTAAATAATAGAGTTAAGAAAAACATCACCAATAGTAATAGACCAGGATCCTGTGAAATGTGATTTGATTAATTGATGCAAAACCAGTCATGTACAATATGGCTCAATGGCTAATACAGTCTAGACTTCTCCTCCTAGCCTATTACATACAACTACTCTGCTACTCTCTCCCAAGACTGTTCTAACAGTCGGAATGAATCCCTCTAACATCAGATGCCCAATAAGGCAACAACAACTTTACAATGTGTTCTCGGGGATTTCTTATAGGAGAAGAGGAAGAGACAGAGGTAGATAAACAAATAAATGAGACTCATTAAGACAGTAAGGCGGAAGTGTTCATGCCCATACTGCTTAATGGCTTTCTGCAGCTCTATAGGTACTCTGTAATCTGGTTCGAAGATCTCTGTCAGGTCAGATTTTGACCTCGGATTTTTCTTTGGGGTCCTTCGACTGTTCAGAGCTCTGCGCTAGCCTTCTGAATAAATGAACTGGTGAAAGATCTACAACTTCTCCATACCTCCATAACTGCTGACCAACAGTCTTTAATGAAGCTCTGTCAGGGAAATTAATCGTTCCAGGGCTCGAGGGGGCATGAAGATTTCTTTGTAGGCGGGTGACCTTCCTAAGAAGAGTACTTCTGCTGATATTTAAACACAGATAAGACTCTTTGCGTGCTTAAGTCTTCAAACTGCGCTTGAATCCTTTGACCTGTGGGTTCACATTGTTAATCTTTAATTACAAGCGCAAATCCCTTTTAAATTCCGTCTCTGTTGTTTCGTCGGCTGGCTAAAATGGCCTCTCTGTACTGTCTGCACACTGAAATAACTCTGTTTAGAACCCGGGCAGTGGCGGCAGAGGAAATGCTATGGAGGTGGCGGAATGGTGGCGGAAGAATGGAGAATGGTGGAAAGAACTTAGAGCGGCGGAGAAACGATCAACAATGTAAAAACCTAAAGATTATTGCTTGGGTGAAATACAAAGGAAAACACGAAAAACAATGGAGCGGAGGCCATGGAGGTGGGACCCGGCGGAGGCAGAGAGGGAATAAACCAGAACCGTCAGATCTGGGAAGAAACGGACGACTATGATCTAATCGCTCAATCGCAATCGGAAGTCGGAGCGATCGTCAATCGCAACACACCCTTTGAAAGTTCCGATTACGATTAAGAATGGGGAAGCGATTAAGCGATGACCATCGGATTGCGGATTGAACGGACGGCTATGATTTAATCGGGAGACGAGAGGAAGGACTTGCGATTGCAGTCGGAGCGGCAGGTGCGATTGAGCGCTGGCCGTTGATCTGCGCGAGGGATCAATGGTGGGAGATGCGATCGGAGGATCAAGAGAAAGGCTTGCGATCAATCGGAGGTTGGACGCGGAGAGTTGCGATTGTGATGGGTGGGGGGCTTGCGATTAGCGCTCCGCCATCAGATCTTGTGATAGATCGACGGCCCACAACTCATCATGGGACTTATGTGTTTAAAACAATCACGTCGGGGGTTTTCGGCTGTAACAAAGGAAATGCACCCGCCGATAGTTCCGATTGTGATTAGCGCTTGGGACTTAAGCGCTTGGTCCCAGCGCGCGGGCATGTGGGGAAGTGGTTGAAGGGGCTAGGCCTTATAATAAGGTCAGAAGTGGGTTTTTTGCCCATTTTAATGGATTTTAGGGCTGGGGAAGGGGAACAATAGAGAAATAAAGGGGGAAGAAGGGAAAACAAAGGGTAGGGGAAGAAATTAAAGGGGATTTTGGGGGGATTTGAAGGGTAAGAAGGGAAATAGAAGGGGAAAACAAGGGGAATGAAAAAGGGCCAATTGGGGAAGAAATAAGAAGGAAAAGGGGGCCTTTGGGCATTTCTTCACATAGCAGAGAGGCTTTATAAGGGGAATCAGCAGAGGGGATTTGATCAAAGGATAAAAGGCACATAGAGGCTTCAAGGAGACTGTGTTTTTAGAGGAAATGCATTCCTTGAAGACTCAACAATGATTTAGCCCCCTATTTGCTTGTCAAAAATTTCATAGGGGGGCTAACAAAGGTCAAGGTTAAGGTTAGGTTTGGGTTAAGGTTAAGGTTAAAGTTAAGGTTAACTTAACGTTAATGCTAACCTTAGTGTTACCTTAAGATAAAGGTTAAGGTTAACCTTAGTGTTACCTTAAGGTTAAGGTTAAGGTTAAGGTTAGGTTTAGTAAGATTATGGTTAAGGTTATGGTTAATGTTAAGATTAACCTTAAGCATAAGGATAATGCTAAGGGTTAAGTTAAGGTAATGTTAAGGTTAAGGTTATGGATAAGGTTAAGGTTAAGTTTAGGTTAGTTTAGTTTAGGTTAATGTTAGGTTAGGTTAGGTTAAGGTTAAGGTTAATGATAAGGGTAATGTTAATGTTAAGGTGAAGATTAATGTTAATGTTCAGGTTAAGGTTAATGTTCAGGTTAAGGGTAAGGTTAATGTTAAGGTTAAGGTTAAGGTTAATGTTAGGTTAAGGTTAAGGTTAGGTTATGGTTATGGTTAAGGTTAAGGGTAAGGTTAAGGTTAAGGTTAAGGTTAATGTTAAATTTATTTTTAAGGTTAAGGTTAAGGTTTTGTTAAGGTTAAGGTTAAGGTTGTGTTAAGAATAAATTTAATGTTAAGGTTAAGGGTAAGGTTAATGCTAAAGTTAAGGATAAGGTTCAGGTTAAGGTTAGGGTTAAGGCTAAGGGATTAGTTAAGGTTAAGGCCAAGGGTTTAGTTAAGGTTAAGGTTAAGGTCAAGGTTAGGTTAAATTAAGGGCAAGGTTAACCTTAACCTTAACCTCAACCTTAAGGTAACACTAAGGTTAATCTTAAGGTTAAGGTTAAGGGTAAGTTTAAGGTTAACAGTGAGGATAAGGTTAGGGTTAAGGTTGTGTTAAGGTTAAGGTAAAGGTAAAGTTTAAGGTTAAGGTTGTGTTAAGGGTTTAGTTAAGGTTAAAGGTAAGGGTAAGGGTAAGTGTAAGGTTAAGGGTAAGGTTAAGGTTAAGGTTAGTGTTAGGTTATTGTTAAGGCTAGGTTAAGGTTAATGTTAAGGTTAAGGTCAAGGTAAGGTAAGGTTAAGGTTAAGGTTAGGGTAATGTTAAGGTTAAAGTTAGGTTAAGGTTAATGTTAAGGTTATGGTTAGGGTAAGGGTAAGGTTAAGATTAAGGTTAGGGTTAATGTTAGGTTAAGGTTAAGTGTTTAGTTAGGTTAAGGTTAAGGTTAGGTTAGGTTAGGTTAGGTTAGGTTAGGTTAGGTTAAGGTTAAGGTTAAGGTTAAGGTTATGGTTAAAGTTAAGGTCAAGGTTAAGGTTAAGGTCAAGGTTAGGTTAAGTTTAAGGTTAAGGTCAAGGTTAAGGTTAAGGTTAATGTTGAGGATAAGGTTTAGTTAAGGTTAGCCTTACCTTAAGGTTAGGTTAAGCTAAGGTTAAGGTTATGGTTAAGGTTAAGGTTAGGGTAAGGTTAAGACTAAGGTTAGGTTAAGGTTAAGGTTATGGTAAGGGTTAAGGCTAAGGTTATGGTTAGGTTAGGGTTAACGTTAAGGTTATGTTTAAAGTTAAGGGTTTAGTTAAGGTAAAGTTTAAGGTTACGTTAAGGTTAACGTTAAGGTTAACCTTAGTCTTGCCTTAAGGTTAAGGTTAAGGTTAAGGTTAGGTTATGGTAAAGTTCAAGATTAACGTTAAGGTTAACCTTAGTGTTACCTTAAGGTTAAGGTTAAGTTTAAGGTTAAGGTTAAGCTTAAGGGTAAGAGAACATTAAGTTTAATGTTGAGGGTAAGGTTAAGGGTAAGGTAAGGTTAAGGTTAGGTTAAAGTTATGTTTAAGGTTAAGAGAACATTAAGTTTAATGTTGAGGGTAAGGGTAAGGTTAAGGTTAGGTTAGTTATGGTTAAGGTTAAGGTTGTGTTAAGTTTAAGGTTAAGGTTAAGGTTAAGGTTAAGGTTAAGGTTAGGGTTTAGGTTAAGGTTAAGGTTAGGGTTAAGGTTAAGGTAATAGTTAAGGCCAAGGTTAGGTGAAGGTTAAGCTTAAGGTTAAGGTTAACGTTAGGTTAAGGTTAAGGTTAAAGTTAAGGTTAAGATTTAGGTTAAGTTTAGTTTAAGGTTAAGGTTAGGGTTAATATTAAGGTTAAGGTTAAAGTTATGGTTAAGGTTATGGTTTTTTTAAGGTTTGATAGTTAATGTTAAGGTTAAGGTTAAGGTTGTGTTAAGGTTAACGTTAAGGTTAAGGTTGTGTTAAATTTAAGGTTAAGGTTTAGTTAAGGTTAAGGTTAAGGTTAAGGTTAAAATTAAGGTTAGGTTAAGGTTAATGACAAGGTTAAGGTGAAGGTTAAATTTAAGGTTAGGTTAAGGTTAAGGGTAAGGTTACGGTTAAGGTTATGGTTAAGGTTTCGGTTTAGGATAAGGTTAAGGTTAAGGTTCGGGCTATGTTATGGTTAAGTTTAAGTGTAATGTTACGGTTAAGGTCAAGTTTAAGGTTAAGGTTAATGTTAAGGTCAGGTAAGGCTAACCTTAACCTTAACCTTAACCTAGGTTATGACCTTAACCTTCCCTTAGTGTTAACCTTACCCTTAGTTCAATGTTTAGTTATGTTTAAGGTTAAGGTTAATTTTTAGGTTAACGTTAAGGTGAAGGTTAAAGTTATGGTCAATGTTAAGGCTAAGTTTAATGTTAAGGTTAATGTTAAGGTTTTTGTTAAGGATAAGGTCAAGGATAAGGTTAAGGTTAAATTTAAGGTTGAGGTTAAGGCTAAGGGTTTCGTTAAGGTTAAGGGTAAGGTTAATGTTTAGGTTACGGTTAAGGTTAGCATAAGGTTAAGGATAAGGTTAAGGTCAAGGTTAAGGGTAAGGTTAAGGTTAATGCTAAGGTTAAGGATAGGTTATGGTTAAGTTTAAGGGTAAGGTTAGGGTTAAGGATAAGGTTAAGATTAAGGTTAAGGTTAGGTTATATTTAAGGTTAAGGTTAAGGTTAAGGTCAATGTTAAGTTTAGGTAAGGCTAAACTTAACCTTAACCTTAACCTTAACCTAGGTTAAGGCCTTAACCTTACCTTAGTTTTAACCTTACCCTTAGGTAACCCTAACCTAATCTTAGCCTTAACCTTAACCTTAACCTAAAGTTAACCTTAACCTAAACCTTAACCTTTACCTTTACCTTTACCTTAACCTTAACTTTTACCTTACCCTTAGCCTTAACCTTAACCTAACATTAACCTTAACCTTATCATTAACGTTAACCTTGACCTTAACCTTAACCTTAACCTAACCTTTACTTTAACATTAACCTTAACCTTAACCTTAACCTTAACCTAAAACTTAACCTTCACCTTAACCTTAACCTTAACCTTAACCATAACCATAACCTAACACTAACCTTAACCTTACCTTAAACTTAACCTTAATATTAACCATAACCTCAACCTTACCCTAACCTTAACCTTATCCTAACCTTAAATTTAACATTACCTTTAACCTTAACATTACCCTTAACATTAACCTTACCCATTATCTAACCTTAACCTTTAACTTATCCTTACCTCAGTGTTAAAATTACCCTTAGGTAACCCTAACCTAACCTTTACCTTAACCTTAACCTTAACATTAACCTTTACCTCAAACTTAACCTTAACCTTAACCTTACCCTTACCCTTAACCTTAACCGTAACCTAACATTGACCTTAACCTTAACCTTAACTTTGACCTTGACGTTAACCTTAACACTAACATCAACCTTAACCTTCTTAACCTAACCTAACCTTAAACTTAAACTTACCCTAACCATAAAATTTACCTTAAACTTAAACTTAACCCTAACCTAACTTAACCTTAATCTTAGCTTTGGCCTTAACCTAACCCTAAAATTAACCTTAACCTCACGCCTAACCTTATACTTAACATAAACTTAACCTTAACCTTAACGCTAACCTAACCTTAACCTTAACCTTAAACTTAACCTTAATCTACCCTTCACCTTGAACTTAACCTTAACCTTAACGTTGACCATAACCTTAACCTAACCTTCACCTAACCTTGACCTTAACCTTGACCTTAACCCTATCCTTATTTAACTTTTTTTTAAGATTAAGGCATTGTTAAGGTTAAGGTTAAGGGAAAGGTTAAGGTTTAAGGTTAGGTTAAGGTTAAGGTAAGGAGAAGGTTAAGGTTATGGTTAGGGTTAAGGTTAAAGCTATGGTTAAGTTAGGGTTAACGTTAAGGTTAAGGTTAAGGTTAAGGGTTTAGTTAAGGTTAAGGTTAAGGTTACGTTAAGGTTAACTTTAGTGTTACCTTAAGGTTAAGGTCAAGGTTACAATTAGGTTATGTTTCAGTTCAAGGTTAACGTTAAGGTTAACCTTAGTGTTACTTTAAGGTTAAGGTTAAGGTTAAGGTTAAGCTTAAGCTTAAGGGTAAGAGAACATTAAGTTTAATGTTGAGGGTAAGGTTAAGGTTAAGGGTTTAGTTATTGTTAAGGTTAGGTTAAGTTTATGTTAGTTAAGGTTAAGGTTAAGGTTGTCTTAAGTTTAAGGTTAAGGTTAAGGTTAAGGTTAAGTGTAAAGTTAAGGTTAAGGTTAGTGTTTATATTCAACAAGATGATGAGCTTAGTGAAAAGAGTCGCCTTCACTAAGTGGGCCCGCAGGTTATTTTTGGTGCAAAGTCTATTTTTAAACTATGTCTATTTTTAGACATGTTAATCATGTTCTATGAGTTGCAGGATGCTATTTGTGGATGGTTGGTCAAGTTGGAAAAATAGATGGACTTCTATTTTTAGACATATTGAGTGGAATCTATTGTTTATATTTCTAGTCTAAAAATAGATATGTCGAATATTATTAGCTCTTAATAATAGTTGGACTCTAAACATTATCTTATTCTCTTGGAGCACTTCAGTTAAGTGCACAGATGTGGCACAGCAGCTGAAAGAAGGAATTATGCTATTCCTGAGGGTTTATTGTAGCTAATGCATGAGGAATTCAATTAGAACTCATGTGGCAGAGTTTGGTGGAGTTATAGAAGTAGTTGGTCGAGTTGTATTCAGTTTAAATCAGTTAGACTCAATTGAGCTAGTTGTATCTAGTCTAACTGATTGATACACTAGTGAGAGTGGTGTGAATTAATTTGTTAATTAATTCACTGAATAATAACTCATTAATCAATTGAAGAATACATCAGTTAACTACAGTGCATGGCAGTTTCAGTGGAGACCAGTGGAGAGGTAGGTGAAAGAGCAAGTGTGACTATCAGTTGTGACTATAGTGATGCATTGATTACATCTAACACTCAGTGGAGATGCCAATGAGGATTTCACAGTGCAAGCCAGGTGGATTCAAGTTCATTCAGAGCCATTCTTCAGTAGGGATTTCACAGTAGAGGCAGGCTAGGAGGTGGGAGAGATCGGTGCATGGATTTGCAAGATCATGCCTGATTAGTGTGTAGCGATTGTATTGTAATGAGAGCTTGACATTTTCATATTTGTATGAGGATTTTTACATGATATTATGAAATATATTATATACAGATATTTTGGGTTTTTAGCTTTAGGCTTTCCCGTTAAACAACTGTGTTAATGTGTGCGAATTTTTATGATTTCATGTGTGCATTGCAATTGATTTAATTTCCGCATGTGATGATCAATGGTGGAATAGATTTTGTATTGTGCATGAAGTTAAAATAGTGTGTGATCAGGATAATATTAGATATATAACACATAAGTTATATAATTTCTACATGGTATCAAAGTAGTTGATCATTGGAGCAGATTGCAATTATTGAAGTGGTTGAGTGTTGTGCTGGTGGAATTCGAATTTGCTGCAGTGTTTTCTTGATGTCAAAGTTGAGAATTCATTGAAATGTCTTTCAAAATATTGCAATTGGAGTATGCCCTTGAGGGTAGCTTGAATTATATTGCATGGAAGGATAGGATGGAGGTGGTGCTAGATGATAATGGAGGCAGTGGTAGATGATAATGGCTTGAAGGAGTTCATAGATGCAAAAATTCCAAAACCTGCTTCTAGTGATGCAATCGCACTTGACGCATGGAAAAAGAAGATAGAAAAGTGTCGAAGGATTCTATTGGAAGGTGTGAAGGATCACATGGTTTCCAGCCTTAATGGTAAAGATAGTACATTCTTGATGTGGAAAGCTTTGACAGACTTGTTCCAAAGCAGAAGTGACCAGAGGAAGTTGGCGCTTAAATACAAGGTCAGAAAAATAAAAATGGATAAAGGTGAAAGTATACCCAAGTACCTCACGAAGTTTTTCTAGTGCAAGGATGAGCTGGGAAGTGTGGGGGTTGTTGTAGATGAAGAGGGCTTGGTGAGCTTGGATCTCCTTGGGCTTCTGAAGAGTTAGCATAGCTACGAGGACTCTGTCAATGGTCGGGAGAAACTGCGAGGATGGGAGAAACTTTGGTCTGATCTTGTGCACGAGGAGATAAGGTGGGGTACCAGGGATGGATCTTCATCGAAGAATGAAGATGAAGAAAATTTCTCTTTGGCTGCCAAAGCAAGGAAAGGGAAGGGAAAGAAAAATCCTTCTCAATCCGGTGCAAAAGGCAAGAAGCAGGACTTGTCCAAGGTGAAGTGCTTTCACTATCACCAACACGGACATTACACCACTAATTTTCCACAGAAGAAGAAAAATAAGCAGGCTTCTAGATCTGCAGTTGGAGAGGCCTTAGCCTCATAGTTTGAGTTGGATTTTTCCTTGATCGCATGCTTAGTTTCAAGTGTGATGGGATTAGTGTGGCTTCTTGACAGTGGCGTGTCTTTCCATATGATCAGAGAAAAATATTTGTTCATTGATCTGGATGAGAAGCATATTGGAGTGCACATCGAGATGGGCGATGATGGTAGATACAGTGCGACTGGTATTGGGACCATTTCCTTTGAGAGGGAGTCTGGTAAACCTTTCATATTGAAGGATGTCATGCATGTTCCAGGATTGAAGAAGAATCTGATCTCTGTGGTGATTTTGGAAGACAAGGGATATGATGTTGTTTTTAGCGAGGGAAAGGCTTTCCTATGCAGTAAAACAACTGGTGAAAACCAAAGGATAGGGGTTCAAGTTAAGAACCTTTATCAATTGCAGGTAGATGGCTGTGCAACAATGGCAGGCAAAGAAAAAGCAGTGGTGAGCCGGGATGAGAGCGAATTGCGGCATAGGAGATTAGGCCATTTTCACCATGGCACTTTGAAAATTTTGCAGCAGATTTCTACTCGGCTTCCCAAGGGTACACTTGCATAGTCAGATCAGTGCAAGGTATGTACTTTGGGAAAAATTGTGAAGACCACTTTTCATGAGAAGGATAGTCGTGCCACGACGATCCTTGAGAGAATTCACACAGATGTGTGTGGACCTTTCTCAGTAGCTTCAATAGCAAAGCACATGTATTACGTGATATTTTTTTATGACTTTTCTCGTAAGTGTTGTATCTTCTACATGCAAAAGAAGAGAGAGACATAATCAAAGTTCTATGATTTTAAGGTGTTGGTTGAGAAAGAGTCAGGGAAGTAGGTGAAAGATCTAAGGAGTGATAATGATGGTGAATTCATCTCTCGTGAATTCAAATACTTTTGCAGTGCAGAATGAATTTGAAGAGAACTCATAGCGCCTCATAACCCACAACAGAATGGGATCACAGAGAGAAATAATAGAACGATCGTGGGTGCTGCACGGGTGATGTTTCATGATCATGGCCTTCCCATACACTTGTGGGCTGAGGCATGCAACACTGCGGTTTATGTGAAAAACTGTTGTCCTCATAGAGTACTGGCATGAGTACACCCGAAGAGGCGTTTTCTGGTAAGAAGCCTGATATTTCTCATTTGAAGATTTTTGGCTCACTTGTTTACATTCATGTGACAAAGGATGCCAGGTAGAAGCTGGAGCCAACCGCAGAGGTTGGGATATTTTCAGGGTACACAAAAACACCGCACAACTATTGTGTGTATTTTCCAGATAGTCGGAAAACTGTTGTGAGACGGGATATCAAATTTCATGAGGAGAAATCCATAAAGCTGTCTCTTGAGAGGGAGCTACACTTGCATGCAGATGAGGAGCTACTTGATCCTAAATATAATCCTTAGGATGTGGATCAGCCACAAGAGGAGGTTCATGGAGTGGAAGAAACCACTCATGCAGCGCCAAACATCAGAGGGCGAAAGCGCACTACAGAAGTTGAGCAACTGAATCTTGATGCAGCGCAAAATGTAGGAGCACCTACGTCACAACGTAGATAGAGACAGTCACCTGACTGATTTACTGGATACATGGCTCTGATGAGAAAGTGTGTCATGACGGAGCCATCCCCTTTCGAGGAAGCTGTGGAGGATCCTGCATGGGTAGATGCCATGGTGGAAGAGTATGATTCGATTGTCAGAAACAATGCATGGGAGATTGTCCGAAGGCCAAAAGGGAAATCAATGGTAGGTTCAAGATGGATCTACAATGTGAAGCAAGCTACTGATGGGAGCGTCAAGAAGTAAAAGGTAAGATTTGTTGCCCGAGGCTTCTCACAGATCGATGGGATCGACTATGAAGAAACATTTGCACTTGTTGCAAGGTATTCTTCCATACCGACCATCCTTTCTCTCTTAGTGCAGATGGGTTGGCACATTCATCAGATGGATGTGAAGACTGTGTTCCTTAATGGAGTTGTTGAGGAGGAGGTGTACATAGAGCAGCCTGAAGGTTTTGAAATCTTCAGCAGCGAGTCACATGTGTGTAGTCTCAAAAGAGCGTTGTATGGGCTGAAACAAGCACCTCATGCTTGGTACACATGGATAGACAGTTATTTCACCGGACTTTGTTTCGCCAAGAGTGAGGCAGATCTGAACCTATACCAGATTGTGGTGGAGGGTAAGTTTTTGATGATTTTACTTTATGTATATGATTTGATACTAACGGGTGATGAACTGTTGATACACTCATGCAAGGTAGATCTTGCAAAGGAGTTTGAGATGAAGGACTTGGGCCTCCTTCATTATTTCCTGGGATTGGAAATTTGGCAGCAGAAGGGTGGAATGTTTCTGTCTCAAGGCAAGTATGCCCGGGAGATACTGGAGAAGTTTCACATGCAAGGCTAGAAGCCTATTGACACTCCTCTTCCTGGTGGTTAGAGGAAAGAGGATGCTACATCGTCAGAGGTAGTGGATGCCACTGTTTATCGACAGTTGGTTGGTTCGCTCATGTATTTGGTCAATACATGACTGGACATATGCTCTGTTGTTAACCAGCTTTCACAAGATATGGTTAAGCCTACGAAGCTCTTTTGGAAGGTAGGAAAGCATGTCCTGAGGTATCTCAGTGGCACATCAGGATATGGATTTTGGTATAGATAATCGGATGAGTTGAAGCTGCATGGCTTCACGGATGCAGATTGGGCAGGGAGCCCAATGGACAGAAAGAGCACATCTGGAGGGATTTTTAGTATCGGGTCTACAACTGTTTCTTGGTACAGTAGGAAACAGAGATCCGTGGCACTCATTTCAGCGGAGGCCGAGTACATGGCAGCAAGTTTGGCTGCATGCGAGGCTATATGGATGAGGAAGATCCTGGTCGGGTTGTTTGGTTCACACTTGGAACCTACTGTGATATATTGTGATAATCAAATTTGCATTAAACTCTCGGTTAATCCAGTATTTCATGATATATCTAAACATATTGACATTTGGTACCATCATATCAGAGATTGTGTGCTGTGGAAGATCATGTTACTTTCTTACATTCCTACGGAGGATCAGGATGCAGATATTCTGACGAAGGCACTCACTAGGAGAAAATTCGAATACCATAGAGACAGGATCGGGGTGGTAGATAATCCCTATCTTGTTGAGAGGGAGTGTTGAGATTCAACAAGATGATGAGCTTAGTGAAAAGAGTCACCTTCACTAAGTGGGCCCGCAGGCTATCTTTTGTGCAAAGTCTATTTTTAGACTATGTCTATTTTTAGACATGTCGATCATGTTCTATGAGTTGCAAGATGCTATTTGTGGATGGTTGGTCAAGTTGGAAAAATAGATGGACTTCTATTTTTAGACATATTGGGTGGAATCTATTTTTATATTTCCAGTCTAAAAATAGATATGTCGAATATTATTAGCTCTTAATAATATTTGGACTCTAAACATTATCTTATTCTCTTGGAGCACTTCAGTTAAGTGCACAGATGTGGCACAGTAGTTGAAAGAGGGAATTACACTATTCCTGAAGGTTTACTGGAGCTAATGCATGAGGACTTCAGTTAGAACTCATTTGATAGAGTTTGGTGGAGTTATAGAAGTAGTTGGTGGAGTTGTATTTAGTTTAACTCAATTAGACTCAGTTGAGCTACCTGTATCTAGTCTAACTGATTGATACACTAGTGAGAGTGGTGTGAATTAATTAGTTAATTAATTCACTAAATAATAACTCATTAATCAACTGAAGAATACATCAGTTAACTACAGTGCATGGCAGTTTCAGTGGAGACCAATGGAGAGGTAGGTGAAAGAGCAAGTGTGACTATCAGTTGTGACTATAGTGATGCATTGATTGCATCCAAAACTTAGTGTAGATGCCAATGAGTATTGCGCAGTGCAAGCCAGGTGGATTTGAGTTCATTCAGAGCCATTCTTCAACAGGGATTACGCAGTAGAGGCAGGCTAGCAGGTGGTAGAGATTGGTGCATGGATTTGGAAGATCAGGCCTGATTAGTGTGTAGCGATTGTATTGTACTGAGAGCATGACATGTTCAGCTTTTTATGAGGATTGTTACATGATCTCTATGACATATATTATATACATATAGTTGGGGTTTCTAGCTTCATTCTTTCTTGTTAAACATCTGTGTTAATGTGTGTGAATTTTTATGGTTTCATGTGTGCATTGCAATTGATTTAATTTCTGCATGTGATGATCAATGGTGGAATAGATTTTGTGTTGTGCATGAAGTTAAAATAGTGTGTGATCAGGAGAATCTTGGATATATAACACATAAGTTATATAATTTCTACAGTTAGGGTTAAGGTTAAGGTAATAGTTAAGGTTAAGGTTAGGTGAAGGTTAAGGTTAAGGTTAAGGTTAACGTTAGGTTAAGGTTAAGGTTAAGGTTAAGGTTAAGATTAATGTTAAGTATAGGTTAAGGTTCAGGTTAGGGATAATCTTAAGGTTAAGTTTAAGTTTAAGGTTATGGTTCTATTAAGGTTTGATAGTTAATGTTATGGTTAAGGTTAAGGTTGTGTTAAGGCTAAGGTTAAGGTTAAGGATAAGGTTAAGGTTAAGGTGAGGGTTAAAGTTAAAGTAATAGTTAAGGTTAAGGTTAGGTTAAGGTTAAGGTTAAGGTTACGGTTAAGGTTTCATTTAAGGATAAGGTTAAGGTTAATGTTTGGGTTAGGTTATGGTCAAGGTTAAGTGTAATGTTAGGGTTAAGGTTAAGGTTAAGGTTAAGGTTAAGGTTAAGGTCAGGTAAAGCTAACCTTAACCTTAACCTTAACCTAGGTTACGACCTTAACCTTCCCTTAGTGTTAACCTTACCCTTAGGTCAATGTTTAGTTAAGTTTAAGGGTAAGGTTAATTTTTAGGTTAACGTTAAGGTTAGGTTAAGGTGAAGGTTAAGGTTATGGTCAATGTTAATTTTAAGTTTAATTTTAAGGTTAATTTTAAGGTTTTTGTTAAGGATGAGGTTAAGGATAAGGTTAAGGTGAAAGTTAAGCTTAAGCTTAAGGCTAAAAGTTTAGTTAAGGTTAAGGGTAAGGTTAATGTTTAGGTTAAGGTTAAGGTTAGCGTAAGGTTAAGGATAAGGTTAAGGTCAAGGTTAAATGGAAGGTTAAGGTTAAGTTTAGGTTGAAGTTAATGTTAAGGTTAGGGTTAGGTTATGGTTAAGGTTAAGGGTAAGGTTAGGGTTAAGGATAAGGTTAGGGTTAACGTCAGGTTAAGGTTAAGGTTAGGGTTAGGTTATGGTTAAGGTTAACGGTAAGGTTAAGGTGAAGGTTAAGGTCAATTTTAAGTCTAGGTAAGGTTAAAATTAACCTTAACCTTAACCTAGGTTAAGGCCTTAAACTTACCTTAGTGTTAACCTTACCCTTAGGAAACCCTAACAAAATCTTAGCCTTAACCTTAACCTTAACCTAACCTTAACCTTAACCTTTACCTTAACATTAACCTTAACCTTAACCTTAACGTTAACCTTGACCTTAACCTTAACCTTAACCTTAACCTAAAACTTAACCTTGACCCTAACCTTAACCTTTACCTTAACCTTAACCATAACCATAACCATAACCTAACACTAAAATTAACCTTACCTTAAACTTAACCTTAATCTTAACCATAACCTCAACCTTACCCTAACCTAAACCTTACCCTAACATTATCGTTACCCTAACCTTAAATTTAACATTAACCTTAACCTTAACATTACCCTTAACATTAAACTTACCCATTAGCTAACCTTAACCTTTAACTTAACCTTACCTTAGTGTTAAAATTACCCTTAGGTAACCCTAACCTAACCTTAACCTTAACCTCAACCTTAACATTAACCTTTACCTCAAACTTAACCTTAACCTTACCCTTAACTTTAACCGTAACCTAACATTAACCTTAACCTTAACCTTCACCTTGACCCTGACCTTAACCTTAACATTAACATTAACCTTAACCTTCTTAACCTAACCTAACCTTAACCTTAAACTTACCCTAACCTTAACATTAACCTTAACCTTAAACTTAACGCTAACCTAAATTAACCTTAAGCTTAACCTTGGCCTTAACCTAACCCTAACGTTAACCTTAACCTCACCCCTAACCTTAACCTTAACATAAACCTAACCTTAACCTTAACACTAACCTAACATAACCTTAACCTTAACCTTAACGTTAATCTAACCTTCACCTTGACCTTAACCTTAACCTTAAACTTAACCCTAACCTAACCTAACCTTGACCTTAACCTTGACCATAACCTTAACCTAACCTTCACCTAACCTTCACCTTAACATTGACCTTAACCCTAGCCTTATATAACTTTGTGTTAAGGTTAAGGTATGGTTAAGGTTAAGGTTAAGGGTAAGGTTAATGTTAAGGTTAAGGTTAAGGTTAAGTTAGTTAAGGTTAAGGTTAAGGTTAAGGTTAAGGTTAGGTTGTGGTTAACGTTAGGTTAATGTAAGGTTAAGTTCAAGTTAAGGTAAGGTGAAGGTTAAGGTTAGGTAAGGTCAGGGTTAGGGTAATGTTAAGGTCAAGGTTAAGGTTAGGGTTAGGTTAAGGTTAAGGTTAGGTTAGGTCAGGTCATGCTTAGGGTAAGGTTAAGGTCAAGCATAAGTTTAGGTTATGGTTAAGGTTAAAGTTAACACTAAGGTTAGGGTTAGTTTATGGTTAAAGTTAAGGCAAGGTTAAGGTTAAGGTTAGGGTTAGGTTAAGGTTACGGTCAGGTTATGTTAGGTTAGGGTTAAGGTAAGGTTAAGCTTAACGTTAAGCTTAAGGTTAAGGTTAAGGTTAAGGTTAACACTAACCTTAACCTTAACCTTACCTTACCTTAAACTTAACCTTAACCTTAACCATACCTTAACCTTAAACTTAACCTTAACATTACCTTAACCATAACCTTGACCTTGACCTTAACCTTAACCTTAACCATAACCTTAACCCTAACATGGCCTAACCTTAAACTTAAGGTTAAGGTGAATGTTAATGTTAATGTTAAAGTTAAGGTTAGGTTAAGGTTAAGGTAAGGTTAACATTAAGCTTACCCTTAACCTTAACATTAACATTACCCTTAACCTTAACCTAATCTAACATTAACCTTAACATTACATTAACCTTAACCTTAACAGCTTACCTTTAACCTTAACATTAACATTACCCTTAACCTTAACCTAACCTAACATTAACCTTAACATTACATTAACCTTAACATTAAGCTTACCCTTAACCTTAACATTAACATTACCCTTAACCTTAACCTAACCTAACCTTAACCTTACCCGTAACCTTAACCTTAACGTTAACCTTAACCTTAACCTTACCCCTAACCTTAGCCTTAAAATAACCTTAACCTTAATATTAAACTTAACCTAACCTAACCTTAAGCTTAACATAACCTTAACCTTAACATTAAGCTTACCCTTAACCTTAACATTAACATTACCCTTAACCTTAACCTAACCCAACCCTAACCTTAACCTTAACCTTAACCTTAACATTAACCCTAACCTTAAACAAACTTTAACCTTAATCTAACCTTAACCTTGACCTTAAACTTAACCTTAACCCTAACCTAACCTAACCATGACCTTAACCTTAACCTAATGTTGACCTTAACCTTAACCTTAACCCTAGCCTTATTTAACCTTCACCTTAACCTTAACCTTAACATTAACCTAACCTAACCTTGACCTAGGTTTAAGGATAAGGATAAGGTTAAGGTTAGGTTAAGTTTAACGTCAAGTTTAAGGTTAAGGTTAAGGTTAGGTTAGGGTAGGTTAGGGTTAAGGGTTTAGTTAAGGTTAACGTTAAGGTTAAAATTAAGATTAAGGTTAATATTAACCTAACCTTCATCTTAACCTTACCTTAACCTTACCTTAACCTAACCTAACCTAACTTTAACCCTAACCTTAACTATAACCTTAACCATAACCTTAACCTTAAGCTGAAGGTTAAGGTTAAGGTTAAGTTTTAGGTTAAGGTTAGGGTAAGGTTAAGGTTAAGGTTAACGTTAAGGTTAGGTTAAAGTTAAGCTTAAGGTCAAGGTTAAGGTTAGGTTAGGGTTAAGGTTAAGGTTAACTTTAGGTTAAGGTTAAGGTGAAGGTCAAGGTTAAGGTTAAGTTAGGGTCAAGGTTAGGTTAGGTTAGTGTACTTACCTTAAGGTAAAGGTTAAGGATAGCCTTAGTGTTACCTTAAGGTTAAGGTTAAGTTTAAGGTTAGGTTTAGTTAGGTTATGGTTAAGGTTAAGGTTAAGCATAAGGATAATGCTAAGGGTTAATTTAAGGTAATGTTAAGGTTAAGGTTAGGGGTAAGGTTAAGGTTAGCGTAAGGTTAAGGTTAAGTTTAGGTTAAGTTTAGGTTAGGTTAAGGTTAGGTTAGGTTAGGTTAAGGTTAAGGTTACGGTTAAGGTTAATGATAAGGGTAATGTTAATGTTAAGGTTAAGGTTAGGGATAAGGGTTTAGTTAAGGTAATTTTAAGGTTAGGTTAAGGTTAAGGTTAATGTTAATGTTCAGGTTAAGGTTAATGTTAAGGTTAAGGATAAGGTTAATGTTAAGGTTAAGGTTAAGGTTAATGTTAGGTTAAGGTGAAGGTTAGGTTAAGGTTAGGTTATGGTTAAGGTTAAGGTTAAGGGTTTAGTTAAGGTTAAGGTTAAGGTTAAGATTACGTTTAAGGTTAAGGTTAAGGTTAAGGTTGTGTTAAGGTTAATGTTAAGGTTAAGGTTAAGTTTGTGTTAAGATTAAGTTTAATGTTAAGGTTAAGGGTAAGGTTAATGCTAACGTTAAGGTTAAGGTGAAGGTTAAGTTTAGGGTTAAGGCTAATGGATTATTTAAGGTTAAGTCTAAGGGTTTAGTCAAGGTTAAGGTTAAGGTTAAGGTTAGGTAACACTGAGGATAAGGTTAAGGTTAAGGTTAGGTAACACTGAGGATAAGTTTAAGGTTAAGGTTGTGTTAAGGTTAAGGTTGTGTTAAGGGTTTAGTTAAGGTTAAGGGTAAGGGTAAGGGTAAGGGTAAGGTTAAGCTTAGTCTTAGGTTATTTTTAAGGTTAGGTTAAGGTTAATGTTAAGGTTAAGGTTAGGTTAAGGTAATTTTAAGGTTAAGGTTAGGGTAAGGTTAAGGTTAAAGCTAGGTTAAGGTTAATGTTAAGGTTATGGTTAAGGTAAGGGTAAGGTCAAGGTTAAAGTTAATGTTAATTTTAGGTTAAGTTTAAGTGTTTAGTTAGGTTAAGGTTAAGTTTAGGTTAGGTTAGGTTAAGGTTAAGGTTAAGGTTATGGTTAAGGTTAAGGTCAAGGTTAAGGTTAAGGTCAAGTTTAGGTTAAGCTTAAGGTTAAGGATAAGGCGAAGGTCAAGGTTAAGGTTAAGGTTAATGTTAAGGTTAAGGTTTAGTTAAGGTTAGCCTTACCTTAAGGTTAGGTTAAGGTAATGTTAATGTTATGGTTAAGGTTATGGTTAAGTTTAAGGTTAAGGTTAGGGTAAGGTTAAGGTTAAGGTTAGGTTAAGGTTAAGGTAAGGCGAAGGTTAAGGTTATGGTTAGGGTTAAGGTTAAAGTTATGGTTAGGTTAGGGTCAACATTAAGGTTAAGGTTAAGGTTAAGGCTACGTTAAGGTTAAAATTAAGGTTAACCTTAGTGTTACCTTAAGGTTAAGGTAACGGTTAAGGTTAGGTTAGGGTTAAGTTCAAGGTTAACGTTAAGGTTAACCTTATTTTTACCTTAAGGTTAAGGTTAAGGTTAAAGATAACGCTAAAATTAAGGGTAAGAGAACATTAAGCTTAACGTTGAGGATCACATTAGTGTTACCTTAATTTTAAGGTTTATGTTTAAGCTTAAGGGTAAGGGTAAGGTTAAGGTTAAGGTTAAGGTTAATGTCATGGTTAAAGTTGAGGTCAAGTTTAAGGTTAGGTTAGCGTTAAGGGTAAGGTTAAGGACAAGGTTAAGTTTAAGGTTAAGGTTATGGTCAAGGGTAAGGTTAAGGTTAAGGGTTTAGTTATGGTTATGGTTAGGTTAAGGTTTTGTTAGTTAAGGTTAAGGTTAAGGTTTTGTTAAGTTTAAGGTTAAGGTTAAAATTTATTTAAGGTTAAGGTTAAGGTTAGGTTAAGGTTAAGGTTAGGGTTAAGGTTAAGGTAATAGTTAAGGTTAAGGTTAGTTGAAGATTAAGGTTAATGTTAATGTTAACGTTAGGTTAAGGTTAAGGTTAAAGTTAAGATTAAGGTTAAGTTTAGGTTAAGTTAAGGTTAGGGTTAATATTAAGGTTAAGGTTAAGGTTCGACTAAGGTTTGATAGTTACTGTTAAGGTTAAGGTTAAGGTTGTGTTAAGGTTAAGGTTAAGGTTAGGTTAAGGTTAAGGATAAGGTTAAGGTTAAGGTTAGGGTTAAGGTGAAGGTAATAATTAAGGTTAAGGTTAGGTTAAGGTTAAGGTTAATGTTAGGTTAAGGTTAAAGTTAAGGTTAAGGGTAAGGTTACGGTTAAGGTTACGGTTAAGGTTAAGGTTAAGGTTCGGGTTAGGTTATGCTTAAGGTTAAGGGTAATGTTAGGGTTAAGGTTAAGTTTAATGTTAAGGTTAAGGTTAACGTTAATGTTAAGGTCGGGTAAGGCTAACCTTAACCTTAACCTTAACCTAGGTTACGACCTTAACCTTCCGTTAGTATTAAACTTACCCTTAGGTCAATGTTTAGTTAAGTTTAAGGGTAAGGTTAATTTTTAGGTTAACGTTAAGGTTAGGTTAATGTTATGGTCAATGTTAATGTTAAGGTTAATGTTAAGGTTTTTGTTAAGGATAATGTTAAGGATAAGGATAAGGTTAAGGCTAAGGGTTTAGTTGAGGTTAAGGGTAAGGCTAATATTTAGTTTAAGGTTAACGTTAGCGTAAGGTTAAGGATAAGGCTAAGGTCGAGGTTAATGGTAAGGTTAAGGTTAAGTTTAGCTTAAGGTTAAGGTTAATGTTATGGTTAGGTTATGGTTAAGGTTAAGAGTAAGGTTTATGTTAAGTTTTTTGTTAAGGATAAGGTTAAGGTTAAGTTTAAGGCTAAGGAATTTTTTAAGGTTAAGGGTAAGGTTAATGTTTAGGTTAAGGTTAAGGTTAGCGTAAGGTTAAGGATAAGGTTAAGGTCAAGGTTAAGAGTAAGGTTAAGGTTAAGGTTAATGTTAGGGTTAGGTTATGGTTAAGGTTAAGGGTAACATTAAGGTTATGTTAAGGTTAAGGTTAAGGTTAGGTTAAGGTTAGGGTTAGGGTTAGGGTTAAGGTTAAGGTCAAGGTTAAGGTTAAGTTAGGGTTAATGTTAAGGTTAATGTTAAGGTAGGGTTAATGTTAGGTTAGGGTTATGTTTAAGGTTAGGGTTACATTATGGGTACGATTAGGCTAAGGTTAAAAATAGGTTAAGGTTAATTTTAATGTTAATGTTAACATTAAGGTAAGATTATGGTTAAGGGTTTAGTTAAGGTTAGGTTAGGGTTAAGTTTATGGTTAGGGTAGGGTTAAGGTTAAGGTTAAGGTTTAGCTAAGGTTAACCTTAGTGTTACCTTAAGGTTAAGCTTAAGGTAAGGTTAATGTTAAGGTTAATGTTAAGGTCAGGGTAATTTTAATGGTAAGGTTAAGGTTAGGTTAATGTTAAGGGTAAGGTTAAGATTAAGGTTAAGGTTAAGGTCAAGGTTAAGGTTAGTTTAGGGTTAAGGTTAAGCTTAGGGCTAAGGATAAGGGTTTAGTTAAGGCTAACACTAAGTTTATGGTTAAAGTTAAGGTTAATGTTAAGGTTAAGGGTAAGTTTAACATTGATGTTACTGTTAAGGTTAAGCTTAAGCTTAAGCTTAGGTTAAGGTTAATGTTAAGGGTTAAGGTTAGGTTAAGGGTAAGGGTAAGGTTAGGGATAGGATAAGTTTAATGTTATGGTTAAGGTTAATGCTAAGGTTAAGGTTAAGGTTAACGTTAAGGTTAGGTTAAGGTTAATGTTAAGTTTAAGGGTATGGTTAATGTTAGGTTAATGGTTAGGTTAATGTTAGTTTAAGGGTTAGGTTAATGGTTAGGTTAGGGTTAGGGTAAGGTTAAGGTTAAGGTCAATGTTAAGGTTAAGGTTAAGGTCAAGGTTAGGGTTAGGTTAGGGTTAAGGTTAAGGTTAAGTTTACGTTAAGGTTAAGGTTAAGGTCAATGATAAGGTTAGGTTAGGGTTAAGGCTAAGGTTAAAGTTAAGGTTAAATTAACGTCAATGCTAACCTTAGTGTTACCTTAAGGTAAAGGTTAAGGTTAACCTTAGTGTTACCTTAAGGTTAAGCTTAGGTTTAGTTAGATTATGGTTAAGGTTATGGTTAAGGTTAAGGTTAAGGTTAAGCGTAAGGATAATGCTAAGGGTTAAGTTAAGGTAATGTTAAGGTTAAGGTTAGGGGTAAGGTTAAAGGTTAAGTTTAGGTTATTTTAGGTTAGGTTAATGTTTGGTTAGGTTAGGTTAAGGTTAATGTTAAGGTTAAGGTTAATGATAAGGGTAATGTTAATGTTAAGGTTAAGGTTATGGTTAATGTTCAGGTTAAGGTTAATTTTAAGGTTAAGGGTAAGGTTAATGTTAAGGTTAAGGTTAAGGTTAATGTTAGGTTAAGGTTAAGGTTAGGTTAAGGTTAGGTTATGGTTATGGTTAAGGCACTAGAATATTTGGCCCAATTTCCGATGGTAACTTCGTCGCTATTCCGACACATAGTAGTCGCAAGAGTGACAGTTTGAGGCTGGACAAAACGTGGTTAGCCATTACATCACAATTTCGACGCTTTGCCAAAGTGTCGAAATACCGACACTTTTTCCGACGTTTTTCAAAGTGTCGCTATTACATATTTTAATAAGTGTCGGTCTTCCGATGATCCACAACTATTGGTATTTCGACGATAAAAAATTGTTGGTCTTCTGACGCCTTTCAGGTTTCATAAAAACGTCGCAATTTCGACGTTATGGCTTCCAACGTTTAATTCTGACATTTTACAAACCATCGCAATTCCAATGAAATATCATCCGATGTTTAGTCTGACACTTATGTAATGTCGCTTTAGCAACAAAAAAGCTAAAAATATTTAAAAAATAAGCGTCTCTCTTTCGATGATCGAGGCGTTAGTCTTCCGACGCAAATGTAAGATTATTAAAAAAATTAATGTCACTCTTCTGACGTTTAGGCTGTCGGTATTCCAACGAAAAATTCAAAATATTAAAAAATAACGTTTCTCTTCCGACGTCTAAGGCATTGGTCTTCTGACACTTAGTTAAAAATATTTAAAAAAATATATATATTGTCTAATGTGGTTCAACACAAATATATTGCACAACCATAAGCACTTTGGTTTTAGAATGTTAGATTAGATTTAATTAAAGAAGTGTTTAAAGTGTGTAAGGGACCAAATGTTAGTCTCTTGTAAAAGAGTATTGGAACCTATTACAATAAGCCTTCACTTAGGAAATTAGATTCTTCTAGGTCTATATACATTAGACAAGTGCCTCTAAGAATACCTACTCAGGTGGACAAGAATTTAAGCCTAATCTACAACAGTAGATTCGACCAAAAATTTGGCGTCATTGTAGTATAGTGGGAAGAAAGAGTTTAAAGAAGGTGATTGGGCTTTACTATTTGACTCCAAATTCAAATATCATAAAGCCAAGTTCACAACACACTCGATGGGCCCTTACAAAATTGTTCAAGTTTTTGAAAATGGACTAGTCAAACTTACTACCATTGACAAAGAAGGAAAAACATTTTTAGTCAATGGGCACAGGCTGAAGATCTATCATAAGCCCATCAGCAAATAAGACTTCATTCAAACAGTATCACAGCAAAAGGAGGTTGAGATAGTACAACCATCAGTTGTAATATCTCTACCTTAGTCATTTCAATTTCTTAAAAATTAAGAAAAAAAACATTGTTAAAAAAAAAAAAAAAAAAAAATTATAAAAAAATAAAGGTTTAGATGTGAAAACCAGACTCTGGCACACTCTAAACTAGATTTCTTACAAGAAAACCAAGAAATTGGCCAATAAGAATTCATTGTTTTTCAAGTTATTTCTTTTTGTCAAATTTTCAATAATGACTTGAGGACAAGTCAATGAATCAGTTGGGGAGAAGAAACAGTGAATTTTTCCTATTCATCTCCTCATTCTCAAAATCTCAATAAGGGATTTGTTTTATTTTTTCAATAAGAAGGATTTTTTTTGTTCTAATCAGCAAAAAGGGACTTGTTCAAGAAAAAATATGCAGTGGGACCTGTTTAAACAAAATTATGGAGAGGGACCTGTTCAAGAAAAAAATATCAGCAAAGGGACCTGTTCAAAGGCTGCATCAATGGCACACAATGCAGCATCAACATATTTCAAGGTTGCATTAACAATTTTTAAAGGTTTCCTATCAAAAATTAAACATGGTTGCATCAATATGTTCTACAACATCAAGAAGGATAGAAGTTACATCAACATGACTTTTCAGATTTCAAGGGACCTGTTTATACTCATTTTTGAGGGACCTATTTTGAAGATAAATACCAGTCACATATGTACAAAGCCAACCAGTTACACCTATAAAAGATCAAATCAGGACTATATCAGCCAGCAAGTGTAAAGGATTGTAAGATTTTTGTTTTTAGCACTTAAAATTCCTATGATTATTTTAGTGTTAAATAATTAATCTATGGTTACTTATTAATATCAATTTCATAACCCATATACCACTACTCCTAAGCATCTTAACCTATGCTATCACTTTTAAAAACCATAGGGCCCATAAAGCTATCATATATGCCTAATGGTTTTTACATGCCTTTATACCCCTCATGCCTATTTCTATATCAATTTCATAACCTATTCCTATATGGTCACCTCTATTTCTATATCACACATATCACCACTATAGACCTTAGCCTATCTTTATGCTGGCTATACCCCTTCAGACCTTTTCATAAACTCATAAACCTTTCAAATCAACCACTACCATCAAAGTACCAACCACTGCCAACAAAGTACAAACGGGTCTATAAGGCCTCTATGTGGCCTTATTAGACATATAATGAGAAGACATATGTTAATTTTCAATCATTCTGACTGCCAGATAGTACAAAAAAGTTCTTCATGGCATTTATCTGTTTATGAATGTATTCACCATGATCTATCATTTCTCTGCAACCACGATCTGAATTCTCTATGACCACGTCTACAGACCCTACAAACAAGACTACGGTCTCTGCTAACAAGAACCTATCCTCTGCGACATCATAATATCAATTCCATTTCATGATAGCAGGCTAAATTTTTAGTTTTTCCAATCACAAAGGTCGGCACAAGTCGGAATTTAGGAGGTTAAGTTCGGGCTATGTGGTTTAAAAATAGAAATACCATGAATATAGTTTTAAGACATTTGCCAGGATACGTTTCTTGGAAAAAGGGAGAAACATAGGCATTGGGGATTATCCAAAACAAGAATTTAGCTCAGAAATTCGAGGCCAGCCCAAAAATTTGAAGACAACTCAAAAATTTAAGGTCAGTCAGCCTAAGTGCAATAGAAGAGGTAACAATTAAAAAACCCTAGTTAATAATTTTTGTTTTACAAAGCATAGGCAGACAGGGTTAAAAAAATGAAGTTTTAAATGGCAAATAGGGCAGAGCCAGAAAATTCCGACAGTTCAAAATTTCATGAGGATTGTGTCAAAATTTTAAGAGAAAAACAATGGTTACCTTTCTTGGGAAAATTCAATGGGTATAATGAAGAAGTCACGAAACAATTTGTGTTTTCATTCAATGGAGAAAAAAACTTAATAGGGAATCTTTCCTTTAGAATTTTCGAAGACACAATAGCTAAGGAACTAGACATTAATCCAGAGGGGGAGAAATATTTTAAAACCAAGCAGTTCAAAGAAAAATCATGGACCCAATTTATGTCTAGATCAAGAGTTTCTTCAGTAAATTGGAAAAAAGGAGTTCCTAGGAGTTGGCTCATTCATCCATGGGATGAAATGGTTTACATCATCCAAAATTTTATCACATGTGAAGGGAGATATAGTATAGTATATTTATATCACATCAAGATCTTGTTGCACTTAAAAGGGAAATGTACCATCAGTTTGCCTTATTTCCTTTTATAGAGCTTAACCAAGATGTCAAAAACTATTCAGAAATAGAAGGGTAATGAGGATAAAAATGTTATGTATATTTATTAATTATTAGTTAGATATAGTTATCTTAGGTTTTATTAAGTGAAAGGGCATGATCAAATATCATGCCTCTTCACCAAGGGACACCATGAGGCTATATTTAAAGCCTCGGTGATTCCCCATTGTAATCATCTCTCATCTTTTATCAATAATAATATATACTTATTCAAGTTTACCAGAGTTTTTACACTACATTGGTATCAGAGCCACCGCTCTTCGGGATCTGTGTGATCACCCAGAATTAAGGAAAAATCCAGAATTGCAATTTTTTTTTAAAACCAAGTGCTTTTGGGCAAAAAAATTTGTTTTTCAAAAAAAGAGAGGAAGAAATATATATTAATAAAAAAATCAAAAGAGAGAAGGAAAGTCAACATAAAGGGGGAAACAAATTAAAAAGAAGAAAAAGAAAAGAAAAAGAAAAGATAGATATATATAAAGAAGTAAAAAGAAATAAGGAAGAGTAATTGCGCGTGGTTTACAAGCTCGTGGTTTTGGAGCCCATGGTAATTTCCCATGGTATTAAAACCCATTCACCCTTTTCAAAACAGCGTGACTTTTAAAAAGAACGTGACTTTTCAAAGTTAACAAAAATTTTTCCCCATAATTATATCTATATCTATATATATATATATATATATATATATATATATATATAATGATTATTGTTATTATTATTATTATTATTATTATTATTTCAAAAAAAAAAAAAATAATTAATTAATTAATTAATTTAAAAAAAAAAAGGGAAAAACTGGCAGAAAAATATTCCCCACCTCATACACGTTCAATGTCTTCATCGATGTTGATGGATGAATTTCAGAAGAAATTAGTGGATCTTGAGAAACAAATCAATAATAATTCCGAAGAATTCAGAAAAATATTAGTTGATCTTGAAGGTACAGTTGCAGGACACTCCAATGACATCAAAAAGGTTCATGATACGAGAAATCGAATAGAGAGACAAATGTGGCTAAATCATCACGAGGCCACAGAAAATCATAGTGAAGCAATGAACAAGATGACAGAGCATAGAGAAGCAATGAACAAGATGACAGAACTCTTCAATAAGCTAAATGATAAGATAGATAAGTTAAGTCAGACACAATCCCCAATATTTCCTAACATGGAACAAAATCAACAAAACAATTTCGTAGATTCAGGGAAGTCAGAAGAGCATCAGGAAAAAACTGATTCCCCACATCATCAAGAAGATAGTAATGCAGATTTTCAAAATAAGCAGCTCTGGAATGCATTTTCTAATCAATATCCCCTTCTTGTTCCACCATTAGCATATCAGCGAAAAGCCAAAATCGAGCTACCCAAGTTTGATGGTAATGAAAAAAATAGTGTTGCATGGCTTAATAAAGCGGAAGAATATTTTGAGATTTATCACATTACTAGTGATGACGAAAAAATTAAGCATGCTTCCATGAAAATGGAAGGAGAATAATATAATTGGTATATGTGGTGGAAAAAGACGACGCTTGCTATCAGTTGGACAAAATTTAAGGATGCATTCTTCAAAAGGTTTCAAGGCATAAAAGAAGAAAAGTTTTTTTCAACGTTTATCAAATTACACCAAAAAGGAAATGTGGATGAGTACACTCGAGAATGGGAGACCTTGGCAACACGAGTACCGGGATTTTCAAAATCTCGTCTAATCCATTCCTTCATCTTAGGTCCTAAAATCCATATACAAGAAGAGCTCGAACTTCATGAAATTACATCAGTAGAAGTAGCAAGGCAAAAAGAAAAAGCTGTCGAAAAGAAATTTGAAAGGTTATCAAAACCAAATTAATTATATTCGAGACAAATATTTCCTCCAACTGAATATATAGATGACACAAAATATGTCCCACCCCATGTTCGTGAAGAATAAAAATCTAATGTGGAAAAACAAAGAATGAGAGAGGGCAAGTGCAAGCGTTGCGGTGAAAACTGGGACCCTAAGCATAGATGTGCTAATGGAAAAGCAAAAAATCTATACAGTTGTGAAGCAAATAATGACGCTAACAATAATGATTCATATATAGAAGGATTAGAAGACAACTTAGAGTTTTCCCCAGAATTAGATGGTGAAACCATTCCGCAAGTGTCATTATCAGCTATGACAGGCATATCACAACCTCATACTCTAAAGTTAAGAGGACATATCAAGAACAACAACGTAATGGTTCTCGTCGACACTGGAAGTACCCACAATTTTCTAGATTCAACTATGGCTAAAAGACTTAACATCTTTACCTTCCCCATGCCTAATATGAAGGTAATGGTGGCTGATGGTAAGAAGATTGAGCAAGTAGGGAAATGCCATAAGGTCAAACTACAGATAAAAAAGTTTCATTTAGAATCTCCATTCTACACCATTCCATTACGAGGAGTAGACGTGGTCTTAGGAATTCAATGGCTACAAACTTTAGGTACTTATTCTGCCAACCATCAGAATTAGTTTATAAGATTTAAGTGGAAAGGACAGAAACACAGGTTGTATGGATTCCAAGCCCCAGAAGATCAAGTCGTATCTTCCTCTCTGATGATGAAGATGATTCAAACAGGAGCGCCAGCATCTATAGTACAATGTCATCAGTTAGAAATGTTATCTTCAAAAGGGAGCCACGAAGAGTCACCAAAAGAACAAGGATTAGTTCGGACACACGAAAAAGTATTCCAGGATCTACCCATAAAAGTGCATCTCGATAGGAAAATCAAACATCCAATAGAAGTCAAGATAGGATCGGACCCTGTCAATATCAGATCTTGTCGCTATCCACATCACCAAAAGATTGAACTCGAGAAGATTCTCCATGATATTTTTAAAATGTGGGAAGCAAGAGCTCGCCACTCGAGAAACCTAGGCTTTCATCAATGATTTCCTTCATTACATATGCTTTGAGGACAAAGCATCTTTAAGAGAGGGGCAATGTTATGTATATTTATTAATTATTAGTTAGATATAGTCATGCCTCTTCACCAAGGGACACCATGAGGCTATATTTAGAGCCTCGATGATTCCCCATTGTAATCATCTCTCATCTTTTATCAATAGTAATATATGCTTATTCAAGGTTACTAGATTTTTTACACTCTAAAAAGTTTGTGTAATTTTGGTCTGATTAAAATTTTAATTAAGTCTTAATTGCAAAAGAGAGGAATAAAATGGGAAGGATTCTTAATTTCCAATAAAATCAGAACCAACGAAGATGAACAAGAAAAACAAGGAAGTACAGAATTTATGGTTGATGTGGTTGAAATAAATGAGGAAACTCCTAAATTCAGATCAAGCACTATTTCCCAGCCTAGTAGCAGTGTAAAAACAAGAATAATGAGGCAAGAAGATGCTAAGAGAATTGCAAAAGATAAAGTTTTCACTTCCTATACAAGAAGATCCAGGAGGATAAAAGGAAATACATTGCAAGAGGATGATGACCTATAACCAGAATAGGATGTATAATTAGAACAAGATGTACAACCAGAACAGGATGCAAATATATAGGAAATAGAAATTGAAGGTAATAAAGAAGAAGAAAAAGAGCCAGCACCTTCAAACAGAAAACAGAAGGAGCTAGAGAAACAAATTCAAGACTTGAAAGAAGAACTCATGGAATCAGAGGTATTAGAAAGAGTTTTGAAGAAATAAAATTAAGCATTGAGAGAACAAAGTAAGAAAATTCAAAGGAAAAATGAAAATTTGAAGAAGAAAATCATAAAACTCAAAGCCAAACAAACTAAAATTTGCAAATGGGCTAGAAAATGGTATCAGTAGAAGAAAGACATGAAGACAAAGTACAAAAGGATGAAGACTAAATATCAAGCACAGAATAATGTAGAAGTTTTATTGTAGGCTGCAGAAGCAGCAAACAAAGGAAGTTCATCAAGTTAGCATGAGGACATGCAAAACCATGTGTTTTGGGGAGATGTTGGTATCATTTTATGGCCTACCTTTTTATCCAAAAATCTCATCATTATCCACCATTTTATTCATTAAGCCTCCATAAATTCCTTATATATTATTGAAATTGATTAATATAGTATCATGATTGTTATTTTTACATTAAAATCAATTGTGAATTTTTTTTGTTAAAAAAATTAAAAATTTTCAAGAAATTACAGGATGTGGTAACTTCCTGTAAATGGTTTATGTTTTGACATGTGGCGTAACAGGTAAACCAAAACGAAGGACGTGGGCTTGATCTGGAATGTACATAGATGGTGAAAGATCTATCCAACCTCAGATTCGAAGTTCCTAAGTATTTGGTCAATGTTGGTCAAACCCAGCTAGTTTAGCAGAAAAATCTGAATCATAAATGAATGGGCTTGATATTTTTCTTATGTTTAGGGATTCAAACTAATTTGACCTACTTTGGAGGTCAGTTATGTTTTCATGGAACGATAATAGCCTCCTTTTGTTTGTAATATATGATAAATAAGTAGTAGAAGAATGTAATAAGTTAGGTGTGAAAAGAGAAGAAGTAGATACGTGGAGAAGACATAAGATTATGTAAAAGTTTCAAAACTCTGTTTTGATGTAATCAATTTCTAGATTTTAATAAGAGACAGAAATTCAATCATTCATGGTGTTATTATTTAGCGTTTTCTTCATTTGAAGTTTCTCCAAGTGTGCTTGCAAGCGTGGAGGGCCCCCATGCCATGTTGGTACACTTTTTATTTATGTTTCCATTAGATTTATATATTTAGATCTGATTTAGTATTTTCATTTAATTTTCATACTGTGAGTTCATATATTTCTGTTAGTTGTGTTTATGATTTCAGTCATTATTTCTATTATATGGTTCATGGTTATAATTGAAAAATTCCATTACTAGATTAATGAGTAGACCTTGTAAGAGGGTTTAATTGTCTATTGAATTCAAGATTATCTCCATGATCCCTGTTTTTAATGAATTTGATTTAAGTGTGTTGATTTGAAAGAGACTGTGTGAGTAAAGTCCTTGTAAGAGGACTGGAATCTCAAACAAACCATAGGAATTAGATCATTTATTTTAGAGTGTTAATCTAAGAACATGAAAGAAATTTTGTGAATAAAAACCTGTAAAAGGATTAAAATCTCAGAAAAACATAAGCACTATGGTTTTAGAATGTTAGATTAGATTTAATTAAAGAAGTGTTTAAAGTGTGTAAGAGACCAAATGTCAGTCTCTTGTAAAAGGGTATTGGAACCTACTACAATAAACCTTCACTTAGGAAATTAGATTCTTCTAGGTCTATATACATTAGACAAATGCCTCTAAGAATACCTACTCGGGTTGACAAGAATTTAAGCCTAATCTAGAGCAGTAGATTGGACCAAACAGTGGACTTGAAGACCATGTTCATCCCAGAATGAGCTCAAAATGTACTTTTGTTTTTGGATTCGTGAAATAGAAGGACAGTGTTGTCAAAAAATAGTGAAATGGAGATCCCATAGAGGGCCTCCACCTTTACCACCCATGGATTTTTAAATGAGAAACTCTTATCCATAAATATGAATTCCAAAGAATGTGAGGCAGTCGACACCCTTGATTGAATACTATGTTAATGTATATAATAGACCCCAGAGATGATCATTTGAATCTCATATAGGGCCATAATTATAGAGATCGCCAAGCATAGGAGAGGTATACCTTCAACCTCTCAAATAGTAGGTTAATTCCAACTATCTGAAAGGCTTAACAGGTGTCGATGGATCAACAATATACTTACTTTTGATTCCTCAATAGCATTTGGGAGGATTGAAAAATAGTCAAAAGTGCGATGATTCCATTTGCAATGACTAAACCTTAAACCTGCAATTTCTTCCTCTATGCCCATATGGAGATGAATTTGTCTGCTCTTTTGGAAAAGAGTTTGAACATGGTGTATCCCAACATGATAGTCTCGCAATTAATTGACTCATTTTGATCATCATATTTATAAAGATGATTGATTTAAGAAACTTCGCCGGGGGTAAGGCCAGAAGAGACTATCTAAAGCAAAAGGTCTGCAATATGAATAGGTAAGATGGTCAAAGTATTTTTAAGGAATTTGTCTTTCAGGTTTTCTAGATTCTAAGCCTTATTAGAATGGAATTTGAAAATTTCTCTCATGATCATGCAATCAATGTAACAACAACCATACAATCTGGGATTGATGATGAAAGGTGGTTGGTTGCAGATGTCATATAATAAGGTGACATTATTTTAAGCGAGGTGTTAGAATCAGTAATCGTGCAAGTAGGCACTTCAGTAAGAATCTTCTGTACAAGGATTTAGTGTAGACAGTAATTTGTTGAAGAATCACTTTTCATTTGTAGACGAGGTATTACCGTATTAGTGTTTTCATGAGCAAACCGCCTTTATAAAGAGGCTTTTCAAAGTTCAGAATGAAATCATTAAAGCCAAACATTGATGATGAGGCAAAGTCAGATTCCAGTATCTCTAAAGCAGTTTATACAGACTATTGATAAAAAACTTTATGAGCATATACCTAAGCAATCAATCATGCAAGCAGTGAACATCACAAATCCCTAACCCCTACACCATCAGCTTGCCTGTAGGTTTCAATTATATGAGTGAATGCCTCCTTGCTTAATAGAGTTTTTTTTTCCTCGGTCAGTGATAAAAACTGTGGCACTATTGGCATTTCTGGGGATTGATCTTCCATAGATTGAGTCGTTTCTGGATCAGATGAGATGATTGTTTCTAGATCAGAGGATATTATTGTATCTAGGTCAGAGTTTACTTCCAACTGATTATGTGAAGCAGTTCAACAATTTACTTCATGCATTAAAAAAAAACATAAAGCATGAATGAGATCGTACCTCTGCGACTTGAGATTGGGACTTGCAGAGACACAAATGAAAACACTATGTGACTTCAGATTGGGACCTTTTATGAAACCCTCTACACAACAAAAACCCACATCATTTTAGCAAATTAAATCCTACATTTAAAAAACACAAGGTCAAGGATTCGAATCTGAAAAAGACACATATATTGCAAGCTATCACAATTCTCAGTCTCCTTCCTAATGACATCAAGCACAAAATCAATGAGCTCGGCTCCTTCCGTGTAATGCCCCCTTGGCCCAGTTGTTTTTCCAGCCCCATATTGGCCAAAAAAAAAGTTATCAGGTCTAAAGACCTATCCATAACCCTTTCAAGTTGTAGATCTGAAGTACCCTGATATCTCTTAGTAGGATCCATCCCATGTTCTTCACAGACCACTTCCCAAAACTTGGAGCCGATCTAGTTGCCACATTGGACCCCACGAATGTGAAGTATCTCTGGAATTTTTTCTATCGACCCAACTTAGATTTGGATCACATCCTCCCTCCTTCCCTAGACAAACCATGCAACCAGAGGGAAATGAATGGGGGAAATTAAAAATTTTGATATTTCAAAATTTTTGACATTTTGAAATGAAACACATGTGTTTTTTTTAAGGCCACTCAAATTAATTTAAAAATAAATATTTTTTAATAATTATAATCATTTTAAATAATTAAAATAATTTCTAAATAATTAAATGTTTATTTATCTTGATTGTTTAAAAATATTTACAATCAAAAAAATAAAACATATCTTTTTGAGAAGCAATTAAAGTTATATGAGTAAATAATGGACTGATTTTTGCATATAGTAATCCTTCTACCCTACTAAATAATCACGCTTTTTTTAAATGAGATTTAAACTTTACACTATTAAATTATGTTGTATTTTAAATATTTGGAGTTTTAATCTCTTTTTCTTATATGTATTTTTTATTTATAATTTATGTATTATATTTATAGGGGGTTAAATGGGTTAGACCAGTTGGGAAATAGGGTTTAAGGGGTTAGGGGTTAAGGGTTTAGAGGTTGAGGGTTTAGGGTGTTAAATGGGTTAGGGGTTTAGGGGTTTAGGGGGTTAAATGGGTTAGGGGTTAAGGGTTTAAGCGTTAGTGGTTAAGGGTTTAGAGGTTTAGGGTTTAGGGGTTAAAGGGTTTAGAGGTTGAGGGTTTAGGGGTTAAATGGGTTAGGGGTTTAGGGGTTTAGGGGGTTAAATGGGTTAGGGGTTGGGAATTAGGGTTTAATGGGTTAGGGTTTAAGGGGTTATAGGTTTATGGTTTAGGGGGTTAAATGGGTTAGGGGTTTAGGGGTTTAGGGGATTTAGCAGTTAAGGATTTTAGGGGTTAGAAGTTAGGGGCTAATGGGGTTAGGTTTTAGGGGGTTAGATGGGTTAGGGGTCAGTAATTAGGGTTTAAGGGGTTAGGGTTAAGGGTTTAAGGGGTTAGGGGTTAAGGGTTTATAGGTTTAGGGTTTAGGGGGTTAAATGGGTTAGGGGTTTACTAGGGGTTTAGGAGTTAGGGGTTAAGGGACGTTTAGAGGTTTATGGTTTAGGGGTTAAATGAGTTAGGGGTTAAATTAGTTTCTTATTCTTTGCATCTCAATGTAACAATTTTGTAAGTATTGTTGCTTGTTTCCATGTATTCTTTATTTATTAATTTATAGTATTTGTTAGCCATTGGTTTACATTTATTGATGAAAATGTCTATTGCAATCAAACCAAATGTATGTTCAATCTCCAGTTTCAAAATCAGCCACAGTGTTGTCACATAATTTAAGTCCGGAGAATGGCTATCTGATGAAGTCTTAATAACCAGACTGCACCTCATGACTACTCCAGAAAATCTTAAGTTCGAGTGTCCCACAATCATGAGAAATTTGGCTCTTATACTCTTGCTCCACCTGACTGTGTCCTAGAAATACCCTTGTTTATTGCAAAACATCCTAATGTTGTTGACCTTGTCCCTTAACAGACCAAGGAAACATATGTGACTGAGAGGAATGGAAAGCACTACAAAGTTGAAGAGAGTACAAAAGACTAAGATGGTTTAAAGGATGAGCTTGAATTAGAATGTAGCAGTGTTGAAATAGCTAAAAGTGTTCCCAAACAAATAGTTGATAATGCGAAACCTTCTTCTGTACCAGTCGAGAAAGACTACATTCATGTGAGAGCAAGAAGAGGCCAAGTGACTGATAGGCATAGCCTAGAAGAATATAGGGTATGGTTTCCTCTTTTTGATGAAATATTTGATCTACATTTTGTCTATCGAAGATTAACCATTTTAACCTTTCCAACAAGGCGGAATTAACCCAATCATAGGTCCCAATATGTCATGATATATATTAACTCTATATATCTGAGAAGGAATAATTATAAAGACATAGATTGATAGAGGTGGCAAGACAAGGGGAGTCACAAGGGAGAGATGGAGATAAACTAAAGGAGAGGTGGGAGAAGGAATGGATCAGCTGAGAGAGAGAGAGGGAGAGGAGTGAGAGAGGTAGAGAAGGGTAAGAGAGGGAGATAGTGACACAAATATGAAGGGGGGCAGAAAGAAGGATATAGGGAGGGATATAGCTGTGAGAGGATTGGAGGGTAGAGAGAGAGAGAGAGAGAGAGAGAGAGAGAGAGAGAGAAGGAGATTGGGGAAGAGAGAGGTCATTCCAGATGCTCTGAAAGTGTTGAGGCTTTAGCCAGGTCACAAGTATTGTCTGCTAGGAAGGCTTTCCAAAGAATTTGGTTGGCATCACTATGACACTATTATGAAATTAGAAGGGAAGAGAAAGGCAAAGGCTCAAGTATCATATGAGAGAAGGAAGCAATTGGAAAAATTGAGATCAAAAGAAGTGGAGTTAGCTGAAAAGAAGCTTACCCCAGAGATGGATAAGATAAAAATTGACAACATATTGGTCAATTTCCTTGACCCTTTATTGGTTATTCAGAAGGAGTATGAATACACCACTGTTAATATCAAGGTAACCGGCCCCTAGCAGATCAAGGGGTTAAGGGGTTTAGGGGTTAGATGTTTGGGGTTAGGGGTTAAGGGTTTAGAAGTTTAGGGTTTAGGGGGTCAAATGGGTTAGGGTTTTAGGGGTTTAGGGGGTTAAATGGGTTAGGGGTTAAGGGTTTAAGGGTTAGTGGTTAAGGGTTTAGAGGTTTAGGGTTTAGGGGTTAAATGAGTTACGGGTTTAAAGGTTTATGGTTTAGAGGGTTAAATGGGTTAGGGGTTGGGAATTAGGATTTAATGGGTTAATAGGGGTTAACGGGTTATAGGTTTAGGGTTTAGGGGGTTAAATGGGTTAGGGGTTTAGGGGGTTAGGGGATTTAGCAGTCAAGGATTTTAGGGGTTAGAAGTTAGGGGCTAATGGGGTTATTTTTTAGGGGGTTAGATGGGTTAGGGGTCGGGAATTAGGGTTTAAGGGGTTAGGGTTAAGGGTTTAATGGTTTAGGGTTTAAGGGGTTAGGGGTTAAGGGTTTATAGGTTTATGGTTTAGGGGGTTAAATGGGTTATGGGTTTAATAGTGGTTTAGGGGGTTAAATGGATTAGGGGTTAAAGGTTTAGGGGTTACGGGTTACGAGTTTAGAGGTTTATGATTTAGGGGTTAAATGGGTTAGGGGTTAAATTAGTTACTTATTCTTTGCATCTCAATGTAAAAATTTTGTAAGTATTGTTACATCTTGTTTCCATGTCTTATTTATTTATTAATTTATAGTATTTGTTAGCCATTGCTTTACATTTATTGATGAAAATTTTTATTGCAATCAAACCAAATGTATGTTCAATCTCTAGTTTCAAGCTCAGCCACAGTGTTGTCACACAATTTAAGTCCGAAGAATGGAAAATGGACCATCCAAACGTGGACAAGGCACCTGGGTAGTCACAACTTAGCAAAACGCATAGGGGCGCCCTTGAAAAAAATGGCCCAACCAAACCCGAATGCACCCAGTCAGTTGACCTCACACGGTGCGACATGACGCGCCCTACCAAACGATGCCATAAGGGAGCAAATGGAAAACGAGCCACTCAAACATGCACAAGGCACCCGGGCGGTCACAACTTAGCA
Organism: Pinus albicaulis; assembly: GCA_034641835.2. Taxonomy (NCBI): domain Eukaryota; kingdom Viridiplantae; phylum Streptophyta; class Pinopsida; order Pinales; family Pinaceae; genus Pinus; species Pinus albicaulis. Next base: position 142,975,991 of record CM076584.1, read on the forward strand.
AAACTAATACGGGCACCTTCGAACAAAACGGCTCAACCCTACCACGCCTGGTCAGGCGACCTCACACAACGCGACATGGCATGCCCGAACGAATGATGCCACAAGGGAGAAAATGGAAAATGGGCCACCCGAACGTGCACAAGGCACCCAGGCGGTCACAACTTAGCAAAACTAATACGAGTGCCCTCGAATGAAACGACCTGACCCGACTCGAACGTGCCTGGTCGGGCAACCTCACACGGCGCACCCGACTGAACGATGCCACAAGGGAGCAAACGGAAAATGGGCCTCCCGAATGTGCACAAGGCACTCAGGTGGTCACAACTTAGCAAAACTGATACGGGCACCCTCAAACGAAATAGCACAACCCAGACGTGCTTGGTCAGGCGCCCTCACATGGCGCAACACGGCACACCCGACCGAACGATGCCACATTAATGGAGAAAACGACAAATGGGCCGCCCAAACATACACAAGGCACCAGGGCGGTCACAACTTAACAAAATTGATACGGGCACCGTCAAATGAAACGGCCCGACCCGAACGCACCCGGTCGGACGACCTCACACGACGCGCCTAACTGAATGATGCCACAAGAGATCAAATGGAAAATGGGCCACCCGAACGTGCACAAGGCACCCAGGTGGTCACAACTTAGCAAAACTAATACGAGCACCCTTGAACAAAACGACACGACCCGAACGCGCTCGGTTGGGTGACCTCACACGACGTGACACAACGCGCCTGACTAAATGATGCCATAAGGGAGAAAATGGCAAATGGGTTGCTCGAATGTGCACAAGGCACCCGGACGGTCACAACTTAGCAAAACTGATATGGGCGCCCTCGAACGAAATGACCCAACCTGACCGTGCATGGTCAGGCGACATCACACAGTGCGACACGGTGTGCCTGACTGAATGATGCCATAAGGGATCAAATAAAAAACGAGCCACCCGAACGTGCACAAGGCACCCAGGTGGTCACAACTTAACAAAATTAATATGGGCGCCCTCGAACGAAATGACCCGACTCGAACGCACCCGGTCGAGCGACCTCAGAAAGCACGAGACGGTGCACCCGAACGAACGATGCCACAAGGGAGAAAATAGAAATTGGGCCACCCGAATGTGCACAAGGCACCTGGGCGGTCACAACTTAGCAAAACTGATATGGGCGCCCTCGAACGAAACGGCCCGACCCGACCCGAATGTTCCCAATCGGGGGACCTCACACGGCACCACACGGCATGCTCGACCGAATGATGCCACAAGGGATAAAATGGAAAACGGGCCGCCCGAACATGCATAAGGCACTTGAGTGGTCATAACTTAGCAAAACTGATACGAGAGCCCTCGAACGAAATGGCCTGACCCGACCCGAACGCGCCTGGTCGGGCAACCTCACACAGCGCGACACAACAGACCGAATGATGCCACAAGGGAGAAAATGGAAAATAAGCCACCCAAATGTGCACAAGGCACCCTAGTGGTCACAAATTAGCAAAACTTATACGAGCACCCTCGAACGAAACAACCCAACCCAACCTGAACGCGCTCGGTCGGGCGACCTCACACGATGCGACACGACGTGCCCAACGGAACGATGCCACAAGGGAGCAAATGGAAAACGGGCCGCCTGAACGTGCACAAGGCACTCGGGTAGTCACAACTTAGCAAAACTAATGCGAGCGCCCTCGAACGAAATGGGCTGACCCGAATGTGCTCGGTCGGGCGACCTCACACGGTGCGACATGGCGCGCCCGACCGAAAAATTCCACATGGGAGCAAACGGAAAATGGACCGCCCGAACTTGCACAAGGCACCCGAGCAGTCAAAACTTAGCAAAACTGATATGGGCGCCCTCGAATGAAACGGTCCGACCCGAACGCGCCCAATCGGGCGACCTCACACGGCGCACCCAACCGAACGATACCACAAGGGAAAAAATGGCAAACAGGCTACTTGAACATGCACAGGGCACCTAGGAGGTCACAAATTAGCAAAACTGATACGGGCGCACTTGAATGAAATGACCCGACCCGACCGCGCTCGATCGGGTGACCTCACACAGTGTGACAGGGCGTGCCTGACTGAACGATGCCACAAGGGATAAAACGACAAACGGGCCTCCCGAACGTGCACAAGTCACCCGAGTGATCACAACTTAAAAAAACTGATATGAGTGCCCTCGAACGAAATGGCCAGACCCGAAAACATCTGGTCAGGCGACCTCACACAGCACGACACAACGTGCTTGAATGAAAGATGCAACAAGGAAGCAAATGGCAAACGGGCCACTCGAATGTGCACAAGGCACCCGAGCAGTCACAATTTAGCAAAACTGATATGGGCGCCCTTGAAAAAAATGGCCATACCCGACCCGAACGCGCCCGGTCAGGAGACCTCACACGGCGCGACACGGCATGCCTGACCGAACGATGCCAAAAGGGAGAAAATGGAAAATGGACCACCCGAACATGCATAAGGCACTCGGGCCGTAACAGCTTAGCAAAACTGATATGGGTGCCCTCGAACGAAACGGCCCGACCTGAATGCACCCGGTTGGGCAACCTCACATGGTGCGCCTGACCGAATGAGGCCACAAGGAAGCAAATGGAAAATGGGCTGCCTGAATGTGCACAAGGCACCCGGACAGTCACAACTTAGTAAAATTGATACAGGCGCACTCGAACGAAACAGCTCGACCCGACTCGAACGCGCTCGGTAAGGCAACCTCACATGGCGCAACACAACACGCCCGACTGAACCATGCCACAAGGGAGAAAATGGAAAATGGGCCACCCGAACATGCATAAGGTACCCGAGCAGTCACAACTTAGCAAAACTGATACGGGTGCCCTCGAATGAAATGGCCCGTCCAGACTCGAACGCGCCCAGTCAGGTGACCTCACATGGCGTGACATGGCACGCCCGACCGAACGATGCGACAAGGGATCAAATGGAAAATGGGCTGCCCAAACGTGTATAGGGCACCCGAGCGGTCACAAATTTGAAAAATTGATATGGGCGCCCTCGAAGAAAACGGCCTGACCCGACCCAAACGCACCCAATCGGGTGACCTCACATGGCGCGACATGACGCACCCAACCAAACGATGCCACCAGAGAAAAAATGGCAAACAGGCCGCTCGAATGTGCACAAGGTGCCCGGGCAGTCACAACTTAGCAAAAATGACATGGGCGCCCTCGAACGAAACAGCCATACCTGATCCGAATGCACTTGGTCGGGTGACCTCGCATGGCGCGACATGGCGCACTCGATCGAAGGATGCCACAAGGGAGCAAACAGAAAATGGGCCACCCGAACGTGCACAAGGCACCCGAGTGGTCACAACTTAGCAAAACTAATACAGGTGCCCTCGAACCAAACGACCTGACCCAAACGCACCCGGTCTGGCGACCTCACATGGCCCGACATGACGCGCCCGACCGAACGTGCACAAGGCACCTGGGTCATCACAACTTAGCAAAAATGATACAGGCGCCCTTGAACGAAACAACCTGACCTGACCCGAACGTGCCTGGTCGGGCGACCTCACACGGCGCGACACGGCGCGCCTGACCGAATGATGCCACAAGGGAGAAAATGGCAAACGGGCTGCCCGAACGTGCACAAGGAACCTAGGTGGTCACAACTTAGAAAAATTGATACAGGCGCCCTCGAACGAAATGGCCTGACCCAACCAGAACGCGTCTGGTCGGGCGACCTCACACAGCGCGACACGACGCGCCCGACTAAACGATGCCACAAGGGAGAAAATGGAAAATGGGCCACCAAAACGTGCACAAGGCACCTGGTAAGTCACAACTTAGCAAAAATGATACGGGCGCCCTCGAACGAAATGGCCAGACTCGACCCAAATGCGCCCAGTCGGGAGACCTCACACGACACAACATGGCGCAACCGACCGAACGATGCCACAAGGGAGCAAACAGAAAACGGTCCGCCCGAACGTGCACAAGGCACCCAGGTGGTCACAACTTAACAAAACTGATACAGGCGCCCTCGAAAAAAACGACCCGAACTAAACGCGCCCGGTCGGGTGACCTCACACGGCGTGACATGACATGCCCGACCGAACGATGCCACATGGGAGCAAACGACAAATCGGCCGCCCGAAAATATGCTTATCATGTTTTTTGTCTCCACAAAATATTTCACCCAGGCTTATCTCTTTTGGAAATACAATTTTTCTTTTGGTTTCTATTTCAATGCATCCTCTACTTCTTATTCCAATGAGTGGCCTATTTTGTTGAGATTGCAACAAGATGATGAGCTTAGTGAAAAGAGTCGCCTTAACTAAGTGGGCCCGCGGGCTATTTTTGGTGCAAGTCTATTTTTATACATGTCGATCATATTCTATGAGTTGCGGGATGTTATTTGTGGATGGTTGGTCAAGTTGGAAAAATAGATGGACTTCTATTTTTAGACATATTGGGCGGAATCTATTTTTAGATTTCCAATCTAAAAATAGATATGTCGAATATTATTAGCTCTTAATAATATTTGGACTCTAAACATTATCTTATTCTCTTGGAGCACTTTAGTTAAGTGCATAGATGTGGCACAGGAGCTAACAGAAGGAATTACACTATTCCTAAGGGTTAAGTGGAGCTATTGCATGGAGACTTCAGTTAGAACTCATGTGACAGAGTTTGGTGGAGTTGTAGAACTAGTTGGTGGAGTTGTGTTCAGTTTAACTCAGTTAGAGACAGTTGAGCTAGTTGTATCTAGTCTAACTGATTAATACACTAGTGAGAGTGGTGTGAATTAATTATTAATTAATTCACTAAATATTAACTCATTAATCAACTGAAGAATACATCAGTTAACTACAGGGCATGGACAGTTTCAGTGGAGACCAGTGGAGAGGTAGGTGAAAGAGCAAGTGTGACTATCAGTTGTGACTATAGTGTTGCATGAGTTTGCACCACACATTGATGGAGATGCCAATGAGGATTTCAGATTGCAAGCTAGGTGGATTCAAGTTCATTTAGATCCATTCTTCAACCGGTATTGCACAGTAGAGGCGGGCTAGCAGGTGGCAGAGATCGGTGCATGGATTTGCAAGATCAAGACCTGATTATTGTGTAGCGATTGTATTGTACTGAGAGCTTGTGAGAAGCTTTGTATGAGGATTGTTACATGATCTCTATGACATATATTATATATATATAGTTGGGGTTTTTAGCTTCAGGCTTTCTGTAAATCACTGTGTTATTGTGTGTGAATTTTTATGGTTTTAATGTGTGCATGCAATTGATTTAATTTCCGCATATGATGATCAATGGTGGAATAGATTCTGTATTGTGCATGAAGTCAAATAGTGTATGATCAGGAGAATATTAGAAATATAACATATCAATTATATAATTTATACATGGTATCGGAGCAACATTGATCATTGGAGCAATTTCAAATCATTGAAGTGGTTGAGTTTTGTGCTGGTGGAATTCGAATTTGCAGTAGTGTTTTCTTGGTGTTGAAGTTGAGATGTCTTTCAACGGATTGCGATTGGAGTATGCACTTGAGGGAAGCTCAAATTATATTGCATGGAAGGACAGGATGGAGTCGGTGCTGGAGGATAATGGGTTGAAGGAGTTCATAGATGCAGAATTTCCAAAACCTGCTTCTAGCAATGCTGCCGCACTTGACGCATGGAAAAAGAAGAAAACAAAATGTCGAAGGATTCTATTGGAAGGTGTGAAGGATAACATAGTGTCTAGCCTTCATGTTAAGGCTTCTCCATTCTTGACGTGGAAAGCTTTGACAAACTTGTTCCGAAGCAAAAGCGACCAGAGGAAGTTGGCGCTTAAAGACAAGCTTAGAAAAATAAAAATGGAGAAGGGTGAGAGTATACCCAAGTATCTCATGAATTTTTTCGAGTGCAAGGATGAGCTGGGAAGTGTGGGGGTTACTTTAGATGAAGAGGACTTGGTGAGCTTGGCTCTCCTTGGGCTTCCGAAGAGTTGGCATTCCTATGAGGACTGTGTCAATGGTCGAGCGAAACTGTCGGGATCAGAGTGACTTTGGTTGGATCTTGTGCAGGAGGAGATAAGGTGGAGTACCAGGGATGGATCTTCATCGAAGAATGAAGATGAAGAAAATTGTGCCTTGGCTGCCAAAGCAAGTAAAGGGAAGGGAAAGAAAATTCCGTCTCAATCCGGTGCGAAAGGCAAGAAGCAGGACATGTCCAAGGTGAAGTGCTTTCACTGTCACCAACACAGACATTATGCCACTAATTTTCCACAGAAGAATAAAAATAAGAAGACTATAGGATCTATAGCTAGAGAGGCCTTAGCCTCGCAGTTTGAGCTGGATTTTTTGCTGATCGCATTCTTGGTCTCAAGTCTGATTGGATTAGTGTGGTTTCTTGATAGTGGTGCGCCTTTCCATATGACCGGAGACAAATATTTGTTTACTGATTTGGATGAGAAAGATCTTGGAGTGCACATCGAGATGGGCGATGATGGTAGATACAGTGCGACTGGTATCGAGACCATTTCCTTTGAGAGGGAGTCTGGAAAACCTTTCATCTTGAAGGATTTCATGCATGTTCCAGGATTGAAGAAGAATCTGATCTCTGTGGCGATGTTGGAAGATAAGCGATATGATGTTGTCTTTAGCGAGGGAAAGGCTTTCCTACGCAGTAAGGCAACTGGTGAAACTCGGAGGATAGGGGTTCGAGTTAAGAACCTTTATCATTTGCAGGTAGATGGCTGCACAAAAATGGCAGGAAAAGTATAAGGAGTGGTGAGCCGGGATGAGGGTGAATTGTGGCACAGGAGATTGGGCCATCTTCACCATGGCGCTTTGAAAATTTTGCAGCAGATTTCTACCGGGCTTCCCAAAGGTACACTTGTGCAGTCAGATCAGTGCAAGGGATGTACTTTGGGAAAATTTGTGAAAGCCACCTTTCATGAGAAGGATAGTCGTGCCATAACGAACCTTGAGAGAATTCACACAGACGTGTGTGGACCTTTCTCAGTAGCTTCGACATCAAAGCACAAGTATTATGTGATATTTGTTGATGACTTTTCTCGTAAGTGTTGGATGTTCTTCATGCAGAAGAAGAGTGAGACATACTCAAAGTTCTATGAGTTCAAGGCACTGGTTGAGAAAGTGTCGGGGAAGTAGGTGAAGGCTCTTAGGAGCGATAATGGTGGTGAATTCATCTTTGGCGAATTCAAAGACTTTTGCAGTGCAGAAGGAATTCGAAGAGAGCTCATAGTGCCTCATAAGCCACAACAAAATGGGGTCATGGAGCAAAAGAATAGAATGATCGTGGGTGCTGCACGGGCTACGTTGCATGATTAGGGCCTTCCCATACACTTCTGGGCTGAGGCATGCAATACTGCGGTTTATGTGAAAAACCGTTGTCCTCATAGAGTACTTGGCATGAGTACACCTGAAGAGGCGTTTTCTGGTAAGAAGCCTGATATTTCTCATTTGAAGATTTTTGGCTCACCTGTTTACATTCATGTGACGAAGGATGCTAGGAAGAAGCTGGAGCCAACCGGAGAGGTTGGGATATTTTTGGGGTACACAGATACACCCCACAACTATCGTGTGTATTTTCCAGACAGTCGGAAGACTATTGTGCGACGAGATATCAAATTTCATGAGGAGAAAGCCATGAAGTGTTTTCTTGAGAGGGAGCCATACTTGCATGCAAATGAGGAGCTATTAGTTCCTAAGGATGAGCCTCAGGATGTGGATCAGCCACAAGAGGAGGTTCATGGAGTGGAAGAAGCCACTCATGTAGTGCCAAAAATCAGAGGGTGGAAGCGCACTACAGAAGCTGAGCGACTGAATCTTGATGCAGAGAATATTGTAGGAGCACCTACATCACAGCACAGACAGAGACAGTCACTTGACCGATATACTAGATACATGGCTCTAATGAGCAAGTGTATCGTGACAAAGCCATCCTCTTTCGAGGAAGCTGTGGAGGACCCTGCATGGGTAGATGCCATGGTGGAAGAGTATGATTCGATTGTCAGAAACAGTGCATGGGAGATTGTCCCCAGGCTGGAAGGGAAATTAGTGGTAGGTTTGAGATGGATCTACAAAGTGAAGCAAGCTGCTGACGGGAGCGTCGAGAAGTAAAAGGAAATATTTGTTGCCTAGGGCTTCTCATAGATCGAGGGGATCGACTATGAAGAAACCTTTGCACCTGTCGCAAGGTATTCTTCCATACGGAGCATCCTAGCTCTCTTAGCGCAGATGGGTTGGCACATTGATCATATGGATGTGAAGACTGCGTTCCTCAATAGATTCATTAAGGAGGAGGTGTACATAGAGCAGATTGAAGGATTAAAAGTCTTCAGCAGCGAGGCGCATGTGTGCAGGCTCAAAAGAGCATTGTATGGGCTGAAACAAGCACCTTGTGCTTGGTACACACGGATAGACAGTTATTTCACCGGTCTTGGATTAACCAAGAGTGAGGCGAATCCGAACCTATACCAGATTGTGGTGGAGGGTAAGTTGCTGATCATTGTACTTTATGTAGATGATTTGATATTGACGGGTGATGAACAGTTGATACTCTCATGCAAGGCTGATATTGCAAAAGAGTTTGAGATGAAGGACTTGGGCCTCCTTCATTATTTCCTGGGATTGGAAATTTGGCAGCGCAGTGATGGACTATTTGTGTCTCAAGTCAAGTATGCCCGGGAGATACTGGAGAAGTTCAACATGCAAGGCTGCAAGCCTATCAACACTCCTCTTCCTGGTGGTTGGAGGAAAGAGGATGCTACATCGTCAGAGGTAGTGGATGCCACTGTTTATCGATAGTTGGTTGGTTCGCTCATGTATCTAGTCAATACACGAACAGATATATGTTATGCTGTTAACCAACTTTCACAAGCTATGGTTAAGCCTACCAAGCTCTTTTGGAAGGTGGGGAAGCATGTATTAAGATATATCAGAGGCACATCGGGATATGGATTATGGTACTGAAAGTTGGATGAGGTGAAGCTGCATGGCTTCACGGATGCATATTGGGCAGGAAGCCCAATGGATAGAAAGAGCACATCTGGAGGGATTTTCAGTATCGGATCTACATCAGTTTCTTGGTACAGCAGGAAACAAAGATCTGTGGCACTTAGTTCAGCGGAGGCCGAGTACATGGTAGCAATTTTGGCTGCATGCGACGCTGTATGGATGAGGAAGATCCTGGTCGGGTTGTTCAGTTCACACATAGATCCTACTATGATATATTTTGATAATCAGAGTTGCATTAAACTCTTGGTTAATCCAGTATTTCATGATAGATATAAACACATTTACATCTGGTATCATCATATCAGATATTGTGTGCAGCGGAAGATCATGTTACTTTCTTACATTCCTACGGAGGATCAAGATGCTGATATCTTGACGAAGGCACTCACCGGGAGAAAATTCGAATACCATAGAGGCAGGATCGGGGTGGCAGATAATCCCTATCTTGTTGAAAGGGATTTTTGAGATTGCAACAAGATGATGAGCTTAGTGAAAAGAGTCGCCTTCACTAAGTGGGTGCGCAGGCTATTTTTGGCACAAGTCTATTTTTTGACATGTCGATCATATTCTGAGTTGCAGGATGCTATTTGTGGATGGTTGGTCAAGTTGGAAAAATAGATGGACTTATATTTTTAGACATAATGGGTGGAATCTGTTTTTATATTTCCAGTCTAAAAATAGATATGTCGAATATTATTAGCTCTTAATAATATTTGGACTCTAAAAATTATCTTATTCTCTTTGAGCACTTCAGTTAAGTGCATAGATGTGGCACAGGAGCTGACAGAAGTAATTACTCTATTCCTGAGGGTTGAGTGGAGCTATTGCATGGAGACTTCAGTTAGAACTCATGTGACAGAGTTTGGTGGAGTTGTAGAAGTAGTTGGTGGAGTTGTGTTCAGTTTAACTCAGTTAGAGACAGTTGAGCTAGTTGTATCTAGTCTAACTGATTGATACACTAGTGAGAGTGGTGTGAATTAATTATTAATTAATTCACTAAATATTAACTCATTAATCAAATGAATAATACATCAGTTAACTATAGTGCATGGATAGTTTCAGTGGAGACCAGTGGAGAGGTAGGTGAAAGAGAAAGTGTGACTATCAGTTGTGACTATAGTGTTGCAGGATTTTGCACCACACATTGATGGAGATGCCAATGAGGATTGCGCAGTGCAAGCCAGGTGGATTAGAGTTCTTTCAGAGCCATTATTTAGCAGGGATTCCGTAGTAGAGGCAGGCTAGCAGGTGGCAGAGATCGGTGCATGGATTTGCAAGATCAGGACCTGATTAGTGTGTAGCGATTGTATTGTACTGAGAGTTCTGTATGAGGATTGTTACATGATCTCTATGACATATATTATATATATATATATATATAGTTGGGGTTTTTAGCTTCAGGCTTTCCCGTAAATCACTATGTTAATGTGTGTGAATTTTTATGGTTTTAATGTGTGCATGTAATTGATTTAATTTTTGCATATGATGATCAATGGTGGAATAGATTTTGTATTGTGCATGAAGTCAAATAGTGTATGATCAAGAGAATCTTAGACATATAACATATCAGTTATATAATTTCTACATATTTATGCTAGAGCATATTATTATATGGTTAAGCATAAATGCAATTTTATTGCTTATAATGATTGTAACACCAATTTTTGTTGTTGTTGTTGGTGATGTAGGGTCTATAACAAATAAGGAATATAGCATACATTTCAATAATGTATTATGTGTTCCAAGTATTTGTTGCAACCTTCAATTAAAATATCAAATCACTCATTCAATTAATGGTAGAATAGTAGATTTTTCATCTCACCACGTTGTAATCAAGGATTTAAAATATCCCAAGCATGTCCTAGCCTTTGGAATAATATACCAAAATGTGCAAGTTTTCATGTATAAGTGTAATGTAAATTTTTTGATGTATAAGCATGTTTTCCAACAAAAAAAAACATTATCCAATAATGTAATACTCATTATATCCAAATAAATCATATTTATATAAACAAAATGTTAAATAATTTAATGTTTTAATATTCAAATGTTGAACAATTGTTAATAAAGTAATACTTTACATATCCACGCATGTAATTGTTTTTCATGTTCAAGTTTGTTGTCCAACCAAACAAATGTTTTCATATTAAAATGTTGTGTTGTTTAAACGTCGGTCTTGCGACGCTTGGGAGAAATAGTCGGAAAAGTGATGTTTCTCATATAGACGTCGGTCTTGCTACATTTGGCTTCACAACGTCGCAAGACCGACGTCTATAAGAGAAACATCTCTTTTCCGACGGTTTCTCCCAAGCGTGGCAAGACCGACGGATGTGTAGGTGACATCGCAATTCTGACGTTTCATCACATAAATGTCGTAACACCAACGAAATGTTTAAAACGTCACAATTATGATGACAAATGTAAACGTCGCAAAAGCGACGATATCCCTAAACGTCAGTATAGCGACAGTTTGTGGCATGATTTGAAAAGTTGATAGAAATTGAGGAAATTTCTGACATTACGACAAAGTGTTGGAACTAAAGTGTCGAAATTTCTACCAAATGTATTAGTGAGGGTAAGGTTAAGGTTAAGGTTAACGTTAAAGTTACGTTTAAGGTCAAGGTTAAGGTTGTGTTAAGGTTAAGGTTGTGTTAAGATTAAGGTTAATGTTAAGGCTAAGGGTAAGGTTAATGCTAAGATTAAGGATAAGGTTCAGGTTAAGGTTAGGGTTAAGGCTAAGAGATTAGTTAAGCTTAAGGCTAAGGGTTTATTTAAGGTTAAGGTTAAGATTAAGGTTAGGTTAAAGTAAGGGCAAGGATAACCTTAACCTTAACCTTAACCTCAAGGTAACACTAAGGTTAACCTTAAGGGTAATGTTAAGGTTAAGGTTAAGGGTAAGGGTAAGTTTAAGCTTAACAGTGAGGATAAGGTTAAGGTTAAGGTAAAGGTTAATGTTAAGGGTAAGGTTAAAGTTAACACTGAGGTTAAGGTTGTGTTAAGGTTAAGGTAAAGGTTAAGGCTAAGGTTGTGTTAAAGGTTTAGTTAAGGTTAAGGGTAAGGGTACGGGTAAGGGTAAGGTTAAGGGTAAGGTTAAGGTTAATGTTAGTGTTAGGTTAAGGTTAATGTTAAGGTTAAGGTCAAGTTAAGGTAAGGTTAAGGTTAAGGTTAGGGTAAGGTTAAGGTTAAAGTTAGGTTGAGGTTAGTGTTAAGGTTATGGTTAGGGTAAGGATAAGGTTATGGTTAAGGTTAAGGTTAATGTTAGGTTAAGGTTAAGTGTTTAGTTAGGTTAAGGTTAATGTTAGGTTAGGTTAGGTTAAGGTTAAGGTCAAGGTTAAGGTTAAGATGAAGGTTAGGTTAAGTTTAAGGTTAAGGCTAAGGCTAAGGTCAAGGTTAAGGTTAAGGTTAATGTTGAGGTTAACTTTTAGTTAAGGTTAGCCTTACCTTAAGGTTAGGTTAAGGTCAGGTTAAGGTTATTGTTAAGGTTATGGTTAAGGTTAAGGATAAGGTTAGGGTAAGTTTAAGTCTAAGGTTAGGTTAAGGTTAAGGTAAGGTGAAGGTTAAGGTTATGGTTAGGGTTAAGGTTAAGGTTATGGTTAGGTTAGGGTTAACGTTAAGGTTAAGGTTAAGGTTAAGGGTTTAGTTAAGGTTAAGGTTAAGGTTAAGGTTACATTAAGGTTAATGTTAAGGTTAACCTTAGTGTTACCTTAAGGTTAAGGTCAAGGTTAAGGTTAGGTTATGGTTAAGTTCAAGGTTAACATTAAGGTTAACCTTAGTGTTACCTTAAGGTTAAGGTTAAGGTTAAGGTTAAGCTTAAACTTAAGGGTAAGAGAACACTAAGTTTAATGTTGAGGGTAAGGTTAAGGTTAAGGGTTTAGTTATGGTTAAGGTTAGGTTAAGGTTATGTTAGTTAAGGTTAAGGTTAAGGTTGTGTTAAGTTTAAGGTTAAGGTTAAGGTTTAGTTAAGGTTAAGGTTAACGTTTAGGTTAAGGTTAAGGTTAGGGTCAAGGTTAAGGTTAGGTGAAGGTTAAGCTTAAGGTTAAGGTTAATGTTAGGTTAAGGTTAAGGTTAAGGTTAAGGTTAAGGTTAATTTTAGGTTAAGGTTAAGGTTAGGGTTAGGGTTAATATGAAGGTTAAGGTTAAGGTTATGGTTAGGGTTATGGTTCGGTTAAGGTTTGATAGTTAATGTTAAGGTTAAGGTTCTGTTAAGGTTAAGGTTAAGGTTAAGGTTAAGGTTAAGATTAAGGTTAGGTTATGGTTAAGCATAAGGTTAAGGTTAGGGTTAGGGTTAAAGTTAAGGTAATAGTTAAGGTTAAGGTTAGGTTAAGGTTAAGGGTAAGGTTATGGTTCAGGTTATGGTTAAGGTTTCGGTTAAGGATAAGGTTAATATTAAGGTTCGGGTTAGGTTATGGTTAAGGTTAAGTGTAATGTTAGGGTTAAGGTTAAGTTTAATGTTAAGGTTAAAGTTAAGGTTAATGTTAAGGTTAGTTAAGGCTAACCTTAACCTTAACCTTAACCTAGGTTATGACCTTAACCTTCCCTTAGTGCTAACCTTACCCTTAGGTCAATGTTTAGTTAAGTTTAAGGTTAAGGTTAATTTTTAGGTTAATGTTAAGGTTAGGTTAACGTTAAGGTGAAGGTTAAGGTTATGGTCAATGTTAAGGTTATGTTTCATGTTAAGGTTAAAGCTAAGGTTTTTGTTAAGGATAAGGTTAAGGTTAAAGTTAAGGTTAAGGTTAAGGCTAAGGGTTTCATTAAGGTTAAGGTTAAAGTTAATGTTTAGGTTAAGGTTAAGGTTAGCGTAAGGTTAAGGATAAGGCTAAGGTCAAGGTTAAGGTTAAGTTTAGGTTAAGGTTAATGTTAAGGTTAGGGTTAGGTTATGGTTAAGTTTAAGGGTAAGGTTAGGGTTAATGATAAGGTTAAGGTTAAGGTTAGGTTAAGTTTAAGGTTAGGGTTAGGGTTAGGTTATGGTTAAGGTTAAGGTTAAGGTTAAGATTAAGGTTAATTCTAGGTTAAGGTTAAGGCTAGGGTTAATATTAAGGTTAAGGTTAAGGTTAAGGTTATGGTTCGGTTAAGGTTCGATAGTTAATGTTAAGGTTAAGGTTAACGTTGTGTTAAGGTTAAGGTTAAGGTTAAGTTTGTGTTAAGGTTAAGGTTAAGGTTAAGGTTAAGGTTTAGTTAAGGTTAAGGTTAAGGTTAAGATTAAGGTTAGGTTAAGGTTAAGGATAAGGTTAAGGTTAAGGTTAGGTTTAAATTTAAGGTAATAGTTAAGGTTAAGGTTAGGTTAAGGTTAAGGTTAAGGCTACGGTTAAGGTTATGGTTAAGGTTTCTGTTAAGGATAAGGTTAAGGTTAAGGTTCGAGTTAGGTTATGGTTAAGGTTAAGTGTAACGTTAGGGTTAAGGTTAATTTAAAGGTTAAGATTAAGCTAAAGGTTAATGTTAAGGTCAGGTAAGGCTAACCTTAACCTTAACCTGAACCTTAACCTAGGTTATGACCTTAACCTTCCCTTAGTATTAACCTTACCCTTAGGTCAATGTTTAGTTAAGTTTAAGGGTAAGGTTAATTTTTAGGTTAACATTAAGGTTAGGTTAAGGTTTTGGTCAATGTTAATTTTAAGTTTAATGTTAAGGTTAATTTTAAGGTTTTTGTTAAGGATAAGGTTAAGGTTAAGGTTAAGGCTAAGGGTTTAGTTAAGGTTAAGGGTAAGGTTAATGTTTAGGTTAAGATTAAGGTTAGCATAAGGTTAAGGATAAGGTTAAGGTCAAGGTTAAGGGTAAGGTTAAGGTTAATTTTAGGTTAAGGTTAGTGTCAAGGTTAGGGTTAGCTTATGGTTAAGGTTAAGGGTAAGGTTAGGGTTAAGGATAAGGTTAGGGTTAAGTTTAGGTTAAGGTTAAGGTTATGGTTATGTTATGGTTAAGGTTAAGGGTAAGGTTAAGGTTAAGGTCAATGTTAAGGTCAGGTAAGGATAACCTTAACCTTAACCTTAACCTAAGTTAAGGCCTTAACCTTAACTTAGTGTTAACCTTACCCTTAGGTAACCCTAACCTAATCTTAACATTAACCTTAACCTTAACCTAACCTTAACCTTAACCTTAACCTAAACCTTAACCTTGACCTTTACCTTTACCTTTACCTTTACATTAACCTTAAACTTAACCTTAACCTAACATTAACCTTAACCTTAACCTTAACATTAACCTTGACCTTAACCTTAACCTTAACCTAAAACTTAACCTTGACCTTAACCTTAACCTTAACCATAACCATAACCTAACACGAACCTTAACCTTACCTTAAAATTAACCTTAATCTTAGCCATAATCTCAACCTTACCCTAACCTAAACCTTACCCTAACATTATCCTTAACCTAACCTTAAATTTAACATTAACCTTAACCTTGACATTACCCTTAAATTTAACCTTACCCATTAGCTAACCTTAACCTTACCTTAGTGTTAAAATTACCCTTAGGTAACCCTAACCTAACCTTAACCTTAACCTTAAACTTAACATTAACCTTTACCTCAAAATTAATCTTACCCTTAACCTTAACCTTACCCTTAACCTTAACAGTAACCTAACATTAAACTTAACCTTAACCTTAACCTTGACCCTGACCTTAACCTTAACATTAACATTATCCTTAACCTTCTTAACCTAACCTAACCTTAACCTTAAACTTACCCTAACCTTAAACTTAACCCTAACCTAAGTTAACCTTAAGCTTAACCTTGGCCTTAACCTAACCCTAACCTTAACCTTAACCTCACCCCTAACCTTAACCTTAACATAAACCTAACCTTAACCTTAACACTAACCTAACCTAACCTTAACCTTAACATTAATCTAACCTTGACCTTGACCTTAACCTTAACTTAAACTTAACCCTAACCTAACCTAACCTTGACCTTAACCTTAACCTTAACCTTAACCTTCACCTAACCTTGACCTTAGCCTTGACCTTAACCCTAGCCTTATTTAACTTTGTGTTAAGGTTAAGGTAAGGTTTATGTTAAGGTTAAGGGTAAGGTTAATGTTAAGGTTATGGTTAAGGTTAAGGTTAGGTTTTGGTTAAGGTTAGGTTAAGGTGAAGGTTAAGGTTAGCTAAGGTCAGGATCAGGGTAAGGTTAAGGTCAAGGTTAAGGTTAGGGTAAGGTTAGGTCAGGATTAGGGTAATGTTAAGGTCAAGCTTAAGTTTTGGTTATGGTTAAGGTTAAAGTTAACACTAAGGTTAGGGTTAGTTTATGGTTAAGGTTAAGGAAAGGTTAAGGTTAATGTTAGGGTAAGGTTAAGGTTAACATTAGGTTAGGTTAGGGTTAAGGTAAGGTTAAGGTTAACCTTAACCTTAACCTTAACCTTAACCTTAACCTTACCTTACCTTAACCTTAACCATACCTTAACCTTAAACTTAACCTTAACATTACCTTAACCATAACCTTGACCTTGAACTTGACCTTAACCTTAACCCTATCATAGCCTAACCTTAAACTTAAGGTTAACGTGAAGGCTAATGTTAATGTTAAAGTTAAGGCTAGCTTAAGGTTAAGGTAAGGTTAAGGTTAAGGTTAAGGTTATTGTTAACCTTAAACTTAACCTTAAACTAGCCTTAACCTTGACCTTGACCTTAATCTTAGCCTTAACCTAAGCTTAACCTTAACCTTACCTAACCTTAAACTTAACCTTACCCTAACCTTAACCTTAACGTTACCTTAACCTTAACTGTAACTTTACCCTTAACCCTTAGGTTAGGTTAGGGTTAAGTTTAATGTTATGGTTAAGGTTAAGGTTAATGTATGGTTAATGTTAAGGTTACAGGGGTATGGTTAATGTTAATGTTAAGGTTAAGGTTAAGGCTAGGTTAATGTTTAGGTTAAGGTTAAGGTTAAACATAAGGTTAATTTTTAGGGTTAATGTTTAGGTTAATATTTAGGTTAAGGTTAAGGTTAGGTTAAGGTTAAGTTTAAGGTTAAGGTTATGGGTTTAGTTATAGTTAAGGTTAGGTTAAGGTTAAGGTTAGGTTTAAGTTCAAGGTTAAGGTTAAGGTTAAGGTTAAGGTTAAGGTTAACGGTTTAGTTAGGGTTAAGGGTAAGGTTAATGTTTAGGTTAAGGTTAAGGTTAAGGTTAATGTTAAGGTTAAGTTTATGTTTAAGGGTAAGGTTAAGCCTAAGGTTAAGTTCAAGGATAAGGTTAACGTCAAGGGTAAGGTTAAGGTTAAGGTTAAGGTTAGCTTAAGTTTAAGGTTAGGGTTAGGTTATGGTTAAGGTTAAGGTTAAGGTTAAGGTTTAGGTTAACTATAAGGTTAAGGTTAGGTTAAGGTTAATGTTATGGTTAAGGTTAAGGGTAATGGTAAGGCTAAGGTTAAGGTTAAGGTCATGGTCAAGGTTAAGGGTAAGGTTAAGGTTAAGGGTTAAGGTTAGGTTAAGGTTAGGGTTAGGTTATGGTTAAGGTTAAGGGTAAGGTTAAGGTTAAGGTGAAGGGTAAGGTTAAGGTTAAGGTTAGGGTTAGGTTATGGTTAAGGTTAAGGGTTAAGTTTAGGTTAAGTTTAATGTTAAGGTTAAGGTCAGGTTAAGGTAAGGTTAAGGTTAGGGTTAGGTTATCGTTAAGGTTAAGGGTGAAGGTTAGGTTAAGTTTAATGTTAAGGTTAAGGTCTGTTTATGGTAAGGTAAAGGTTAAGGTTAGGGTAAGGTTAAGGTTAAGGTTAAGTTAAGGTTAATGTCAAGGTTAGGGTTAGGGTAAGGGTAAGGGTAACGTTAAGGTTAAGGTTAATTTTAGGTTAAGGTTAAGGGTTTAGTTAGATTAAAGTTAAGGTTAGGTTAGGTTAGGTTAAGTTTAAGGTTAAGGTTAAGGTTAAGGTTAAGGTCAAAGTTGAGGTTAAGGTTAAGGTTAAGGTTTAGGTAAGTTTAGCCTTACCTTAAAGTTAGGTTAAGGTAAGGTTAAGGTTATAGTTAAGAATATGGTTAAGGTTAAGGTTAGGTTAAGGTTAAGGTTAAGGTAAGGTGAAGGTTAAGATTATGGTTAGGGTTAAGGTTAATGTTATGGTTAGGTTAGGGTTAAGGTTGAGGTTAAGGTTAAGCTTAAGCTTAAGAGTTTAGCTAAGGTTAAGGCTAAGTTTAAGGTTAAGGTTAACATTAAGGTTAAGATTAAGGTCAAGGTTAAGGTTGAGGTCAAGGTTAAGGTTAGGTTAAGGTTAAGGGTAAAGTTAAGGTTAAGGTTAAGGTCAAGGGTAAGGTTAAGGTTAAGGTTTTAGTTATGGTTAAGGTTAAGGTTAGGTTAATGTTATGTTAGTTAATGTTAAGGTTAAGGTTAAGGTTTACTTAAGGTTAACGTTAAGGTTAAGGTTAGGTTAAGGTTAAAGATAAGGTTAAGGTTAAGGTTAGGGTTAAGGTTAAGGTAATAGTTAAAGTTAAGGTTAGGCTAAGGTTAAGGTTAAGGTTATGGTTAAGGTTAAGGTTAATATTAAGGTTAAGGTTAAGGTTAAGTTTAAGGTTAAGGTTAGGTTAAGGTTAAGGTTAACCATAACTAAACTGTTGTGAAACCAACTCCAAAAATAGAATAAAAGAGATATCAACACCTTATAAATAAGCCACTTAGAGGGGGAAACCTCCAATACATTACATGAATGAAAAATTCTTGGATGATACAAATTACAAAACCTCCTTTCTATATATAGGAGTCCATGGGGCCATAATGTATTCCTAGTGGGCCACAATGTAATCCTAGCTGACCTAACAATAACAATTTAAGGGCACAATAATAACAATATGGGGGTTACAGGGGTACAATAATAACAATAAGGGGGTTACACTAACAATAATAAGGGACTATACTAGTAATATAGGGACCTAGCATGCCTCTCTCCTTCAAAAAAGTGTTGTCCTCAATGCTTGAGTAGCTTTGGGTACTTCTGTATAAAATTCTCATCCTCCCATGTAGAATATTCAATGGGTAAGTTCTTCCACTTGATGAGATACTATAAAATTGATTGATTTTGTAGCTTTCGAGTTCTTTTTTCCCTGACCGCTTTAGGTTCTGTTAGTGTCGGTATCTTCATCCCTCCGTCAGTGATCAAAATTCTCTTGTTGCATTTAATTTTAGGTGTCTCACTCAGTCCAGTCAGCTCCATTCCATTAGGAGCATGGATCATCTGACGGTAGTGGCCTGTCACTCATGTCCCTCATGCCCTTTAACTGCTGGTCTATTTATGTTCATTAAAATCATTTACAGTCATTTTTGGTCTTATATTTGGCAAAGAGTCATTTTAGGGTTTTTAGTCTCATTAGGTCTAGGGTTTCATTAATTAGGTCTTCAGAATGCCTAATAATGGTCAGCAGGCACATGAGGAAGTCTAAAATAAGGTTTCAGTGCTAAAAGTTTCATCATCATATGCTTAATAATGATTTTTCTTCAAAACTCTATTTTGAAGAAAAATAGTCTATTTCATCTTTATGTAATAAATGTAATGTGATTTTCAAGTTTTTAAGTTGTAATAATACTCCATTGGAAACCCTGCTTGCCTTTGCCAAAGATCCATGCCATCCATTCCCTGCAAGACAGATAGAAAAGCTCATCATTCTGTCCAAAAGAAAAAATGAAGCAAAACAGAGTTTGAAAGTGAAATTTCAAATTTGCAACATTACAAAGTGGGTTTTCAAATAGAAAAAATCAAATTCTTTGGTATATATATGATTTTTATGTTTCAACACTCCATTTATATGCCAAAGAGAGCATTGAGCAAAGAAGAAGCTGTGAGGAGTGAAGCAAGTGATTGGAGGGCGGACTGTGTAACATTGCTGAGTGCGACGCATTGGGCAGATGTCGCGACGCATCGGGTAAGCGCAATGCATTGGGTTGGCTCATGGTATGCAAAGTTGCTTCTGCGCAATGCATTGGTAGAGTGCGACACATTGGGTTTGGCACGCGACACACATGGCAGAGAGAAATTTTTTTTCTATTTCTTCCAACTCATCAAATCGACCCGATCTCTCTTGGTCCAACTAAGTCCATGCAATATATCCATTGCTCATGACAAGTGTTTGGTATTGACTATGAGAATTTAAGTGCAAAAACTCAAACCCTATTCTCTTGTTTGAGGACTGTCTCCTTTAGGGTTTTGAAACTTGTTGTGTGCCAAATACTTCCATTCTCCACCTTGTTTTTTCCCCATGTCACTGTTCATATTCTCACAACAACCTATGTTCCATTGCTCACCTTATATCCCTAGTTAATCATTCCTACCCATTTCCATTATCCTCATCCCACTTGTAAATTTTCCCAAAACCCCAAGTTTATCCCAAAAAGTTAAGTGGTTGTCCCTAAGCCTTTCAACACACAGATCAAATGGAAAATTTCACTTGATAAAAGTCCATCATTACCACTACCCTATTCCTCCATAGTCCCTCCCATATTACCACATATTCGGCAGCAAAACCAAGGACACCAAACTTTTCATTTTTCATCCAAGACAACATAGACCTTGCATAGACCTTGGACATCATGGAGACAGATACCGATACATCCTATGACCGAGACAGTGATTCCACCACTGAATTACATGCACCTATAAGGCCTTATAAGAGTGGCAGACATGTGAGAGAGGAGCCCACCTTGGCTGAATTGCAGGCTTGTCCTTTTTCCATGGCATGTTTTCAATAGCAGTCTTGCTATCAATTTTATGAAATGGTTGCTAGGGTTCATCATCATCAGGAGCTATCCCATTTTTTTGTGTTGCATTTACATGATGGTCAAGTCACCCTTGCCAGTGTGACATTCACTTTAACACCGGAAACTCTCTCTCAAGCAACGGGAATACCAATGTTGGAGAACAGTGGAACAAAAGACAGCAGGTTGACAGAGTACACTATGAGCCATATATCAGGCCTAGCTTTGTGAAACAACTCAGTAGAGTGTTTCCTTTCTGGTTCTTAAAGGATTCCTATGCTCCTCTGATGAAACTTATTATCAGATATTTCAGTTGTGAGGGTCGGTTTTCACGTCTCTATGCCTATCATATCAGGTTATTGATGCATTTTACTAGGGTGAGGATGATGAAACTCCCTTATTTCATGTGCCAAAATATTGAGAGGATGACCACTCTCATGCAAAGGAAAAATCCTGAGTAGCAATACAACAGTATCTATCACTTTGCACTTATCAAGATTGTAGTTATGCATCAGCTCGACTTGCAGGGCATTTCATGGGAGGATTTCATTTCTAATGATTTCTTCGCAGCCCCCCACATTCCTTCAAAGGTTGTTCATGAGGCAGGTGAACCTTCATATCAGCATGAGGGTCAGGAGACAGATACTATTAGTGTGCCAATGTATGTCACTTATCAGAGAGGCACTAGAGGGTTATTTGCAACAACCCAACGAGTATTATCTCCACCCGGGGTGAAAGGCATCTCGCTTCCATCATCAACAGCATAGGTACATGTACAGGATAGGGGTAAGAGGCCCATGTAGGATGAGGGGGCTTCAGGAGGCCAAGATACAGGTTTCATACTCATTGATGAGGATTTGAGCTCACCAAGCTCAAAGTTGAGAGAGACTATTCAGGAGTAGAAGGCGGAGATAGACACTTTATCCGTCAAGTTGAAAATATCCCAATAGATTATCAACTACCTTGAGTAGTGAAACAAACAGTTGGAATATCAGCAAACTATCATGTAGTTGCAAAGTATCCGTGAGAACCGGCAAGCTTCCCAAAGAGGCCAAACAGAGATGACATCCATTGAGCGAGAGATTGAGGTTGATCGAGAGAATTGGCTTGAGAGGGTCAATATTCATTTGGAGAAGCTTTTGGAGAAGGCCAATAAAAAAAATAACATGTTGAGGCACATGAAGAATCATTATTGGGCGAGAAATCATGTTTGCAAGGCATGAATCAAGATCCTGAAGGCAAAGTTAAAGAGGGCCTCAAAGCGTCGGAAAAGGCAAGATAGACTTCAGATTTTGGCCGAGGATTCCTTGGCCCAGAATAGTGCATGATGGAGGACACTCAGCCCAAATTTCAAGAAATTTTGGACACATTTTGTAAATTTTGATTTTTTTGGCCTAAACACAGATTTTCCTTCCCGACGAGTCGCGCCACTTGGCACGCGCTTATGATTGGGATCTCCTCTTGGGTAAAACTTTCTATTTTTTATTTTTCATGAAAATTTATGCATTCCTACCCATTACCCAGAGATTTTGAGAAGTTTTGGGTTGCCGGAAGGGTCAAAAACACCCTAAAATTGACCTTTCTGCCCCTTTTTGGACACACAGGAAGCAGTGTTGGGAAAATTCATTTTTTGACGAGAAAATGGCAACCAAATTCAGAAATTCCACTTTATTTGGAAAGTAGATAGGCAAATCTTTGTAACGAGCTATCGTGTGCTCAATTTGGACACTGGGAAGGCGTTCAAAATCGGCTCCAAAGTGACGCGACGCATGAGATTTTAGGCGCGACGCATTGGGAATTTTGGCTCATTTTTCACTCAGTAACTCTGTTTTTCGCCTAGTTTTGGCCAGTTTGAATTTTTTACTTCCACATGTAAAAATATTGATGTAATTTGATGTAATTTCATGGGTCTTGATGTAATTTTGGAAAATTTTTACTCATGGAAGTAAATTCATTCATCAAAAGGTGAATTGTAACTGAATGAATCAGTTTCCTATCTTATAGAGGCAAGTTGTTCCACTACCTATTTTCCAGTTCTTAGTTTAGATCTTGTTGAAACAGATCCTAAACTAGTGAGCTCAACCCCTAGAGGCTGGGGATGAGTTATTCTTGTCTATATCTTGTAAATTTTCAGTCATTATCACAGGTTGGACACTTGGGATTGCTTGGAGCTTCATTGTACATTTCATCTCTGCATTTTGGCAAAGGAATAGACCAGGGTTTGCAACACTCATTGGGATCCATGTGGCTCTTTGTTTTGATGATGTATTTATCTCTATGATTTTACGTTTACTGATGTTTTGTGGGTATCATCTTCGTTCTCATTTCTTCTTAAGTTAAACAAACAAGTAATAAAGGTGGAATTTATTAGATTTGCAGTGCTCTACCTTGAGTTTTGTTTAATTTCCTATTTTTTCAGCTGTTTGGAGAGTATCGTTGAAGGTTTCTAGCCCTCTTCAACTCCTCAATGGTCTGAGCTATCCATTTCATTCAAAATTGAAGTGTCAAAACAATTGCCTACCTTTCCCCATTCAGATCTCTGCAAAAAACTAGGCCTCATTCCCCAGACCCAAAATCTGCCTTTCCCTTTGATTGAAAAAACACCCTCAAAATCAAATCAAACTCTCTTACATATATACCTAGCCTAAAATCAACCTTTATTCAAGTCATCTCAAGCCTCACTGATTATTTTTGCTGATATTGACCAGGAGAGAGCCCTCTCGCGATCTGGTAGGGCTAGGTACCAGGTTAAGCGTGGTTTGATGTTACCCTAGACTCTGCCTTCCTCAGCCTAAGGTAGATTTAGGCCATAACATATTGGTGACCATACTGGGGACGGAATTTTTTTTATTTGCTTTATAAACTACAGACGGTGCCTGAAATTAGCCAGGTAGCCTTCGAAACACTCTTGCTTTTCATTAGCGAAAGTAGATGAATGTTGCTTTAGTCAATCTCTAGTCTAGTTTATGAACTGAACATCTGGTTTCCTCAGTAAGATCTAATCAAGTTCATATCTGATTTTTGATGGTGGACAATGATCGGACACCACAAGGCTGAAATCATTCACCTGGCGACTCTAAATAAGTTTCGAGATTAGATCCAAGGACTCCACTGGAGGATGAACCTGATTAGCAGAAACATGAAAGGACAATATGGAAAGATCATGTATTCAAGTTGGAATTTCATCCAAAAAATTTTGTTCTTTGTCATAAATTATTTCTTCTCTTTTCCCGAGAATGTCAAGAAGGCTCTGCAAAGTATATTGTATTTGAGAAAATATCCTTGGCCTACATTTGATTCCTTCTCTTGAAGATTGTGAATACCAAATATTCGCATGCTTTTGAGCTTGATCAAGACCTTTCTTCAGAATCTTGTGATGACCGTCTTCAAACTGATGAACCTCAAGAGACCAAGACTAATTTTGCAACATTTGTACATACCCCTATACCTTGTAAAATTCCATATCGATACAAGCCTCTGATTTTACCTCCTATATCCCATGCTTTCCCTAAAATCATGACCTATATCTACCAAGATTTGATGGTGAATGTGACAACATCACTGCTGAGAGACATGTTCTGAATTTTGAGTATTTTCTTGACCTTTTTGAAGTTGATGAAGAGGATGTCAGTATTAGGCTTTTTTCTCTTTCTTTTCAAGGCCAAGTCAAGAGTTGGTTCAAAACCCTGCCTGATGCAAGCATCTAATATTTCCAGCAGTTCGTCAAAGTTTTCCTCGACAGGTGTGTGGTTAGACAGAACCATTTCTTGATTATAGAAGAGTATAACCAGCTGAAAAGACTGCTAGGGGAGATAGTACAACAGTTTTCTGCCAAATTTAACGAAGTTTATTATTCGATGCCAGTTGATATAAGGCCTCCTCCTGGATCTGCTCTCTTGCACTACCCAGGTGCCTTTGATCTGGAAATGGAGTTTTAGCTGAGAGAAAGGAATCTTGCAACAATTGAAGAGATGCAGAATAGTGCAGTAGATGTAGAGGCTCATTTGCTGATCCGAAGGGAAAAGTTGAAGGAAGAAGAGATGAAAAACATAGATCCAAAGAAATTGACATATCTAGAGGTAAAGCTTGACATTTTGGTAAGTGCAGTGGAAGAGATGATGAAAAAGAACACCACAAGGAATGAGTATAATGTTCAAGCCCATGGCTCTCTTATTGAAGAAGAACAAGTTGCTGATCCAAAACATTTTGTTTCTTATCCCAGTTGTCATAGATCTGATAATGATTTTTTTTTAGATCATCTTGGAGAATAGAGATCTTTTGATTTGACATGTATGCTTGATGATGTGTTTTATACTGATTAGTTGCTCAGTTTGATTAGTATGATGATGATTATGTTCTCCAAACAGAAGCTAATCTTGCATACAAATCAGCAGCTAGTTTGTGGAATGAGGAAGTTCACTTTCAGCAGTTTGAATACAATGTTCAGCCATCACATATCAGCTATGGAAATGACGAGGATAGCGCAACAAATTTTTAAGTAAGTGAAGGATCTTTACCTTTTTGTTTTGACTTGTTTCAGTTCATCAGAGACAACTTTCATGCAATCCGAAATCAACTGTCGACAAGTCTTGATCTGGACCATCTTGAGGACAATGAAAACCTTGTTCAAGACTTCTCATATCCAGATTTGCAGCCCTCGAATGCCATTGATTGTCAAGTTGCAGATGAAGAATTGGAAGCTGGCACATATGATCAAATGATACAAGATGACTTCGTACCATTTTGTTTTGAATCATTTCAGTTTTTTGAAGGGTAAATTGCATAGTAAATATTCAAATGAGTAGCTTGTAGAAAATCATGTAATCTCATCAGAAACAATAGAAAATGGGTTGCAGCAGTCTTTTCAAGTTTTTCATGATCTAATAGCTGATGTGTTGGATGATGTCTGCAGTCAAAGCCTTTCTCCATTGACTATATGTAAGCTTGAAACGTGTACTAATACAAACTTGATCCAGCAGCCGGTCTCTTTGTCATTTTCAGCAGGAGTCTCGTCACAAAGCTCAAAACAAAGTTTGCATTCATGGTATGAGTAGAAGAAAAGTAATCCATTGGATGAGCTAATTCCCAGTGTGCATGAATTTCAAGATCCTTATGCAGTGTTTTTGGAGGCGGATAGAGAATCCATATCATTCAACAGATCTGTTCACAAGTTTTCATGGGAGTTTCCTTTCAGTAGTTCTCTCTTGTTGTTCATAAGCGAGCACTGGCAGAGAATCCAAACAGTAGCCGGAATACTTACTTGGTTGCATTGGTTGTTTCATTTCACTTGATCATGTGATGAATGAAACTGTTGGAGTAGGTTGTATTGAATAAGCTTCATATTGAGCATATTTTTCATTTTGTCGGTAGTATTTAAGTATTGAGTCAGTTTTTAGTTGAGTGAGAGTCAATTTTTGTTGTCAAGTCATCATTTTTCAGTCTTGCATTTCAGCTTGAGTTTTTGACTCCATTTCCCAATGGATGAAGGCACTGTCTGCTTTCCAAATATCTATAGTTCTTGGCACCTCCAAGGAGCTACCATCCCCATTGGAGCCAATGTTAGTGTCGGTATCTTCATCCCTCTGTCAGAGATCAGAATTCTCTTGTTGCATTTCATTTTAGGTGTCTCACTCAGTCTAGTCAGCTGCATTCCATTAGGAGCATGGATCATCTGACGGTAGTGGTCTATCACTCATGTCCCTCATGCCCTTTACCTACTAGCCTATTTCTGTTCATTAAAATCATTTACAGTCATTTTTGGTCTTATAGTTGGAAAAGAGTCATTTTAGGGTTTTTAGTCTCATTAGGTCCAGGGTTTCATTAATCAAGTCTTCAGAATGCCTAATAATGGTCATCAGGCACATGAGGAAGTCTAAAATAAGGTTTCAGTGCTAAAAGTTTCATCATCATATGCTTAATAATGATTTTTCTTCAAAACTCTGTTTCGAATAAAAATAGTCTATTTCATCTTTATGTAATAAATGTAATGTGATTTTCAAGTTTTTCAGTTGTAATAATACTCCATTGGCAACCCTGCTCACCTTTGCCAAAGATCCATGCCATCCATTCCCTGCAAGATAGATAGAAAATCTCATCATTCAGTCCAAAATAAAAAAATGAAACAAAACATAGTTTTAAAGTGATATGTCAAATTTGCAACATTACAAAGTGGGTTTTCAAATAGAAAAAATCAAATTCTTTGGTATATATATGATTTTTATGTTTCAACACTCCATTTGTATGCCAAAGAGATAACATTGAGAAAAGAAGAAGTTTTGAGGAGCGAAGCAAGTGATTGGAGGGCGGACTGTGTTAAATTGCCAAGCGCGACGCATTGGGCAGGTGTCATGACGCATCAGGCGAGCACGACGCATTGGGTCGGCTCACTGTATGCAAATTTTCTCCTGCACGACGCATTGGCAGAGTGTGACGCATTGGGTTTGGCACACAACGCACATGGAAGAGAGCAAATTTTTTGCTATTTCTTCCAACTCATCAAATCGACCCGATCTCTCCTGGTCCAAGTAAGTCGATGCAATAAATCCATTGCTAATGACAAGTGTTTGGTATTGATTATGAGAATTTAGGTGCAAAAACTCAAACCCTATTCTCTTGTTTGAGGATTGTCTCCTTTAGGGTTTTGAAACTTGTTGTGTGCCAAATAATTCCATTCTCCACCTTGTTTTTTCCCCATGTCACTGTTCATCTTCTCACAACAGCCTATGTTCCACTATTCACCTTATATCCCTAGTTACTCATTCCTACCCATTTCCATTATCCTCATCCGACTTGTAAATTTTCCCAAAACCCCAATTTTATCCCAAAAATTTAAGTGGTTGTCCCTAAACCTTTCAACACACAGATTTCAAATGGAAAATTTTACTTGATAAAAGTCCATCATTCCCACTACCCTATTCCTCCATAGTCCCTCCAATATTACCACATATTCGGCAGCAAAACCAAGGACACCAAACTTTTCATTTTCATCCAAGACAACATAGACCTTGCATAAACCTTGGACATCATGGAGACAAATACAGATACATCCTATGACCGAGACAGTGATTCCACCACTAAATTACATGCATCTAGAAGGCCTCATAAGAGTGGCAGACATGTGAGAGAGGAGCCCACCTCATTGGCTGAATTGCAGGCTTGTCCTTTTTCCATGGCATGTTTTCAACATTAGTCTTAATATCAATTTTGTGAAATGGTTGCTAGGGTCCATCATCATCAGGAGCTGGCCCGTTTGTTTGTGTTGCATTTACATGATGGTTAAGTCACCCTTGCCAGTGTGACATTCACTTTAACACCGAAAGCTATCTCTCAAGCAACTAGAATACCAAATGTTGGAGAAAAATGGAGCAAAAGATAGCAGGTTGATAGAGTGCACTATGAGCCATATATTAGGCCTAGCTTTGTGAAACAACTCAGCAGAGTGTTTCCTTTCTGGTTCTTAAAGGATTCCTATGCTCCTCTTATGAAACTTATTATCAGATATTTCAGTTGTGAGGGCCGGTTTTCACGTCTCTATGCCTATCATATCAGGTTATTGATGCTTTTTACCAGGGTTAGGATGATGAACCTCCCTTATTTCATGTAACATAATATTGAAAGGATGACCACTCTCGTGCAAAGGAAAACTCCTGAGCAGCAGTACAAAAGTATCTATCACTTTGCACTTGTCAAGATTGTGGTTATGCATCATCTCGGCTTGCAGGGCATTTCATGGGAGGATTTCATTTCTAATGATTTCTTCGCAGCCCCCCAGATTCCTTCAAAGTTTGTTCATGAGGCAGGTGAACCTTCATATCAGCATGAGGGTCAGGAGACAGATACTATTAGTGTGCCAATGTATGTCACTTATCAGAGAGGCACTAGAGGGTTATTTGCAACAACCCAACGAGTATTATCTCCACCCGGGGTGAAAGGCATCTCGCTTCCATCATCAACAGCATAGGTACATGTACAGGATAGGGGTAAGAGGCCCATGTAGGATGAGGGGGCTTCAGGAGGCCAAGATACAGGTTTCATACTCATTGATGAGGATTTGAGCTCACCAAGCTCAAAGTTGAGAGAGACTATTCAGGAGCAGAAGGCGGAGATAGACACTTTTTCCATCAAGTTGCAAAGAGCCCAATGGATTATCAACTACCTTGAGCAGCGAAACAAACAGTTGGAATATCGTCAAACTATCATGGAGTTGCAAAATATCTGTGAGAACCGGCAAGCTGCCCAAAGAGGCCAAACCGAGATGACATCCATTGAGCGAGAGATTGAGGCTGATCGAGAGACTTGGCTTGAGAGGGTCAATATTCATTTGGAGAAGCTATTGGAGAAGGCCAATAAGGAAAAGAACATGTTGAGGCACACTAATAATCATTATTGGGCAAGAAATCATGTTTGCAAGGCACGATTCAAGATCCTGAAGGAAAAATTAAAGAGGGCCTCAAAGTGTCGGAAAAGGAAAGATAGAATTCAAATTTTGACTGAGGCTTCCTTAGCCCAGCATATTGCATGATGGAGGACACTCAACCCAAATTTCAAGAAATTTGGGACACATTTTGTAAATTTTGACTTTTTTGGCCTAAACACAGATTTTCTTGCCCAACGCGTCGTGCCACTTGGCGCGTGCTTATGATTGGGAGCTCCTCTTGGGTAAAAATTTGTATTTTTGGATTTTTCATGAAAATTTATGCATGCCTACCCATTACCCAGAGATTTTGACAAGTTTTAGGTTGCCAGAAGGTTCAAAAACACCCTAAAATTGACCTTTCTGCCCGTTTTTGGACACACAGGAAGCAGTGTTGGGAAAACTCATTTTTGGAGGGGAAAATGGCAACCAAATTTAGAAATTCCACTTGGGTTGGAAAGTAGATAGGTAGGTATTTCAAACAAGCTATCCTGCACTCAATTTGGACACTGGAAAGGCCTTCAAAATTGGCTCCAAAGTGACGCGACGCATAGAGATTTCAGGGGCGACGCATTGGGAATTTTGGCTCATTTTTCACTCAATAACTCTGTTTTTCACCTAGTTTTGGCCAATTTGACTTTTTTACTTCCACATGTAAAACTCTTGATGTAATTTGATGTAATTTCATGGGTCTTGATGTAATTTTGGGAAATTTTTACTCATGGAAGTAGATTCATTCATCAAAAGGTGAATTGTAACTGAATGAATCAGTTTCCTATCTTATAGAGGCAAGCTGTTCCACAGCCTTTTTTCCGGTTCTTAGTTTATATCTTGTTGAAACAGCTCCTAAACTAGTGAGATTGACCCCTAGAGGCTGGGGATGAGTTATTCTTGTCTATATCTTGTAATTTTTTAGTCATTAACACAGGTTGGACACTTGGGATTGCTTGGAGCTTCATTGTACATTTCATCTCTGCATTTTGGCAAAGGAATAGACTAGGGTTTGCAGCACTCCTTGGGATCCATGTGGCTCTTTGTTTTGATGATTTATTTCTCTCTGTGATTGTAATTTTACTGATGTTTCATGTATATCATCTTCCTTCTGATTTCTTCTTAAGTTAAACAAACAAGTAAAAAAGGTGGAATTCATTAGATTTGCAGTGCTCTACCTTGATTTTTGTTTAATTTTTTATGTTTTCAGCTGTTTGGAGAGGATCCTTGAAGGTTTCTTTCCCTCTTCAACTCCTCACTGGTCTGAGCTATCCATTTCATTCAAAATTGGAGTGTCAAAACAATTTCCTACCTTGCCCCATTCAAATCTCCGCAAAAAACTAGGCCTCATTCCCTAGACCCAAGATCTGCCTTTCGCTTTGATCCAACAAACACCCTCAAAATCAAATCAAACTCTCTTACATATATACCTAGCCTAAAATCAGCCTTTATTCAAGTCATCTCAAGCCTCACTGATTATTTTTGCTGAGATTGACCAGGAGAGAGCCCTCTCCCGATCTGGTAGGGCTAGCTACCAGGTTAAGCGTGGCTTGATGTTACCCTGGACTCTGCCTTCCTCAGCCTGAGGTATATTTAGGCCATAACAGGTTCCAATATGATTTTTCCTTCCTCATCAAGTTCTAGTAATATCGTTTGAACTGGAAGATTTTCACCTATAACCTTCTTTAAGCATGAAACATCGAAAACATGATGCACTCGTGAAGAAGCAGGAAGCTCCAATTTGTATGCCATGATACCAATATTTTGCAACACCTTGTAAGGACCATAGTACTTTGGTGATAATTTATTATCATTCTTAGCTTGCTTGAGGGACATTTTTTTGTATGGTTGTAGCCAGAAAAATACCCAGTCTCCTACATCAAAACTTCTCTACTTGCGATGTTGATCTACCTGTTGTTTCATCTGCCAAATTCAGGTTATCCTTTAAGAGTTGGATAACTTCTTTTTGATGCTCGATGTGATCTTCCACTGATTGAATCTTCAAATTTTCTCTTAAATATGATGTGATGGATGGTGGATGATATTCATAAAGTGGCATAGATGGAGTCATTTTTGCTGCAGTATGGAAGGAAGTGTTATACCACCATTCAACAAGAGGTAACCACTTGACCCATTGTGTTTGTTTATCAGATACAAAACAATGAATATATCCTTCCAAACATTTATTTAATATCTCATTTTGACCATCATATTGAGGATGATAAGATAAGCTATGAGCTAATTGAGTACCCAAACAAGAAAATCACTCCATCCAAAAATTTCCAGTAAAACTGGGATCTCTGTCGCTCATAATAACCCTTGGGTTTCCATGTAGCTTTTGAATTTTGTCCATAAATGTAGTAGAAATTGTACTTGCTTTAAATGGATGAGATAATGCACAAAAGTGTGCATACTTGGTAAGTCTATCAACTACCACCATGATGACATTCTTTCCTTCAGACTTAGGTAAACCTGTGATAAAATCCATTGAAATCTCCTCCCAATGTTTACTTGGAATGGATAAAGGTTGTAGAAGTCTCGGGGTCTTAATTGTCTCAACTTTATTCTCACAATGGGTAAACCAAACATTCTCACACAAAATTTTAACATCGATTATGGGCCATCCCAAAAAAATTCTTTCTTCACCATTAGGAAACTTTTCTTGTATCAACTTTGTCAAACCTTCCATGTCTGCTTTTAGATCATTCTTTATGTTTTCCATGTTGTCCTTCATTTTTTCATCGATCTTAGCTTCCATGTCATCCATCTTAGATTCCATGCCATCTATCTTAGATTCCACGCCTTTCTTAAAACCATCCATATAATTCTTCAAACCATCCATATTCACTTCCACGCCTTTCTTCAAAACTTCCATTTCATTTTTTGTTTCTCTTTGCGAGAGCGAAATTTGGTGCACTTGCTCTTGTAATTTTGATATATCATGTTGCAATTCTTCATCTTCATGAGTCATAGTAGAGCCTTCTGAAGGCTTAATGGGTGTTGAATTATTTTTACGAGGCATTTTTTTTTTAACCCAATACGGATATATATTCTACAATATGCCCTTGGAATCAATTCAAATTGATTCTTCAAACAAGACTTATGAAATTCATAAAAAAAAACACACCTTTTTCTTGCTTTTGAGGAGCTCAATATTGAAATTGGATTATATTTGTGATTTCAGCTCTTCAATATCTAAAATTTGGCACTGAAGTAGCCTTCTGAATTATCTTTCGAATGCCATAGGTCTGACTTGATTTGGATTCTCTAAGGCAAATTTATGTCCAATCTCCCACAATGAACTAATTATGGACTGGTTCAATAGAGCGAACTTGTACGACTTACCACATATCACTGTTTCGTCTTTTAGCTCTGAAATTGATAGCAAAGAAACTAATTTTTTTTTACTTGTGATCACTCTTTACGGCACTCCAATCCAATGATAGAGAGAGAGTTATAAATATTTTCCCACAATCACCTCTTTGAGATGAAATTCAGGAGCCTGAAAACGTACTACCTTCCACAAATGATATCTCCGAAAATATTATGAACCAAGTTCTAAAATTTTGCGATGAGTTTCCTCAGGATTTCAGCCTCACGGCCTAAAAATTTCAGATTTTGAACCTTCGTAGAAAAAATGTTATAGAACAAATTCCACGATGACCTGTTTAGATTAAATTGAGGAGCCTACAAAAAGACCTAACTTCCACAGATCATATCTTTGAAAATATTGTGAACTAAGTTTTGAAATGTTTTGAAGATGCTCCTCAGGATTTCCGCTTCGCACCCTAAACATTTCAGCTTCTGCAACTTTGTACAAAAAAATTTATAGCGAAAATTCCACGATGACCTGTTTGGAGCACCGAAACCCTAGAATCCAAAGCTCTGATACCAAATGTTGTGAATCCAGCTCCAAAAATAGAAGAAAAAATATATCAACACCTTAGAAATAAGCCACTTCAAGGGCGAAACCTCCAATACATTACATGAATGAACAATTATTGGATGATACAAATTACAAAACCTCCTTTCTATATATAGGAGTCCATGGGGCCATAATGTAATCCTAGTGGGCCACAATGTAATCCTAGCCGACCTAACAATAATAATTTAAGGCACAATAATAACAAAATGGGGGTTACAAGGGCACAATAATAACAGTAAGGGGTTACACTAACAACAATAAGGGACTATACTAGTAATATAGGGACCCAAGATTATGGTTCCCCCCCCCCCCCAATGACTTTCTTACTAGTTAAGGTTAACGTTAAGGTTAAGATTAAGGACAAGGTTAAGGTTGAGGTCAAGGTTAAGGTTAGGTTAGGGTTAAGGGTAAATTTAAGGTTGAGGTTAAGGTTAAGGTCAAGGGTAAGGTTAAGGTTAAGGTTAAGGTTTACTTAAGGTTAATGTTAAGGTTAAGGTTAGGTTAAGGTTAAGGTTAAGGTTAGGGTTAAGGTTAAGGTAATAGTTAAAGTTAAGGTTAGGCTAAAGTTAAGGTTAATGTTAGGGTTAAGGTTAAGGTTAAGGTTAATATTAAGGTTAAGGTTAAGGTTAAGGTTAACCATAACTAAACCCTTAACCTTAACCTTACTCTTGACCTTAAACTTAATCTTAACCTTAAATTTACCCTTAACCCTAACCTAACCTTAATGTTGACCTCAACCTTAACCTTGAACTTAACCTTAACCTTAACGTTACCCTTAACCTAACCTTAACTTTAGCCTTAACTTTAATTGTAACCCTAACCTAACCATAACCCTAACCTTACCCTAACCTTAACCTTAACCTTAACCATAACCTTAACCTTACCTTAACCTAACTTTAAGGTAAGGCTAACCTTGAATAAACCTTAGCCTTAACATTAACCTTATCCTAACCTTAACCTTAACATTGACTTTAACCCTAACCTTAAACCTTTAACTTAACCTTAACCTTAACGTTATCCTTACCCTTACCCTAACCGTAACCTTAACATTAACCTTAACCTAACCTTAGCCTTAACATTACCCTAACCTTAACCTTAACCTTACCTTAATGTGACCTTAACCTTAACATTAAACTTAAAATAACCTTATTCCTTAACCTTAACCATAACCTTACCCTTACCCTTCACCTTAACCTTCAACTTAACTAAACCCTTAACACAACATTAACCTTAACCTTAACACAACCTTAACCTTAACCTTTACCTCAGTGTTAACTTTAACCTTACCCTTAACCTTAACGTTAAGGTTAACCTTAGTGTTACCTTAAGGTTAAGGTTAAGGGGTTAAGGTTAAGGTTAAAGTTAAGGGTAAGGGTAAGGTTAGGGTAATGTTAAGTTTTATCCTAAGGTTAATGTTAAGGTTAAGGTTAGGGTTAGGGTTAAGGTTAAGGTTAATGGTTTATTTAAGGTTAAGGTCAAGGTTAAGGATGGTTAGGTTAGGTTAATGTCAAGGTTAACCTTAACCTAACATTAAGCTTAAAACCTAAACATTAACCTTATCCTTAACCTTAACTAAACTCCTAACCTTAACCTTAACCTTAACCTTGACCTTAACCCTACCCTTAACATTAACCTTACCATAAAATTAACGTAACCTTAACCTTAACTAAACCCATAACCTTAATCTTAACGTAACATTAACCTTAACCTAAACATTAACGCTTAAAATTAACCTTAAGATTAACATTAACCTTAACCTTAACCTAAACATTAACCTTACCCTTAACCTTAACTAAACCCTTAACCTTAACCTTAAGCTAATCATAACATTAACATTAACTTTAACAATACCTTACCCTTAACCTTATTCTTAACATTAACCTTAACCCTAACCTAGCCTAAGGGTTAAGGGTAAATTTAGGGTTAAGCTTAAGCTTAAGCTTAAGGTAAGGTTAAGGTTAAGGTTAAGGTTAGGGTAAGGTTAAGTTTAAGGTTAAGGTTAAGGTTAAGATTAAGGTCAAGGTAAAGCTTGAGGTGAAGTTAAGGTTAAGGTTAACACTTAACCTTAAGATTGCCTTAACTTTAACCTAACCTTAACCTTACACTATTACACTAAACCTTAAGATTGCCTTAACCTTAACCTAACCTTAACCTTAACATTAACATTAACCTTAAGGTTAAGGTTAAGGTTAAGGTTAGGCTAGGTTAGGGTTAAGGTTAAGTTTAAGGTCAAGGTCAAGGTTAAGGCTAGGTTAAAGTTAAGGTTAAGGTTAAGGTATGGTTAAGGTTAAGGTTATGGTTAGGTTAAGGTTAAGGTAAATGTAAGGTAAGGTCAAGGTTAATGTTAGTCTTAACATTAACCTTTGTTGGGCCTTGAAATTGTCCTTCACTTCCATTACATTTTCACTTATATTTCCATATTACCACCTTCACTCCACCTTCATTTCATTACATTTACCTTACCATTACCACTATTGGGTTACATTTATGTTTTTCCAAACTTTATTAATTCTTAGCATTTTTAAGTGAATTTGTGGTTAAAATTTAGAAAATAATGTGCATATGCTTATACCTAACAAGTGGGATGAGATTGTTGCCATGTGTAGGTCAAAAGGAAGCTTCTAAAAGACCTTTATGTGGCCTACCAAAACCAAATTCGAATTTGAGTGGAGAAGATCATGGGATCATGAAGATATGTGTTTCATTTCCTTTTTGTATTAAAACTCTAAGAAGATATGTTTCTCATTTCATATTTTGTATTGAAACACCAAAAAGACGTGTGTTATCATTTCCTATTTTCATTGTAACTCTAGGGATAGAGGGAGAGATTCATGGATTCTCATCAATAAAATAACTTCTCATATTTTTTTATAAATAGGAGAAGCTTTCTCCTATCAAAAAAATGGTGAAAAATAGGAGAAGAAGAGAAAGGATTATAGAGTGTTTTGTAACGAAGGTTGAGATGGAATGGGAAGTAGATTTGTGAGTTTATCAATAAAGAAGTTATTTGATGTTGTTTTGATCACACCTTCAAGGAGCTAAGGAGTTCACTGAATTGGTAGCAGAGGGCCCCTACTGCTAAGGAGGCTTCATGCGTTTTCTATCTAAGTTTATTCTAGTTTCTATTTAGCATTTCTCTATACTTTTTTCTCAAATTACTGCTTTCATAATTTGCAATTATTGTATCCAATTGAGTAAAGTCTGTTAATGAATGGATAGTGACTCATAGGTGCAGTAGTTTCTTAGGTTTCATTTCTTGTCTTTCATGGTTAAACAGTTATTGTGCTCGACCAATTAAAGACCATTTGAGTCTTAAATTAAAATGGTTGGTGACTTATAGATATAGTAATTGTCTAGCATAGGAGATCCTCATTACACTACACTTGATATTTTTCAAAAGATCTTCCAATAAATCTCAATTAAATGAATTGGATTTAGTTGTAAGGTTTGAGTTATTAATTGTTTCATTATTTCATTTCATGTTATAGGAGATCCTCATTACATTACACTTAATATTTTTCAAAATATCTTCCAATAAATCTCAATTATATGAATTGGATTCAGTTGTAAGGTTTGAGTTATAAATTGTTTCAACATTTTATTTCATGCCATAGGAGATTTTCATTACACTACACTTAATATTTTTCAAAAGCTCTTCCAATAAATCTCAATTAAATGAATTGGATTCAGTTGTAATGTTTGAGTTATTAGTTTTTTCATTATTTTATTTCATGTCATAAGAGATCCTCATTACACTACACTTAATCTTTTTCAAAAGCTCTTCCAATAAATTTCAATTAAACGAATTGGATTCAGTTGTAATTTTTGAGTCATTAGTTGCTTTCATTTCTTGAATTCTTAGTTAAGATGCAATATCTATGGATTAGGATTTCTAGTTTTCATCATTTCTTAATTAGAAAATAGACTCCAAAAACATGCAAATAAAACTCTGCTTTAATTCGTTTGAAAACATTTTCTTTTCCTTCCTTTTTAAATAGATTTAATCTCATATTTCTAGTTTAGAATAGAATTCTAAGGATAAAAATATAAAAACTCCCAAAACATCAACAAAACCTTAAAACAACGAAGTAGGAAAAAGGGGCACTTAGGCACATACAGTACATTACACTTCATCAGTTTACTAGCCCTGGTCGATAATTTATGTTAGAAATTTACGACACTAAATTGACTAAAACTTTTGGCGTTGTTGTTGGGGAAGTGTAAATAGGTAGCCTTATTTCTTACATCTAAAAAAAAATTAGTAATTTCTTGAGTATGCTCTCCTCCTGCACTTTGTGTGATCTAGTGGATCAGAAAAAGAATTTTTATGTTAAAAATAATAACAAATTATGTTTTCATCATTTCATTTAATTTTATAATAAACTTTAAAAATGATGAAAATTTTTAATTTCAATAATTTTTTTGTTTAATGAAATATATATGTATATTTTTGAATTTTTGAAAATATAATATATATAATTTTGTTAACAAATCAATTAAAAATAAATAAAAAATAAAAAATAAAACATAATAAATATATATATATATATATATATATATATATATATATATATATATATTTTGGCTCATAGAAATAAGACCCACGCATATGCATGAGGCCAACCTTTGGCTTGGCCTTACGCATATATAGAAGCATTCAATCCACACAAAGACCCATGCACTACAATAAGAATAATGGAACCTTCTCTTTTCCATATTCGTTTTTCCTCAAACAACAATTATTAGAAATCATTTTTAAAATTTTGCAGACAATGAAGGTATATCACATGAAGAAACTGTTGATGAGGAGAAGATTGCAAATTGCTGATGAAGAAAATATTACAAATTCAATTGCATGGACAGATAATGAAAGTGTATCACATGAAGAAATTGATGATGAAGAGAAGATTTCAGACTGCTAATGAAGAGAAGATTGCAAATTGCATTGCAGGTAATTGGAATGAGGGAGATCAATTTGAACTTCTCTATGAGAGACAAGTCATTACACTTCAAAATATGCAAATAAAAACAAATCAAACCACAAAAATGTTATTGCAGAAGTAATTTCCAGAAAACGAAATGCGTAATTGTTAAAAACAACTGATTTTAAAATGCATTTTCTGAGCAAACCGAGGCGAATTAGAAAAAAATAAAACATGGGTTTTTTCGAGAACGAGGTGAGTTAGGTAATATTGTAAGAATTTTATGAAATTCACATCCATTTGGAATAAATTCAGGGTTCTTCGGAGCACTAATTTGCAGTGTGCGTGAGAGAAAAACGTTTTTTTTTGTATTAATCACGGTTTTTTTAAATTCAATTTTGAGAAATAATCAAGGATTTGATTTCCTTATTTGAAGGAAAATGTGGCAGTGGTGGCACATGATGAGTGAAAAATGGATTATTTGAGGCAAAGGCATTATCACATGTGCATCAAATACAAGTTGTATAAATTGAAAAGGATTCTGCCTCCATCTCCTTCATAGTTAGAAACTTGACTTTAGAAATTTCAAGCTTTTTATTTTTTTTAATTTTTTGCATGAAAGATGCATTGGCATGAATTTTTTTCAGAAATATTCATAAATATGATTATTTCATCCATGCCTTATTTCATTTAAAAAATAAATAAATAATTAAAATAAAATCATTCAACAAAAAAAATAAAAATAAAAAATAAATTATAATTTCTTCTTAATAAAGGCTTGCAAGACAATTGGAAGATTATTTAGATGATTTTTGAACATTTGGGATTAATATTGTTAATGTGTATTATTTTATGAAGTTTTAACTTGCAGGACACAACGAATCTTTGTGATGTCAATTGTTTTACTATGTACAGTGCATAAAGTCATCCAACAACAGGGAGTTGAATTATTTTTCCTGGCTATTCTTTAAAAATGGGTTGTTATAGATATCATGAATTGGACCGAATATAAAATTTTTTGATTTACCTTAATCTGTTTCATTTGACATTTAAATTTTGCTAAAGAATCAGAAAGAAATTAGCTACTTCTTTTTTAACACACTTATGTTCTTTATCTCAATTTTTTTCGTAGATTTGGGATGATTGAATGATCATTGAAGAAAACTAATTGTGCATGATTGGTTTTCAAAGGACAGTTTTCATGAGAAATATAAGAACAAGTCCATGTTCATATCCATCAAGACCATTAATTTTCCTCCCTTTTTGAATTGTAAATCCAACCAAGAAATTCAAATCAAACCACCATTATTTTCCCAGCAAGAGTTATTTGTTCATTTTCCTTCATTGACATACACTTTACATTACTTTTTGTCTACTCCACAAATAAAAGCAAGAAGCTCACCTACATGCTTCTTTCCCATTATCATTTTTCAACGTCCATTTCCATTTTCCTTTTCCTATCCTTTTCATTTTGCAAATAAACCTTGCTTCAATGAAAATTATTGAATCCATAGTCTTTCAAAAATTATTCTTTCATGCTTGCGTTAGATGATGGAGGATTCCTTAAGGCCTTTCTTCTAACAAGTCTTGGCCTATCGACATCAACACATTATCTAGGTCCAAGACTAGATACCTTAATATTACCTTGAGTCTTGTATGCATTAATGAAAAGTTATCTCACTGACAATCATGGGAATACATCAATGTCTCTTGATCGTCAGATATTGCAAGTAGCTCGACATCAGCCCATCTATTCGCACTTCGCAAGATGTACTTAGATACATTGGCACTCATTGACATTAATGGTGAGTTTGTCCTGCATTGGTTAACGACATTCATCAATGGTCAGTAATCCAATGACTTCTCTTCATGCTCGACATCAACACATTTATTCGCATGACTAGAATTGTACCATCGGATTTTGTAACGATTGAAGACTACATCATTTCAGCAGTTTGCAGCAGGAATCAATTTGTATCAGCAATAGTAAAGATCTCAATCTCGTCATCACCACGAAGAGAACAAAGAAGCAGATCAAATTCATTTTTTTACATAGTCCAACAACATCAAAAACCACACTCTTCAGTACACACATGCAACTCATCCATTTCCAAAGGGTAAGTTAAGGTACGTCATTTTCTAACTTTTTACCATAGAATTCCTTGAAAAGCTAGAATGATAATTTTTGGAAAAAAACATCTCTTCCTCATTTCATAAAACTACCAATACCATCAGTTTTTGGGGGAGGGGGTGAGAAATACATTCATATTCATACTTTTCCACGTTCATATCGCATTCAGAAACCCACATACTTCCGAAAGATATTATCTATTACATTATTATTATGAGAATGTAATGGCTTTTCAAAAGTACTCAAAAGATGATTGGATACAAACACAATCATGGATGTCACATAATAACCAACCATGATGCAATCCAATAAAGATATACTTTGCAATAAAAATCAAATTAATGCAAAGATCAAAGGTCAAAATTGAATGCAACAAAAAAAATATTTTTGTAACACAAGAACCAACCATGTTGCAATTCAAGTAAAACACTTTGCAGAAGTATGAAGTTATCAAATGATATCATGCAAAGTTAAGTCGAAGCTCAGGGATAAAAAAGAATTAATGTAATAGATTGCATGAGGACATGCAATAGCTTCAGTTGGGGGGTATGTTGAGCCTTGAAATTTCCATTCACTTCCATTACATTTTCACTTATATTTCCATATTACCACCTTCATTGCACCTCCATTTCATTACATTTACGTTACCATTACCACTATTGGGTTACATTTATGTTTTTCCAAACTTTATTAATTATTAGCATTTTTAAGTGAATTTGTGGTTAAAAATTAAAAAATAATGTGCATATGCTTATACCTAACAAGTGGTATGAGATTGTTGCCATGTGTAGGTCAAAAGGAAGCTTCTAAAATACCTTTATGTGGCCTACCAAAACCAAATTCGAATTTGAGTGGAGAAGATTATGGGATCATGAGGATATGTGTTTCATTTCCTTTTTGTATTAAAACTCTAAGAAGATATGTTTCTCATTTCATATTTTGTATTGAAACTCTAAAAAGACATGTGTCTTATCATTTCCTATTTTGATTGTAACTCTAGAGATACAGGGAGAGATTCATGGACTCTCATCAATGAGATAACTTCTCATATTTTTGTATAAATAGGAGAAGCTTTCTCCTATAAAAAAAAAAAGTGAAAAATGGGAGAAGAGGAGAAAGGATTATAGAGCGTTTTGTAACAAAGCTTGAGATGGAATGGGATGTAGATTTGTGAGTTTATCAATAAAGAAGTTCTTTGATATTGTTTTGATCACATCTTCAAGGAGCTAAAGAGTTCACTGAATTGGTAGCAGAGGGCCCCTGCTGCTAAGGAGGTTTCATGCATTTTCTAGCTAAGTTTATTCTAGTTTATGTTTAGCATTTCTCTGTACTTTTTGCTCAAATTACTGCTTTCATAATTTGCAATTATTGTATCCAACTGAGTAAAGTCTGTTAGTGAATGCATAGTGACTCATAGGTGCAGTAGTTTCTTAGGTTTCATCTCTTGTCTTACATGGTTAAACAATTACTGTGCACGACCAAGTAAAGACCATTTGAGTCTTAAATTAAAATGGTTAGTGATTTATAGATACAGTAATTGTCTAGCATAGGAGATCCTCATTACACTACACTTGATCTTTTTCAAAAGCTCTTCCAATAAATTTCAATTCAATGAATTGGATTTAGTTGTAAGGTTTGAGTTATTAATTTTTTCAGTATTTCATTTCATGTTATAGGAGATCATCATTACACTACACTTAATATTTTTCAAAATCTTTTCCAATAATTCTCAATTATATGAATTGTATTTAGTTGTAAGGTTTGAGTTATAAGTTGTTTCAGCATTTTATTTCATGTCATAGGAGATCCTCATTACACTACACTTAATATTTTTCAAAATCTCTTCCAATAAATCTCAATTAAATGAATTGGATTCAGTTGTAATGTTTGAGTTATTAGTTGTTTCAGTATTTTATTTCATGTCATAGGAGATCCTCATTACACTACACAATCTTTTTTCAGAATCTCTTCCAATAAATCTCAATTAAATGAATTGGATTCAGTTGTAATGTTTGAGTTATTAGTAGGTTTTCATTTCTTGAATTCTCAATTAAGATGCAATATCCACGGATTAGGATTTCTAGTTTACATCATTTCTTAATTAGAAAATAGACTCCAAAAACTTGCAAATAAAACTCTGCTTTAATTCGTTTGACAACATTTTCTTTTCCTTCCTTTTTAAATAGATTTAATATCATCTTTCTAGTTTATAATAGAATGCTAAGGATCAAAATATAAAAACTCCCAAAAAATCAACAATACCTTAAAACAACGAAGTAGGAAAAGGGGGCACTTAGGCACATACAATGCATTACACTTCATCAGTTTACTAGCCATGTTCTATAATTTATGTTAGCAATTTAGGACACTAAATTGACTAAAATTTTTGGCGTCATTGCCGGGGAAGTGTAACTAGGTAGCCTTATTTCATACATCTAAAAAAAAATTAATAATTTCTTAAGTATTCTCTCCTCTTGCACTTTGTGTGATCTAGAGGATCAGAAAAAGAATTTTTATGTTAAAAATAATAATAAATTATGTTTTCATCATTTCATTTAATTTTATAATAAACTTTAAAAATGATGAAAATTTTTAATTTCAATAATTGTTTTTTTTAATGAAATATATATGTATATTTTTGAATTTTTGAAAATATAATATATATAATTTTATTAACAAATCAATTAAAAATAAATAAATAAATTAAAAAAAAAAACATAATAAAAAAATAATAATATTTTGGCTCATGGAAATAAGACCCACGCATATGCATGAGGCCAGCCTTTGGCTTGGCCTTACACATATATATAGGCTTTCAATCCACACAAAGATCCATGCACTGCAATGAAAAAAAATGGAACTTTCTCTTTTCCATATTCGTTTTTCCTCAAACAACAGTTATTAGAAATCATTTTAAAAATTTGCAGACAATGAAGGTATATCACATGAAGAAACTGTTGATGAGGAGAAGATTGAAAATTGATGATGAAGAGAAGATTAAAAATTCAGTTGCAGGGACAGATAATGAAAGTGTATCACATGAAGAAATTGTTGATGAAGAGAAGATTTTAGACTGCTGATGAAGAGAAGAATGCATATTTCATTGCAAGTAATTGGAATGAGGGAGATCAAGCTGAACTTCTCTGTGAGAGTCAAGCCATTACACTTCAAAATCTGCAAATAAAAACAAATCAAACCATAACAATTTTATTGCAGAAGTAATTTCCAGAAAATGAAATGCGTAATTTTTAAAAACACCCGATTTTAAAACACATTTTCTAAGAAAACGAAGGTGAATTAGAAAAAAATAAAACATGGCTTTTTTTGAGACCGGGGTGAATTAGGTAATCCTATAATAACTTTATGAAATTCGTAGCCATTTGGGAGAAATTCAAGGTTCTTCGAGCACTAATTTGCAGTGTGCATGAGAGAAAAACGTTTTTTTTTTATGTAAAGAGTCTCGGTTTTATAAAATTCAATTTTGAGAAATAATCAAGGATTTGATTTCCTTATTTGAAGGAAAATGTGCAGAATTCATTTGTGGTGGCATATAATGAGTGAAAAATGGATTATTTGAGGCAAATACATTATCACATGTGCATCAAATACAAGTTGTATAAATTGAGAATGATTCTGCCTCCATCTCCTTCATAGTTAGGAACTTAACTTTAGAAATTTCAAGTTTTTTTTTTTTTTTTTTTTTTCATGAAATAAGCATTGGCATGAATTTGTTTCAGAAAGATTCATAAATATGATTATTTCATCCATGCTTTATTTCATTTAAAAAATAAATAAATAAATAAATTAAAAAAAAAAATCTTTATTAATAATTTCTTTTTAATAAAAAAAAATTAAAATAAAATCATTCAACAAAAAAATAAAATAAATAAATAAATAAATAAAAAATAAATTACAATTTCTTCTTAAGAAAGTCTTGCGAGACAATTGGAAGATTATTTAGATGATTTCTAAACATTTGTAATTAATACTGCTAATGTGTATTCTTCTATGAAGTTTTAACTTGCAGGACACAACAAATCTTTATGATACCAATTGTTTTACTAAGCATAGTGCATGAAGTCATTTGACAACAGGGATTTGATTTATTTTTCATGGTTATTCTTTAAAAATGGGTTGTTATTGATATCATGAATTGGACCGAATATAAAACTTTTTGATTTACCTTAATCTATTTCATTTGACATTTAATTTTTGCGTAACAATCAGAAAGAAATTAGCTACATTTTTTTTAACACACTTATGTTATTTATGTCAAGTTTTTTTTGCATATTTGGGATGATTGAATGATCATTGAAGGAAACTGATTGTGCACAATTGGTTTTCAAAGGACCGATTTCATGAGAAACGTAAGAACAAGTCCATGTTCATATCCATCAAGACCATTACTTTTCCTCCCTTTTTGAATTGTAAATCCAACCAAGAAATTCAAATCAAATCACCATTATTTTCCCAACAAGAGTTAGTTGTTCATTTTCCTTCATTCAAATATACTTTACATTACTTTTTGTTTACTCCACAAATAAAATCAAAAAGCTCACCCACATGCTTATTTCCCATTGTCATTTTTCATCGTCCATTTCCATTTTCCTTTTCCTTTCCTTTTCATTTTGAAAATAAACCTTGCTTCAATGCAAATTATTGAATCCATAGTCCTTCA
The DNA here is from genome assembly GCA_034641835.2 of Pinus albicaulis. Taxonomy (NCBI): domain Eukaryota; kingdom Viridiplantae; phylum Streptophyta; class Pinopsida; order Pinales; family Pinaceae; genus Pinus; species Pinus albicaulis. The sequence goes on from CM076584.1 coordinate 143,020,737, forward strand.
AAAATTATTTTTTCATGCTCGCGTTAGATGATGGAGGATTCCTTAAGGCCTTCCTTCTAACAAGTCTTGGCCTATCGACATTAGCACATTATCTAGGTCCAAAACTAGAGTCCTTAATAGTACCTTGAGGCTTGTATGCATTAATGACAAGTTCTCTCGCTGAAAATCATGGGAATACATCAATGTCCCTTGATCGTCAGATTTTTCAAGTAGCTTGACATCAGCACATCTATTCGCACTTCGCAAGATGTACTTAGGTACCTTGACACTCATTGACATTAATGGTGAGTTTGCCTCGCATTGGTTAACAACATTCATCAATGGTCGGTAATCCAATGAATTCTCTTCATGCTCAACATCAACACATTTATTCGCATGACTAGAATTGTACCATCGAATTTTGTAACGATTGAAGACTACATCATTTAAGCAGTTTGCAGCAGGAATCAATTTGTATCAGCAGCAATAAAGATCTCAATCTTGTCATCAGCACACAGAGAAAAAATAAGTAGATCAAATTCATTTGTTTACATAGTCCAACAACATCAACAGCCACACTCTTCAGTACACACATGCAACTCATCCATTTCCAAAGGGTAAGTTAAGGTACGTCATTTTCTAACTTTTTACCATAGAATTCCTTGAAAAGCTAGAATGATAATTTTTGGAAAAAAACATCTCTTCCTCATTTCATAAAATTACCAATACCATTAGTTGGGGGGGGGGATACATTCATATTCATACTTTGACACATTCATATTGCATTCAGAAACCCACATACTTCCAAAAGATATTAAATATTACATTATTATTATGAGCATACAATGGCTTTTCAAAAGTACTCAAAAGATGATTGGATACAAACACAATCATGGTTGTCACATAACAACCAACCATGATGCAATCCAATAAAGATATACTTTGCAATAAAAATCAAATTATCATTATGAAAATATCAAAGGTCAAACTTGAATGCAACAAAAAAATATGGTTGTAACACAAGAACCAACCATGTTGCAATTCAAGTAAAACACTTTGCAGAAGTATGAAGTTATCAAATGACATCACACAAAGTTAAGTCGAACCACAAGGATAAAAAAGAATTAATGTAATATATTGCATGAGGACATGCAATAGCTTTAGTTGGGGGGTATGTTGGGCCTTGAAATTGTCATTCACTTCCATTACATTTTCACTTATATTTCCATATTACCTCCTTCAGTCCACCTCCATTTCATTATATTTACCTTACCATTACCACTATTGGGTTACATTTATGATATTCCAAATTTTACCAATTACTAGGATTTTTAAGTGAATTTGTGGTTAAAAATTAGAAAATAATGTGCATATGCTTATACCTAAAAAGTGGGATGAGATTGTTGCCATGTGTAGGTCCAAAGGAAGCTTCTAAAGGACCTTTATGTGGCCTACCAAAACCAAATTCGAATTTGAGTGGAGAAGATCATGGGATCATGAGGATATGTGTTTCATTTCCTTTTTGTATTAAAACTCTAAGAAGATATGTTTCTCATTTCCTATTTTGTATTGAAAATCTAAAAAGACATGTGTCTTATCATTTCCTATTTTGATTGTAACTCTAGAGATAGAGGGAGAGATTCATGGACTCTCATAAATGAGATAACTTCTCATATTTTTTTATAAACAGGAGAAGTTTTCTCCTATCAAAAAAATGGTGAAAAAGAGGAGAAGAAGAGAAAGGATTATAGAGTGTTTTGTAACAAAGGTTGAGATGGAATGGGATGTAGATTTGTGAGTTTATCAATAAAGAAGTTATTTGATGTTGTTTTGATCACATCTTCAAGGAGCTAAGGAGTTCACTGAATTGGTAGCAGAGGGCCCCTGCTGCTAAGGAGGTTTCATGCGTTTTCTAGCTAAGTTTATTCTAGTTTCTGTTTAGCATTTCTTTGTAATTTTTTCTCAAATTACCACTTTCATAATTTGCAATTATTGTATCCAACTGAGTAAAGTCTGTTAATGAATGGATAGTGACTCATAGGTGCAGTAGTTGCTTAGGTTTCATTTCTTGTCTTTCATGGTTAAACAATTATTGTTCTTGACCAAGTAAAGACCATTTGAGTCTTAAATTAAAATGGTTAGTGACTTATAGATACAGTAATTGTCTAGCATAGGAGATCCTCATTACACTACACTTGATCTTTTTCAAAAGCTATTCCAATAAATCTCAATTAAATAAATTGGATTTAGTTTTAAGGTTTGAGTTATTAATTGTTTCAATATTTCATTTCGTGTTATAGGAGATCATCATTACACTACACTTAATATTTTTCAAAAGCTCTTCCAATAATTCTCAATTATATGAATTGGATTCAGTTGTAAGGTTTGAGTTGTAAGTTGTTTCAGCATTTTATTTCATGTCATAGGAGATCCTCATTACACTACACTTAATTTTTTCAAAAACTCTTCCAATAAATCTCAATTAAATGAATTGGATTTAGTTGTAATGTTTGAGTTATTAGTTGTTTCAGTATTTTATTTCATGTCATAGGAGATCCTCATTACACTACACTTAATCTTTTTCAAAATCTCTTCTAATAAATCTCAATTAAACGAATTGGATTCAGTTGTAATGTTTGAGTTATTAGTTGCTTTCATTTCTTGAATTCTCAATTAAGATGCAATATCCGTGGATTAGGATTTCTAGTTTTCATCTTTTCTTAATTAGAAAATAGACTCCAAAAACTAGCAAATAAAACTCTGCTTTAATTCATTTGAAAACATTTTCTTTTCCTTCCTTTTTAAATAGATTTAATCTCATCTTTCTAGTTTAGAATAGAATTCGAAGGATCAAAATATAAAAAACGCCCAAAAAATCAACAAAACCTTAAAATAAAAAAAGTAGGAAAAAGGGGCACTTAGGCACATACAATGCATTACACTTCATTAGTTTACTAGCCCTGGTCAATAATTTATGTTAGAAATTTAGGACACTAAATTGACTAAACATTTTGGTGCCGTTGCCAGGGAAGTGTAACTAGGTAGCCTTATTTCTGACATCTAAAAGAAAATTAATAATTTATTGAGTATGCTCTCCTCTTGCACTTTGTGTGATCTAGAGGATCAGAAAAAGAAATTTAATGTTACAAATATTAAGAAATTATGTTTTCATCATTTCATTTAATTTTATAATAAACTTTAAAAATGATGAAAAAATTTAATTTCAATAATTGTTTTGTTTAATGAAATATATATGTATATTTTTAAATTTTTGAAAATATAATATATATAATTTTTAAAGAGAGAATCCATACAGGTAAAATATATTATAGAGGAGAGGAATAACCTGTTTCTGAGTTTTTATTAATCACCCAATGTTTCAGACTGTTTATGTGAGTCCATCATCAAGGGTAGATGTCAAAGGTTCTTTGAAAAATTGAGAGAATAGGGCAAAAGAATGTATAAATAATTAGTGGATAAAGAGGATATAAATGAAAATTTCATGAAAGTCGGCTTATGTTGGGAGAGAATTTAGGAAAAAGTCTATTATAATTTTTCAGATTTATGGATAATTAAAATTAAGTTGTAATAAGGAATATTATTATAAATAGATGATATATTTTTGGAACGAAATAATTTGGTTAGTGTATTTAAATTAATATATATGATTAAAATAACTTATTAAGTTAATATGATTGTTAATGTAAAGTTATTTCTTTGATTTAGGAAATTAAAAAAAAATATATATATATTTTATTTTATTTATTTATTATTATTATTATTATTATTATTATTTAAGGAAGGCTTATGTCATTAAATAAACTAATATATTATTTATTTAATTTATTTATTATTAAATTATAGTTATATTTATTTGGTTAGATAATTCCATAATTTTAAATATTAATTTGCTAATTTATTTACTTATGTCATTAATCCATTTATCTAATTATTTACCATAATTTACTTATTTTATTATAATTTTTATTTATTTATTTATTTATTATTTATATTTTTATATGGGTTATGATGTATTTATGCTAGATCTTTAATAGTTTTTAATGTCTAGATAGGTTTTGATGTATTAAGGGTTTCCATGTGTTATTGATAATGAGACCATCATCACGATTTAAGTTGTTTCTTCTTTTCTCAATTTCTATAGCTTCTTTGATTTTCCTTTTTAGGTAATGGTCCTCTTTCGAGACCAGTTTGGCTTCCTCTATTTGTATGTAATGTGAGGTTGAGACTGCATGTTCTGCTAAGGCAGATTTATCTGTTCAGTTATGAGCTAAGTCAGCAGCATGTTCTTTTAGTCTAATGTTAAGGGATCTACCTGTTTCGCTAATGTATTCTTTGCCACAAGAGCAAGGTATGACATAAACACCTTTATGAAGCTTAGGGTTTATAGGGTCTTTAGCAGAGTCTACCATATTTAAAATAGTATTAGGGGGAGTGAAGGAAATTTTAATGTTGTGTTTGTTGTGCATTCTGGAGATTTTGTCAGTGGTTCCTCTTATTCTTATTAATCTCATTACCTTACATAAGAGGAACCACTCCCCCTAATACTATTTTAAATATGGTAGACTCTGCTAAAGACCCTATAAACCCTAGGCTTCATAAAGGTGTTTATGTCATACCTTGCTCTTGTGGCAAAGAATACATTGGCAAAACAGGTAGATCCCTTAACATTAGACTAAAAGAACATGTTGCTGACTTAGCTCATAACCGAATAGATAAATTTGCCTTAGCAGAACATGCAGTCTCGACCTCACATTACATACAAATAGAGGAAGCCAAACTGGTCTCGAAAGATGACCATTACCTAAAAAGGAAAATCAAAGAAGCTATAGAAATTGAGAAAAGAAGAAACAACTTAAATCGTGATGATGGTCTCATTATCAGTAACACATGGAAACCCTTAATACATCAAAACCTATCTAGACATTAAAAACTATTAAAGATCTAGTATAAATACATCATAACCCATATAAAAATATAAATAATAAATAAATAAAAATTATAATAAAATAAGTAAATTATGCTAAATAATTAGATAAATGGATTAATAACATAATTAAATAAATTAGCAAATTAATATTTAAAATTATGGAATTATCTAACCAAATAAATATCATTATAATTTAATAATAAATAAATTAAATAAATGATATATTAGTTTATTTAATTACATAAGCATTCCTTAAAAATAAATAAAAAAAAGAAAAAAGAAAAAAAGAAAAATAATAATAATAATAATAATAATAATAATAAAATAAAATAAAATAAAATAAATAAATAATATATATATATATATATATATATATATATATATATTTTAATTTCCTAAAATCAAAGAAATAACTTTACATTAACAATCATATTAACTTAATAAGTTATTTTAATCATATATATTAATTTAAATACACTAACCAAATTATTTCATTCCAAAAATATATCATCTATTTATAATAATATTCCTTATTACAACTTAATTTTAATTATCCATAAATCTGAAAAATTATATTAGACTTTTTCCTAAATTCTCTCCCAACATAAGCCGACTTTCATGAAATTTTCATGAAGATCCTCTTTATCCACTATTTCTTTATACATTCTTTTGCCCTATTCTCTCAATTTTTCAAAGAACCTTTGACATCTACCCCTGATGATGGACTCACATAGACTGTCTGAAATGTTGGGTGATTAATAAAAACTTAGAAATAGGTTATTCCTCTCCTCTATAATCTATTTTACCTGTATGCATTCTCTCTTTAAAAACATTCAATCCTACCATGGAAGGGATTTAATGGATAGTGCCACGCTCTTTGAAAAACTGAGATTTTCCAGGGCTAGACTCCTCTCAAACCTAAAATTTTTAAAAAATTGTAGAGATCTTAATCTTACTCCTAAATTCGCTCATTGTAAACATCCTCTCAATCATGGATGCAACCTACCTGTTTTCAAGAAACTTAGTGAATCCTTAGTTAGATCTCAAATAAAAATCACCAGAATACGCCTTATCAAAATCTCTCAACAACTATTGAACTTACATCTCTTACTGTCCTCATCACTACACTGTGACCTATGGCGTTCCTTAGATGCCCTCTCTTTTATTAAAGCATACCGATGGTTTTCCATGAACACGACAAATATGAAAATGAAAATTGCCCGCTTATTGCAATCCTCGCCTCACTCAGAGCTGTTCCCATCCAGCCATTACAACCAGAACTCTCCTCTTAATAAATACCTCTCCGATTCTATAAATCCTCTCGGGACTGTCCCTCCCTCAAACATAGAATCTGCAAATGTTATCTTCGCACCCAACGTCTCTGCAGATCCTTCAAATCCTTCAGTCAACCAGTATCCGACTACAAGTTCCACCTCTGTCACATTCGACAATCAACCGATATATCCCTCCTCCACGTCTGCAACCCTCGACGTCCCTTCTTTCCCTCGCCCAATTCAAAACAAAGAAATCAACAGCTAGATTTCTAATCTTCGCGGTGTACAGGTCGGTATCAACTCATTATGTTCGAATAACTTACATAGAACAACGCAGACAGATCAGTTTGAAGAAGGGATGATCATTGAAATTGATGGTATCAACGAGTCAAGGCCTGACAGCGAACACTTGACAGAGCAAACAGAACCATCTGAAAACAGTAACGCAAAAACCACAGACATTGCAGTTGAGAACCTTATACACGCAGGTAACTCAACAGCAGATGAGTTTTATATTTCAATCGATGAGACTATTCCAAAGAATTCAAATTCTGTTGACGTACGCAGATCGGTCCCTCCTTCACAAGAGAAATCTGTAGAAATCACAGACATTGCAGTTGGGAACATACACTCAGTCATTTCAACAACAGACAGGTTGTATAATACTAGCAACGAGTATGTACTAAAGAATTCAAGCTCGATTGACCTGTACAGATCGGTCCCTCCATCACATATTAAATCTCCAGAAGAGGGCAGCATACAGACCGCAATCCCAGTGGTCAACACACCATCGTCAAACGTTTTTGATATTACCACAGGTAACATTGACTTATCTGTACATTTCTGCCCTCTTATCCCCAATCCATCTCAGAACACAGACCTTAACTCTCAACCCACAGTCCACTCCTCTCAAAAGTCAGATCATGCACCCAATTCCTCAGACTTTCCTATCCCTCTCCCATGAAACTCCCAAATCAATAATTCCCACAAAGGATTTAATAATCCCACCGTAATAAATTTGTCGTGCATTAACCTAGACCATGCTTCTTTGTCTCTTCTCCATAAAGGCCTAAAATTTGCTATCACCCCCAATAGAATTCTTGTTGACAGTATAATTAGCAATATAGAGATTGCTATAAGAGATCTTGACCTCATTAAGGTTGAAGAGATAAGGCAAGAAATGGTTAAAATTCTAAAAAACACCAAACCTCCTCCTTGCAAATTAACCAAAGAAGAAAAGCATGCTCTAAAAAATCTAAAAAATAATAAAGATATAATAATCTTAAAATAAGATAAAGGCAATGCAACTATAATAATGGACAAGGTTGAATATATTAAGAAAATGGAAGATCACCTAAACAACAGTGGATGCTACAGAATTTTAGATAAAGATCCTAGTATCAAAATTCTCAAAGAAGTAACCAAAAAGATAAAAAACTCTTCCCTTGATAACATCATAGAAAAGAGAATCACCCCTTCCAGCTCCATCACTCCTAGAATATATGGCGCTCCTAAAATTCATAAAGCTGGCATTCCCCTAAGACCCATAGTCAACACCATTGGCTCACCTACTTACCTCCTAGCTCAATATCTGTACAAAAAACATCGCCCCCTTGTAGGAAACACCTCGTCACATATTAAAGACTCTGCATCCTTTGTTCAATGGACCAAAAACGTAGACATGCATAACAATGATCTTATGGTGAGTTTTGACATTGTCTCCCTTTACACCATGATACCTATAAATGAGGCCATCGACATTTTAAAAACTATAACTGATAATGAGACTATAGACCTCTTAAAGTTATGTATAAAATCGTCTTTCTTTAGCTTCAATGGAATAATTTATGAACAAACTCATGGGGTCGCTATTGGCTCACCTCTATTTCCTATCATTGCCAACATATACATGGAACATTTTGAAGAAATGGCCCTCAAATTATTTCCATTCACCCCTAAAGAATGGAAAATATATGTAGATGATATCTTTGCAAAATGGACCCATGGAATACTAAAGTTACATGAATTCTTAGCCCACATTAATAGTCTCTCAAATTACATCAAATTTACCATCGAAATTGAAAAGGACAACCAATTACCCTTCCTAGAGATCCTCTTAACCAAGAAAAATGGAAAACTAAGCACCGAGGTTTATAGAAAAAGACTCACACAGATAGATACCTTCACGCTGACTCTCATCACCACCCAAACCAGAAAATTGGCATCATCAAGACCCTAACTACAAGGGCTTCTAGAATCTCAGACTCCCGCCACCTAGAGCATGAGATACACCATCTCCGCCATGTCTTTCAACAGAATGGATATAAAAAACATGTCTTGAACAAAACCATTCACCAAACCCTTAATAATAATAACTTAAAAAAATGCTTTGACATCCCTAAAATCTCGTTACCTTACATAAGAGGAAACACCGACCAAATCTCCAGAATGCTCAACAAACACAACATTAAAATTGCCTTCACTACCCCTAATACTATTTTAAATACGGTAGACTCTGCTAAAGACCCTATAAACCCTAGGCTTCATAAAGGAGTATATGTCATACCTTGCTCTTGTGGCAAAGAATACATTGTCAAAACAAGTAGATCCCTTAACGTTAGACTAAAAGAACATGTTGCTGACTTAGCTCATAACTGAATAGATAAATCCGCCTTAGCAGGACATGCAGTCTTGACCTCACATTACATACAAATAGAGGAAGCCAAACTTGTCTCTAAAGAGGACCATTACCTAAAAAGGAAAATCAAAGAAGCTATAGAAATTGAGAAAAGAGGAAAGAACTTAAATCGTGATGATGGTCTCATTATCAGTAACACATGGAGACCTTTAATACATCAAAACCTATCTAGAAATTAAAAAATATTAAAGATCTAGTATAAATACATCCTAACCTATATATAAATAAAAATAATTTAAAATAAATATTAAAAAATAAAAAATAAGTAAATAATGGTAAATATTTAGATAAATGGATTAATAACATAGGTAAATAATTTAATAAATTAATAATTAAAATTATGGAATTATCTAACCAAATAAATATCACTATAATTTAATAATAAATAAATTAAATAAATAATTTATTAGATTATTTAGTTACATAAGCCATCCTTAAAAATAAATAAATAAATAAAATAAAAATTTTAATCAAAAAAAATAAAAAATTACATTAACAATCACAATAACTTAATAGTTTATTTAATTATATATATTATTTTAAATACATTAACTAAATTATTTCATTCCAAAAATATGTCATCTATTTATAATAATATTCCTTATTACAACTTGATTTAAAAAAAAATAAAAAATAAAATAAAATAAAAAATAAATAAATAATAATAATAAAAATAAATAAATAAATAAATAATAATAATAATAAATAAATAAATAAAATTTAATTATATATTTTCCTAAATTCTCTCCTAACATAAGCCGACTCTCATGAAATTTTCATGAGGTTCCTCATGATCCACTATTTATTTATACATTCCTCTGCCCTATTCTCTCTTTTTTTCAAAGAACTTTTGACGTTCTACCCCTAATGATGGACTCACATAGACAGTCCGAAACGTTGGGTTATTAATAAAAACTCAAAAACAGGTTATTCCTCTCCTCTATAATATATTATATTTTCCTGATTTCCAGAAGGATTTTTACGTTTAGTGTGATCCAAGCGGAACAACGATTGAAGTTGTCCTTAGCTAGGATGATAAACCGATTTCATATTTCAGTGAGAAACTGAATGAGACCAATCAGAAGTATTATACTTATGACAAATAATTTTAAGCAATAATTTAGTTTCTCAAGAAGTGGAGACATTATCTTATGCCTAAAGAGTTCATCTTTTATAAAAAAATCCATGCATTGCAGTTTATCAGTAAACAAGAGAAACATAACTAAAAACACACAAAATGAGTTGAGTACATGAAAAAAAAATATTTTGTATAAAAATAATATAAATGGAATTGTTAATAAAGTTTCTCATGGTTTGAGCAAGAGATGTTTAATTCTACAGGAGTTTTAAGTTAATACTCTGGGATATGAGCATCTTTAAGAATTGTATAAGGAAGATCCATGTTCTAAAGAGATCTACGAAGCTTGTGAAAACCCCGTGATCAAATATCGAAGCCCATGGCTTGAATACTTGGTTCGGGATAAATTGTTGTTCAAGGAAAACCAGTTGTGTATCCCAAGTGGATCAATGAGGGGAAATTTATTGGAAGAGAAACATAGAAGAGGGCTTTCTGGTCATTTTGGAAATGACAAGACCTATGCCCAACTAAATACTTTTTAATATTAGCCAGGTATGAGGGTATATGTTAAGAGGTTTGTGGATAGATAAAAAATTAGTCAACATGCTAAAGGGAGGTAGTAGGATGCAAGGCCATATCAACCACTTCCCATACCAGGTTGGCCTTAGGAAGCCATTAGTATGGATTTTGTTCTTGGTTTTCCAAAATCATAAAGGATTCATGACTGATTTTTTCTAGTAGTAGACAATTTTTCATACCTTGCACATTTCATACCTTGTTCCAAAACCAATGATGCTTCTCATATTGTAAATTTGTTTTTCCAGGAAGTAGTGAAATTACATGGACTACCTAGGATAATTTTCTCAAATCGAGACACCAAGTTTGTTGGACATTTTTGGAGAAATTTATGGAAGAAATTGGGGACAAAATTTACCTAAAACTCATCCTATCATCCCCAAATAGATGGCCATACTGAAGTGGTTAATATGAGTCTCGAAAATCTACTAAGGTGTCTGGTTCATGAGCATAATAAACAATGGGATCAAGTTATCCCACAAATTGAATTTTCCTATAATGATTCTCCTAATAGGAGTACAGGACAAAATCCTCTTTCAGATTATGTATGGCATGCATCCGAGGGGTATTTTTGTACTCAAAAAATTGGGGAAAGGAGAAAATTGAAGTGCAGTTGCAAAGGAGTTTGCTACAAAAATTAAAATGATACATGAGCAAGTTAAAGAGAAGCTACAGGAAATCAACTTTAGGTACAAGTATAGGGTTGATATCAAGTGAAGGGAGGTGAATTTTGAATTTTGGGATCTGGTTTTAGCTCATTTAAGGAAATAAAGGTTCTGAAAGTGTGAGTACAATAAACAAAAGATGAAGAAGATTGGTTTGTGAAAATACATGAGGAGGTTTTCAATGAATTTTTATGAGATTGAATTTCTTTCAGATATAGGAATTTCCCCCATATTCAATGTTGCATATTTGTTCCCTTATTAGGAACCTAGAGAAGAGACATGAAATGAATAAGAGAAGATTCAATGGGAGGCACAATTACCTACAATTCATAGACTGCATATGTAAATGACTCTTGACCAAAGAATCATTAAAAGGACCAAAAATAAAAACTATTATGATTATTTGGTTAAATGGAAGGGCCTTCGAAAAGAAGAAGCAATTTGTATGGATGAAGCAAAGATCCTGAACCGTGGCAGCACCATTGCAGATCTCCTCGACAAGAGTCCATGAAACCTTTTGGTCTGGAGGATTTTGATGCAGAAGCATCACTCTGCAATAAATAATTTTTGTAAATATCTCATAGTGGTTTTTATTATATGTCCTCGGAAGGATGACTAGCCTATTTTTGTAAATGTATTAGAGCACAAGTACAAATCTAGCTGAAGAATAATTACACAAACTTGCGAGAATTGAAAACGAAAATTTGGAATTGAGAATAAATTTGATTCATCAATATTGGTTTGAGAATCAATACATAAACCAACTAAGTTAAGCTTATTTTTACATGAAATAACTATCGATGATTAAATCTAACTGAAGCTAAGTGTGCTTTATGTCCTGTTAATGTGCACATGCACCACATGCAAGCACTAGAGTTAACTAAAAAAATCCAATTGCACACTGCATGTAAGCACTCGAGTTAACTAGCTAAAGCCAAGTGCACATCACATGAAACAAATAGATTTGAACTAAAGCTAATTAAGGATAACTATGTGCATGTACACCAACACCCTGACCCCTTAAGCATAACAAGGACATTTTAGGTACCCATATACAATGCTTGAAAAAAAGGAAAGAGGGAAAACTCAGTGGTAAGAAAAAACTCCCTCAAAATATAATGCAAAATGAAGAGAAATGACAACTGCTAGGAAGTTGTGTCCTTCACCCCGATATGATATCGCAGAAATCAAAACTTCTACTCAGTGAAATTCTTTGTGAATATATCGACACTCTACTCAGAACTGGGACAATACTGAAGATCGATAATCGCATCATGAATCAATTCTCTAATGAAGTACATGTGGTTCTCGATGTGTTTGGTGCATTGCCACTACCCTATATCTATATAAAACTTTATTGTACTTTGATTATCACACCAGATGAAATTTGGATGATGGACATTGATCCTAAGCTCAGATACGAAATGTTGTAGCGAAATGGAAGGAATAGTGGCATTGAATTGTCCTCTATATTCGACCTTTATTGATGATAAAGAAATGGCAGTCTGCTTCTTTCTTGACTAACAAATTAGGTCGGATCCAAAAATAAGTACATAACCATAGGTGGAATTGTGATAAATATTTTTGCCGGCCTAATCTGAATCTTTGAACCCAATGAGATCCAAAGAAAAATTTGTTGCATAATGAATCCCATAGGTGATTGTCCCGTGGACATATCGAAGAATGCACTTTGAAGCTTTCCAGTGTAACTCATGTGGCTCCTACATGTATCTGGAAACTTCTCCTACGACATATGATAGATTAGGATGGGAGTGAATGAGATAAATAAGACTTCCAACAAGCTATTGTTACAATGTGACATCAACCAATGGTGTGTCTTTTCCATTCTCAAGCTTTATCCGTGATAAAAAAAGTGTGTCTGCTGGCTTGTAGTCACTCATGTAAAATCGTGCCAAAATATCTCTAGTATACTTTAGTTGAGAAATGGTAATCCCATAACCACTCTAATTGATCTCTCGTCCAAGGAAGAAATTTAGAATGCCCATGTCTATCATAGAAAACCACTTATGCAATGCAGTTTTAATCTTAACAATGGAAAAAGTTGAACTAATTATTATCCAAATATCATCTACGTAGAGTACTATGATCAACAAGGAGTCAATTTTATTCAAAAAATAAACATTGGAATCAAATTTGCAGTGTAAAAAAAATTGAGATAACAAATAGGAATCCATCTTTGCATACCATGATGTAGGTGTTTGCTTGAGGCCATAGAGATAATTTTTTAGTTTGCATACCAGAGATGAATTTTGCATGTATCCCTATGGTTTCTCCATGTATATTTCCTCCTCTAGATCACAGTGAAGAAATAAATTCTTCATATCCATATGATGCACTTCCCATCCTCTTTTTGTTGAAATGGAGCGAGTTAGGCAAATGGAATCCATTTTTTCCACTGGAGAAGAAGTCTCATCATAGTCAACACCATGTACCTGCTAAAAACCTTTTACTACCAATCGTGCCTTATATCAACTAACCTGTCCATATGCTGCTTTCTTGGTCCTGTAAACCCACTTTCACCTCACAATTTTATGATTTGAAGGTAGCGGAACCAAATCCCAAGTCTAGTTCTCAATGGGAGATTTGTATTCCTCATCCATTGTTTCTTCCCATTCAGGATGCCCAGATGCTTCTGCATAAGTTTTTGGATCAGATGCATGCATAATATAAGAATGCATGGGCATGCATGGCTCCATAGCTAAGATTTCTTATGGATCTTCCTCAAACTGAGGTATAAAGGTAGGATCATCAAGGAGATCATTCACACTACACCATTTTTGTGTTGAAGGTGGTCGAGAATATTTCGAAATACATGATGAAGTATGATCTTTATGTTCAACAAATGGTGGTCTAATAGGTGTCACAGGAAAAGGCTCATCTACATTAGAATTCTGATTTGAAGTATCATCTGCATACTCATCAATGAGTGGTGAGGGAAACTTGGTAACAGGTTCATCTACTGGTGCATGAAAAATATCTTCATCAAAATTTACACGCCTTTCAATAAAGAGATCTTCAATGTTGATATCAAGCAATATGTACCCTTTGACTTCATCATAATATCAAACAAACATGCATGCTTTACTTTGAGGCTCCAAAGCCTTTCACTTCTCTCTAGGAATGTGTGTCCATGCTTCAGATCCGAAAATGCGGAAATCACTGACTTCATGTTGCATGCCAGTCGAAGCCTGAAAAGGTGTTTTTCCAATAACATATTTATGAGGAGATGCATTTTGGATGTATGAGACACAATTGGTAGCTTCATCTGATAATTTTGACAAAAGAGATCTTGCATGCAACATGCAATTGACCATATCTTTCAAAGATTGATTCTTCCTTTCGGCCACCGCATTTTTTTGTGGAGTGTAAGGAATTGTATACTACAACTGTATGCATACTTTATTACAAATATTCTTGATATCTTTGTTGACATATTCCATCCCATTATCTATGCAGAGTATCTTGATGCATTTTCCATACCGATTTTCTACATGCGCTTTGAAAATATTTAGATGTTGAAAAAATTCATAATTTAGTTTCAAGAAGTAAACCCAAGTGAATCTCGTGTAATCATCTATAAATGACAACACACGTCTTGCTTTTCTCATTGAAAATAATAGAAATGGACACATGAGATCACTATTCACAAGCTCAAAAGGTGAAGAGACTCTCCATACATGCCCCTTCTCGAATTTGTCTTATGGATGCTTTCTAAGAGAACATCATTACAAACACCATTTGAAAATTCAATGGTTGGAAATTCTTTGAACATCCCTTGCTTGCTAAGTTTCTACATATATCTAAAATTAAAGTGCCCAAATATCTTGTGCCAAATCCTACTTTCTTCATCTGCATGCATAAGCAAAAAAGTAGAATCTGATTGAGGAACAAAACCTAAAAATGTATACAGACGAGATTAATCATTTACCTTGCAAGATGGAATCTTCAAGTTGGTTTTCATGTCATAAATTCTCATGGAATCCAGGGTAAAATCCACTTTCCTTTTAGTGCCTGTGTGTGTCATCTGATACACAGAAATAAGATCCAAAAAAATCCTTGGAATATGCAAGACATTCTCAAAACATCCGTCTTCGAATTGCACTCTTCCTTGTCTAGTTTCTTCAAATGTACAATTATCCCCCATGAGAATAGTCAGTCCCGAGTATGCATATAGAGAAGAAAATTTTTCATTTGAAAATCCATATGATGTGAAGCTTTTGAATCGATGATCCATTCTTACGGTGTAGAATGAAGAGAAATCAAAGCATGACCATTATCCCTTGTTTCTGATGGTTTTTCCTCCTACCACTTTATGGAATGTGATGACAAATATTATTTTGCTGAAGAGTCTTTGTCATCACATTAATAGTATTCTGCATGTAAGATGATTCAGGATGATAACCTCGATTACAATAAGGACACTTGGAGTTTCCTTTCTTTCCCCTCTTACCCTTGGAGCTGGAAGAATCATCTGGAGGTTTTGCATTTCCTCCCTTTCTTGGATCTGGATCTCTTGCTCTTCATTAACCTTTGTATTGTTGATTTGGTTTCGAGTTGGACTTTCCTTTCTCATACATGTCAAGTGCATGTGCATTTGGATACTTTAATGAACCCATTTTGATGAACTTATCCTGCTCATGAATGAAATACTCAATAAATGCATCAAGTTTGGGAATTTTCCATTTATCTCCAGTTGCAAGTCTAACTGTATGAAATGTAGACACGAAAATAATGTATTCAGGGCCTAATTTAGAAAAAATAGAAAGGATCAATTGACCTTCATATTTGGATTTATGAATCTCGCAATCATGTAATTGTAGAAGCATTGATTTGAATTTCGTAAAGAAATATTGAATGTTATCAAAGTTGTTTGGATCTAAGGAATTTAGCTCATTTTCGAGAATATGAGCCTGCATCTCATCCTGCTTTCCAAATAAATTCTCCAAGGTTGTCCAAACCTCATTAGGAGTTCTGTATATGTCCACATGGAAGCACAATGCTTGAGATATGGACAACAATGGAAGACCAAAAGCCTTGTCCATCCTATTGAAGTATGTGTCTTTTTGAACAACAGAATTGGGTTTAGCTTCTGTATTCATAACTATATGATACAAGTCTTTGCCTCTGAGGTGAAGCCAAATATCTGGCTTGCATTGGAAATAGTTATACGAAGTAAGAATTGTTGAAGAAGATAACTCCATATTTTTTCACCTTATAGTTGTAGCAGAAATTGCGACAATTCTCTAATATTTTGATCTATAAATCAAATATTTGAACAATTTCTAGTTATTTTCTCTTCAAACCTGCAAAATATTGTTCATGTACCTTCTCCAAACCTCTATAGATATGATACCATGTAAAATTGTTAAAGCACATATACGGATCTAGTTGAAGAATAATTGAACAAACTTGCGAGAATTGAAAAAGAAAAAATGGAATTGAGAATAAATTTGATTCATCAATATTGGTTTGAGAATTAACACATAAAGCAACTAAGTTAAACTTAGTTGTACATGTAATAACTATGGATAATTAAAGCTAACTGAAGCTAAGAGTGCATTATGTTTTGTTAATGTGCACATGCACCACATGCAAGCACTAGAGTTAACTAACTAAAGCCAAGTGCACACCACATGTAAGCACTCGAGTTAACTAGCTAAAACCAAAGACACATCACATGCAATAATTAGAGTTAAACTGAAGCTAATTAAGACTAACTATGTGCATGTAAACCAAAATTTATTATTATTATTATTATTATTATTAGTAGACATGGCTTTTTAGGAGACATATGTTATGTTTGTTAGTATTCCCTTCTAGAATCAAGTCTTGTCATTAATTGGGGAAAGACTGTTACTTCCTACATGCCTATCATCGGTTAGAAGATATTTCCTTCTTTTATGTGACTCAAAAGGCCTTGCAGGCCAGAGAGGAGATAGTGGATTGTAGAAGTGAGTATTGAGAAGAGAGAAAAGAATCTAACTGGTAATTTCAATCTCTTATAGCTTGAGGGTCGCAATACCACCAACCATATCTGTACCAGTCGACATAGGGATATTTCATTGGAATAGGGACAATTATAGTTGTAATTTATAACATACAATGTCTTAGAGAATGGAAATTTCCACAGTCATAAACGTAATGTTGAGAACTTCTGCCAAACTGTGTATATTGCTCGTTGAGCCAGATGTTTCGAGTGAACACTTCACCCATCTTCAGGGGCAGGAAGCTAGAGCATAAGATGAGAAGAGTGGTGGACCAAAATTTTATAGGAAACGAGAAATTCGTCGTTAGAATAAAGGTGGGCTTAGAGGTTCTATGAGCATTAAATTATTCAAAGTATTAAAACAATATTAGAAATAGAAATTATAACTGTTTAGCCAAATCGGCCATAGTTGAGCATTCTCACTCTACTAGCCATCTTATTTGCTTTGATAAATCCAAAATCCTTGCTCCCGCCCCTTTCCATTCTGCATCATTAGGGAAGCCCTCGAAATTGAGAAGCATCCCAATAACTTTAATCACGATGATGGGTATCATTTAAGCAAATCTTGGAAGCCCACCATCAATTTTTTGTCCTCTAAATACCCTATCACTAATTCTAACCTGTCCTAAATTCCTCCTGCCCCACCACCCCTATCTTCTCTTTTCCTCTCCTTTCATCTCCCCTTTCATGTCTCCTCATTTCCGTCGTTAATTCCTTTCATTTCATTCTTAGGCCCTCCTTTGATATTTTTGTAATGGGCTTTTCTCCTCCCTAAATTTTTAAAAATTCTATTAATCTTTTTCATTTATGAATCTTTTTAATCTTATTATATGACATATCCAATAATGCAACACTTAATTATGTTTAAGCTTTCTTTAATTCAAAATCTCTCTTTCACCTTCCATTCTCTTTATTATTAATTTTCCTTTCTCTATTTTATTTCATTGAATACCCTTACCCTTAATAATTTATTACATTATATTTCTAATAATAATAAAAATTTAATCCAAAGATTTTAATTTTAATTTTAATTTTAAATTAAATTAAATTTAATTCTAATTTTAAATAAATATTTTAAATTCATTATTGATTTCTCTAAGAGTCAATTATTTTTTTTTAAAGAGCTTCCCGAATTATCCATAGTGCTAGAGAACGAGTGTCAACGTTTCGAATCCCAACGGGGATACATCATCAGGACTTTCTTGAATGAAGAAATTGAGAGAAAAGACTTAGACCATTAATAGAGGACATTTCAGGTCTGCTGCCCTTTTCTCAAACTTCATTCTAGTTTTTTCGAGATAACAAATCTCTTCCCAAGAATCCCCTCCGTGCAGGGACACAATTTTGGTTTTTAAACTCATGTGGTGATCATTTTTTAATTTTATTTTTTAATAGTATAATCCAATATTAGATTTATAATTTCTATTTCTACTATTGTTTCAATACTTTGACTCATTTAATGCTCATAGACCCTCTAAACCCCCCTTTATTCTAACAGCTAATTTGTTGTTCTCTATAAAATCTTTGTCCAACACTCTTCTTTTCTTATACTCTAGCTTCTTGTCCTTGAAGATGGGTGAAGTGTTCACTCGAAACGTCTCGCTCAACAAACAATATATACAATGTCTTTGTTTCAAATAAATATTCAATTATATTATTCTTATGCTAGGAAATCGTGGAAGAAATCGTTGAAAATGAACAGAAATATAATTAACTTTAAAGAAAATGACTGGAGGGGCTGCGATAATCATCGAGGAAACATCTAAAAATGAACGGACTTATAATTAATTTTAAAGAAAATCACTGGAGGGGCTGTGATCATCCTCGAGGAAACATTGTCACTCCTTGTGACTAGGTCTAATAAACATTTAGATATAACTTTAGCTCTGATAGGGAAAAAATAACGAAGCAGATCGCCTACCAAAAAGAGGGTTGAATGGCACTTTCGAAGAAATGCACTATGAGTTATACAACTCAAATGCACTTGGAGCAAAGGGAAAGCTAAACTTTACATGACACTGGAACTGACTCTCTACTCAGAACAAGAATGAAAGAAGGCATGTTTTTCTTACAAGACAACACGAAGATGGAGAACAACTAGTTCTCTTTCTATCCTCTATTTTTTTGATGTTTTACTCGCATAGTTTATAAAAAATATTTTTAATATGATGAAATAGTTATGATGTAATAGTTGGGATCAATTTTTTGGGGTATGGCTCACAGTTTTTATAAAAGAAAAAGATGTATGGTAAAATTCATATTTCCATATTAATTTTTGAACCATCTTATGACTTTGACCTATTACATAATATAAACGAGAAATATTTTTCATATTGAAAAAAACTTGAGCTCTGATAAAATTGGAGTAACACCCCGTTATATGGTTATATTGGATTGTTTTCCAAACACCTGCTTTTGTAATTGGTTGAAATTTAAAAGTCAACTAAATGAAGGCGCAGTGCAGCTGACCGATTTCCCGAACAAAGTGTCAGACCGGATTGATAGTACATTGATACTTGTTAATAATTCTGTGAAAAAGGACAAATCTTAAATAAAAGCATGTCCACTCACAATTTCCAATAATATTCTCAAATAAAGCATATCCTTCAATAATATCCTCAAATAAAGTATATCCATCAGATAACCATGTCCTCGGCCATTTCTCACTCGGTTCCTTGGTTCATTAACTACGTCATGGCCGCCTTCTTCTCAATCGTCACACAGACAGGTGACCAACGTAGAAGCATGGTGTCCACAACCGATATTTTAACAACCTTGATACATTTAATTCAAAGTTTCAAACCGCAATATCTGTTTTTTAAAAGAAGACCTTTAATTAATTATGTTTAACACGTTTTGCATTGAATAAAGTTGAATGTGCAAAAGTGAAAAACATTTTTAATCATAGAAGTTTGGTCATGAGATTTGTAAATTTATAAAATTTTAATAGCATTTTCTTGGTTTATATATAACTATTTTAATCATTATGATGCAATAGTAATTAGTATTTTTTTTTATTTTTTTATATAACAATTAATTGATGTGTGAGATTTTTTTGTTTGTGGGATAAGAGATTTATCTAACGATTTGAGTGCTAAGTCTAGGAAGGCATACATACTCTACTATCTCTGGTTTTGAGTACTAAGTCTAGGAAGGCATACATACTCTACTATCTCTGGTTTTGAACCTGTGACTTCTTAAGAGGAAACGGGTGCTCTTAAACATTAGGCCCGCTCAAATTTTAGACCCATTAAATAGAGTAAATTTAATTTATAGACTAATTTTTTTAACGATTTATTTTTTACTAAAATTTCATAGATATTTTTAAAAACTTGAATTTAAGTTATTTAATTTATAGAATTATAATACCTAATTTTTTTTTTAAGGTGTTGAAATCAATTATACATTCAAAAAATATATTAATATTAACTTTTTCCATAAACATTGTATATACAAATTGTTAAAAAAAAAATTATATTTAATTATTTTTAAAATATAATATTTTTTCTATATTTTTTTATTCATTTTAAAGAATCATTACACTTGAAAATATTGTTTTTGCAAATAATAATTAAAAATTACCTATCTTGATTTTTTCATATATTATGTGTTAATTTTAATTAAAATACAAAATTTAATATATAACCATAAATAACCATTATAAAATAAAAAATAATAATACTTATAATATAAATTAGAAAATTACCATAAATTTTAAAATCCTCAATTTTTTTTTGAAGTAATTATAATTTACAATTTTAGAACTAATTATTATTTTAATTATATGTTATAAATATATGTATTTTAAAATAAGAATTTTAATTTTTAATTTAATTATTAATAATGATTTAGGTAACTAGTAAGAATTTAACTTCTATAAAAATATTCTTAGTAATATATACAAATTGAAGAGCCTGATTTATGTATAAAGTAATTTTACAATTTTTGTGTTTTTAATTCATTTTATTAATTTAAAAAATGGCATATGAAATGAGTTATGGTTTGTTGGGCATGTTGTATTGATAAGCCATGGTATTATCACAATGGGATATTTGCAAATTAAGAATCTCCATGATAAAGTGTGGTTAAATTTCTATGGTTAAGAATCTTGTTACATATTTTTTTTAAATATATATGTTTAATTTATATATAGCTTATTTTTATCATCGATAATAATAAAAAAAATTAAAATAAATTTATAATTTAGTTGTTTTTAAGCAATTTAAGATGTATGAATGTTTGACTACATCTTCATCAGTTCCAATATATCACCCATATTCGCTTGGGGAATTGAACAGGTGACTTCGCATATAGGAGCGGCCAATTGAACTGGTAACTTGACATATAGGAGTGGCCAATTGAACTGGTGACTTCACATATAGGAGCGGCCAATTGAATTGGTGACTTGACATATAGGAGCGGCACATATAGGAGTGGCCAATTGAACTGGTGACTTCACATATAGGAGCAGCCAATTGAACTGGTGACTTCACATATAGGAGCTGCCAATTGAACTAGTGACATAACATCTAGGAGTGACCAATTGAACCTGTGCCTTCACATGAAAGACTGCAAATTAAGAATCTCCATGATAAAGTGAGGTTGACTTTCTATCAATCTTGTTATATATATATATATATATATATATATATATATATATATATATATATATATATATATCACTTCTTTTTATCATTAATAATAATAATAAAGTTTAAAATAAAGTTATAACTTAGTTTCTTTTATGATTTTTTACTATATCTTCATCATTTCCAATATATCACCCCATATCTCGGCGAGGAATTCAACCATTGAATTCACATATCCGAGAGGGGAATTGAACTAGTGACTTCATATGAAGGAGTGGGAGGGGAGTTGAACTAGTGACTTCACATGAAGGAGTGGGGGAGAGGAATTGAACTGGTGACTTCACATGAAGGAGTGGGAGGGGAGTTGAACTGGTGACTTCACATGAAGGAGCGGGAGGGGAATTGAACTGATGACTTCACATGAAGGAGTGCCTATAGTGACTTCACATCAAGGATTGCCTTAACAAATCACACTTGCATCGTCTATCGAAGACCCCATGGACCACTTAAGATGTATGATGAAATAATTGTTTTGATGCTTATCTTCATTTACCAACCATTTAATTTATATGGCTACACTAGCTTATAAGTAAAATTGAATCTTAATTTATAGTTATTATTTATATTTACCCAAAAGTGTGTATTTGGGAATAGGGCTTGGAGTAATTTAGTTTAATTATCAATAATTATTAAATAAATGGTAGAGATTTAATCTCCATAGAATATTTTTAGTAGTAGCTACAAATCAAAGGTTAAGACTTATCTTAAAAGTAATTTATTACACTCTTTCTACTATTTAATTAAATTGATTAATTGAAAGAAATGTCATGAACATGAGTTATGGTTTTTAGATATGTGGTATTAATAAGTAATGGTATTGGCTATGATTTTGTAACAAAGTCTATTAACATGTTAAAAGTCTTTGTAGTAACAATCTTACAACCTTCCTGTTTAAGAAATTAGTCATATGTTTTTTTAAATATATATATATTTGAATTATATATTAATTATTTTTATAAATAACAATAATCATAATTTATGTGATTTTAAATTCTTGTTACAGTGAGAAGAGTAAAATATATGATGAAGTAAGTGTTTTTGATCTTTAATCAAAAAAATATTTATCTAAATTATAAATCACAAAAGTCTTAAATCTAATATTATATTTTGTATTTTATTTTTATTTTATAAATACTATAATACTACGATGATAAATCACCTCTCATCTCATAACCAATAAATATAAATATACACAATGAACTTAAAAATATATATACATTTGGGAATATTAGACAATAAATGTACTCACGAACAATTTTTTTTTTTAACATTTCCATGTGTTGTGTAAAATAGACCGGCTACAGATCACCAAGAAACGAGGGAAAAAAAAACTAAATGTTCGCCTTTTCACAGCGTTGCCGTCTCAAACACTTTCTCAATTTATGGTGAATAAAAAGATTCTTATATATTTATAAAGATAGAAAACATCAAGCGGAACCTTATCGAACAAGAAGGAATTGGAATACCACCAACCATAGAAAACATCAAGCGGAACCTTATCTTACAGCTTGAGGGTCGCAATACCACCAACCATATTATGGTTGTAATTTATAACATACAATGTTTTAGATAATGGATATTTCCACAGTTATAAATATAATGTTGAGAATTTCTGCAAAACTGTGTATATTGTTTGTTGAGCTCGAAGTTTCTAGTGAACACTTCATCCATCTTCAAGCGCAAGAAGCTAGAACATAAGATGAGAAGAGTGATAGACCAAGCTTTTATAGGAAACGAGAAATTTGTCATTAGAATAAAGGTGGGTTTAGAGGTTCTATGAGCATTAAATGAGTCAAAGTATTGAAACAATATTAGAAATAGAAACTATAACCGTTTAGCTACATTGGCCATAGTTGAGCATTCTCACTCTACTAGCCACCTTATTTGCTTTGATAAATCCGAAATCCTTGCTCTCGCCCCTTTCCATTTTGGATCATTAGGGAAGCCCTGGAAATTGAGAAACATCCCAATAACTTTAATTTCAATGGCGGCATTTAAGCCAATCTTGGAAGCCCACCATCCATTTTTTATCCTCTAAATACCCTATCGCTAATTCTAACCTATCCTAAATTCCTCCTACTCCCCCACCCTATCTTCTCTTTTCCTCTCCTTTCATCTCCCCTTTCATGTCTCTTCATTTCCATTCTGAATTCCTTTCATTTCATTCTTAGGCCTTCCTTTGATATTTTTTTAATGGGCTTTTCTCCTCCCTAAATTTTTAAAAATCTATTAATCTTTTTCATTTATGAGTCTTATTAATCTCATTATTGCACCGAGAGGCGAAAAAACTATTTTTTTTAAATAAAATATAAATAATGCTAGCTTTAAAAATAAGTTACATAACCATATAAATAAACAATTAAAAATAAATTTAAACAATATAAATTTAAAATATGAAGAGTTTTAAGAACACTAAAAAAAGAGATATGGTAAATAAATAAAAATATAAATAAACCATAGATATATTAAATAAATAAAACTTCTTTTTATACTTACTCATGGTAAATAAATAAAAATATAAGTAAAGTAGAGGTATGGTAAATAGACAAAACCTATTTTTATATTTATTCCATAAACTTCTTTATATTTACAAAAACTCAAAAAGAAGTTTTATTTAGGTGAAGCCTATGGGTCAAATACCATGGGACACATTATTATTAATACCATGGGCAAAATACCATATTTATAAAAGAGGTATAAAAGGTAAGGTAAATAAATAAAATATCAAATACCATATTTATAAAAAAGGTATAAAAATGTAAGGTAAATAAATAAAAATATATCAAATAAAAGTATAAATCAACATCTAATTATATTTGACGCCTATGGACCAAATACCATGGACCAAATTAATAATAATACCATGCAAAAAAAAATTGTTAACCCTAACATTAACATTAGAATATTAATATTAATATTAATATTATTGTTATTATTATTACTAAATATAGTATTGATATTAATATATTATAATATTAAAATTATTAAATTTAATAACTTTATATTAATACAATATTAAATTTGTTATATATATATATATAAACTCTAGATATACATGGGAGGGAAGAATAAAGACATATCATAGAGGTGGAGAAATAGAGGGAGTGATAGGGGAGAAATGAGGGGAGAGGAGGAATGAAGAGATAGAGGGAGAGGAGGGAGAGAGGTAGAGAAGTGTAAGAAAGGGAGGGATAAGGATAAAGGATTGGAGGGTAGAGAGAGAGAGAGAGAGAGAGGTAGGAGGGAAAGGGAGAGCGAGGATGGATGAGCGGAGGAAAGAGGGAGGGATAGAGAGACATAGTTAGAGGGGGAGAGAAGAATAAAGACATAGAGAGTAAGAGGTGGAGAGAGAGAGGCAGTGAGAAGGGAGATATGAAGATAGTGTGTGTATGTTTAGGGGTGAGATAAAGAGACATAGACAGAGTGATGGAGACAAGGGGGAGAGGACGAGAGAAAAGAAGAAAGGGAGTGATATAGTAACATAGTTGGAGAGAGAGATAGAGTGATGGGGGAAGAGCAAGGATTTGAGGGCAGAGAGAGAGGGGGGGAGTGATAAAGGGAGAGAGAGAGGAAGAGAGTGACAGGGAAATATAGAGGGAATAATAAAAACATAGAGAGGGAGGGAAGAAGAAATACATAGAGAGTAACAAGTGGAGAGAGAGAGGGAGTGGCAAGGGAGATATGGAGAGAGAGTGTGTATGTTTGGGGGTGAGATAAAGAGACAAAGAATAAGATATGAAGAGAATTGGGGAGATAAGGAGAGAGAGAGAGAGAGGCATAGAGAGAGAGAGAGAGAGAGAAAGAGAGAGAAAGTGGAGAGAGGTAGGGAAAGCGAGATGGAGATGGAGGGGGAGAGAGAGAGGTAAGAAGAAAGACATAGAGAGTGAAAGTTGGAGAGAGAGAGAGAGACAGAGAGAGAGAGAGAGATAATGATAAGAAATATGGAAGGAGGACGAGAGAGGATAGTAGGAGGGAAGAGAGATAGGAGCAGGGGAGAGGGAGGGAAGGGGAAGAGAGAGGGAGGGAGAGGAGAGAGTGATAGATAGATAGATTGGAGAAAGAGAATGTAGGTATTGGGGTTGATATATAGGGAAAAAGGGAGATAGAGATATAGGTGGAAGGTGAATAGAGAGGGGGGGGGAGTGATAAAGGGAGAGAGACGAAGAGAATGACGGGGGAATATAGAGGGAATAATAAAAACATAGAGAGGGAGCGAAGAAGAAAGACATAGAGAGTAACAAGTGGAGAGAGAGAGGGAGTGGAAAGGGAGATATGGAGAGAGAGTGTGTATGTTTGGGGGTGAGATAAAGAGACAAAGAAGAAGAGATGGAGAGAATGGGGTAGATAAGGAGAGAGAGAGAGGCATATAGAGACAAAGTTAGAGAGAGAGAGAGAGAGAGTGGAGAGAGGTAGGGAAAGCGAGATGGAAATGGAGGGGGAGAGAAGAAGGTAAGAAGAAAGACATAGAGAATGAAAGTTGGAGAAAGAGAGAGAGAGAGAGAGAAGGAGTGATAAGAAAGATGGAAGGAGAACGAGAGAGGATAGAGGGAGGGAAGAGAGATAGGAGCATGGGAGAGGGAGGGAGAGGAGGCAGTGATAGATAGATATATTGGAGAAAGAGAATGTAGGTTTTGGGGTTGATATATAGAGAAAAAGAGAGATAGAGATATAGATGGAAGGTGAATAGAGAGGGGGGGGGTGATAAAGGGAGAGAGAGGAAGAGACTGATGGAGGAATATAGAGGGAAGAAGAAATACATAGAGAGTAACAAGTGGAGAGAGAGAGGGAGTTGCAAGGGAGATATGGAGAGAGAGTGTGTATGTTTGGGGGTGAGATAAAGAGACAAAGAAGAAGAGATGGAGAGAATGGGGGAGAGAAGGAGAGAGAGAGAGGCATATAAAAACAAAGTTAGAGAGAGAGAGAGAGAGTGAGAGAGAGAGAGAGAGAGAGAGAGGTAGGGAAAGCGAGATGGAGATGGAGGGGGAGAGAGGGAGGTAAGAAGAAATACATAGAGAGTGAAATTTGGAGAGAGAGAGAGAGAGAGAGAGAGAGAGAAGGAGTGATAAGAAAGATGGAAGGAGAACGAGAGAGGATAGCAGGAGGGAAGAGAGATAGGAGCAGGGGAGAGGGAGGGAAGGGGAAGAGAGAGGGAGGGAGAGGAGGGAGTGATAGATAGATACATTGGAGAAAGAGAATGTAGGTTTTGGGGTTGATATATAGAGAAAAATGGAGATAGATATATATATGGAAGGCGAAGAGAAAGAAGAGATAGTTGGAGACAGGGAGGGAGGGACAAAGATATTGATAAATATGGAGTGAGAGAGTGTGTGTTTTCGTGGGGTTGAGATAAAGAGACAAAGGAGAGATGGAGGGACATATAGATATATATGGAGGGGGGAGAGAGGGAAGAATATTTCTTACAATAGATGCATTGATTTTAGTGTAGATGGTGATTTCTAATCCTATTTTATTGCTTGCACTAGATGCATTGACTTTAGCGTAGACTTTGATTTCTAATGATATTTGATTACTTGCACTAGATGCATTGATTTCAATGTAGATGATTTCTAATTCTATTTGATTGCTTGCACTAAATGAATTGATTTGAGGGTAGATGGTGATTTCTAATGCTATTTGATTTCTTGCACTAGATGCATTGATTTCAGTGTAAGCACAAAAAATATTGACAATGTAGAATGATTTTGTTGTTATAATAATTAAACCTAATAATATTGGAGAGAAAGAGAGACCAGGTATGACGTTTACTACAAAAACTCGGGCTAAATATTTAAATCTTTTATGATTTATGAATTCTACTGTCTTTTTCATATAAACAATATGTTGAATCCTTAGTTAAATTGAGAGGGGGGATGAATCAGTTTAATGCATTCATGGTTTTGTAAGACTTTTTTTTTCTTTTTCTTATTTACATCTTCATTTCATGATCAACTTAATGTGCAGTGAAACAACAATCTTAGTAAGTGAGTAGTAGGTATTAAGCAGATTAAATATAGAGTATCAACACATAATCATCATGCACATAGACACCGGATACAAGTGGAAACCCATAGGGAATAAAACCACATCTTATTATTGTTGTGATGCAAAGGCAAGCTCCAACTCCCTCTAACCACTGATTTTCTGTAGGCTCCAACCTACAAGAGGCTACTACCTCAATTCTGCAAGCTACAACTTGCAAGGAAGCTCCAACTCCCATCTATTTTCTACAGGCTACAACGTACAGGAGGCTCCTACCTCAGCCAGCTGCAACTGACATCTATCAAGCTACAACTTGATATGGAAGTACCAACTTCCTCACTCTTTCATAAACAACACATGCTGATTTACCTGGATATCAGTTATGTTGTGTTCCTTCTTCACTGATGTCCACCAGCCTTCATATCTGCCTTATATCTTCTCTGAATCTTCACATCTTCTCTATCTGCTCCTCCTTCTTCTTACCGTCTTTGCCTCATTTCTCCATTCTCCAACCTTACCCTATGCATATCTATGTGATATCATTTATAGAGTTCACCTCATGACTATTTGTATTCCACAGGGAATTCGAAGTGAATAGGTATGACTCTTTGCCTTCTACCTTATTGTTTTCTTGCCTAGCACATTCGGAAAAATATAACAATATGTATACATTTCAATATTACAGTGGGGTATTTCTTTGCCTACGGAGACTTGCCTTTGCATCACATACAACAAAATTAATTTTAAATCATTTACATTCACATTTATAGTTACATAAATCAATTTCACTCAGCCCTTTTTCAGCCCTTGGCTTGCTGTGCGTTTGTCTTTTTTGCTATTGTCACTGTCTTTTTCAATTTCTGCTGTTATATTGTGATTGTTCTGCATAATCACCTTTTTCCCGATTCAACTCATTTTCTCATGCCCACTGCGATTAGCCTTCACCTGCTCCTTTGCTCTGTGTCGGGTCACTTACCCGAGTCTCCTTCTGTTGCCTTCATATTTTTATTTAGACACCTAAGTCTTTTGCCTGCACTTATTCTTTTCTTTGTAAAATGGGCGTATCCACATGCACATCCACCTTTCAAATCTAACAGTCATCGCACTTCGCTTCATTTAACTTTCCAAATCCGACGGTTGACATTCCATCGCTCTGTCGCAATTGCAATCTTCAGTGGTCTGATGTGCCTTTGGCCACTGATCACCACCGATGCGATGAGCGAAGGGTCCCACCAGCTATCAGCCAACTTACATATCCGTCGTCCATCATTCATTAGATCTGATGGCTGTGATTCAATCGCTCAATCGCAATTGCAACATTCAAATTGTCGTTCCTTTGCTCTTCCATTCCGCCGATGCGATAACTCCAATGCGATGTCCGTCGATGCGATGAACCTCCGATGACCCCACTTAACTCACAATCCAATGGTTGCGGTTGATCTGGATTGGACGGTTGCGATTAAATCTCACCATTGCAATCGCAAGGTTCAATGGTCCACTCTCTTGTGTCTCTTGTTCTCCATCGATGCGATGGAGTTTTGCGGATCCGATGGATCATTTACTCAGCTCTATATTCACCAGTCCTGATGTACTTGGGCCCACTTATCATTTTATTTCATTCGTTCAAAGTTCGATCTTGGTTAAAACATAAACCACCGCACATTAATGTTGGTCCCATAGCATATTCAACCAACCCATCCATCCATTTTATCGGACGACTGATAGCTTATCGCATTTCATAGATGATAATCTGACAGTCATCGCATTCCGTTGCACTCTCACCAACTTTAACTTTGATTAACCCATGTGATTTCGGTTCACAACTTACCATATAACTGAACCTCATAACATATATTAAACCCC
The DNA here is from genome assembly GCA_034641835.2 of Pinus albicaulis. Lineage (NCBI taxonomy): Eukaryota > Viridiplantae > Streptophyta > Pinopsida > Pinales > Pinaceae > Pinus > Pinus albicaulis. Next base: position 143,050,453 of record CM076584.1, read on the forward strand.
GAACTTCAAATAATAACCTCGGGCCCACAGGGTGTCGTACCTTGCTAATCTCGATACATCGTGCTATGCGAACACCGTTAGATCTTAACTATGGTAGATTTGATGGATATCGCACCATCGCATATCCGGATGTTCACTTGCCAATTCCTTTTATGTTTCACTGATTGCGATATGCGATCGCATCGCAATATCGGCAATTGCAACTTTGCATCGCTTCTTCATTATTCTACTCGCTGATTGTGATGTGCACTAAAATATTATGTTCGGATGCGATGACATCGGGACCGTCCATTCTCCCATTTCATATATGCGATCAGATCTCCACCATCTGCTTGCCTTCAAGCATCTCTTCTTCGCCTCTTCTACCTGCTTTAATCTCAGCCATCCATCTCTAGCCTTTGCTGTTGCGATCTAATCGTGATCGTTCATTCACCTCACTTGGATTTCTTCAAAGACTTCTCTGCCATAGTCTATTTTCCGTTTGCTTACACTGTCCCGCTCTGTGACACTGATTTCTCCATGCTATTCCTCCTGAGCTTGTTCTGTATTGAGTGTGTTGTTCCCTCATGAGCTTATTCTATATTCTAAGTGTGTTGTTCTCTCCTCCGCTTCCTCTCTGCTTCTTTGTTGCCTCTGCTTCAATTTGCTGCCTCTGCTTCTATTTGCTACCTCTGCTTTATCCGCTACCTTTGTTCCTTATCTGCATTGCTGCTTTTGCTGCCTTTGTTGCCTCTGTTTCTTGTCTAATGCTACTCATTGCTTCTCTTTTGCTATCTCTGCTGCCTCTGCTTCTTTCTCTGCTTCATTTGTTTCCTCTGATGAATCTGCTGCCTCTCTAACTTGGTTGTTGTTGTTCCTTTGTGCTCCTTTGTCTTGATGATAATTCAGGTGCTACTCATGTCTTCTCCTTTGCCTTATTGCTGGTTCTTCTTTGCTTTTTTGCCTTAGTGGTAGTTCAGGTGCTACTCCTGTCTTCTCCTTTGCCATCAATGAAAATATTTCCAACACGATATGGAAAGATGACAAAACTAACAAGGGTGACAATAAGAATAGTAGAAAAAATAATATTTGTAATTGACTACATTCTTATTATTCACATTTTCTATCATTCAATATTATTACATTGTCACTTTGCATTCAAAAAATTTATTTCATCATTTTTCATCATTAAAGTTATTTTACAATATTATCATCTCAACAGAGGTAACTAAGCAAAATTAAAATTAAAATGAATCAATAGATCTCAAACATATTTAGCATATCTAAAATGATTATATTAACATTAGATGTTTTTACATATTATTGATAAATTTATTCATGTGTTCCTCATATTATCGATAGATTTTCCTTGGTCGCACACGACTGAAACCAACCTAGATCCATCTTAATTACAGATTTATCAGGCCCCACTGAGGGATAAAATCTCTCGAGATGCAAACCTTTTTCTCAAATTTTGCACTCAAAAAAAAGTTTGCATTTGGAGAGATTTGATTCCTCATGTTATCGATAGATTTTCCTTGGTCGCACACGACTGAAACTAGTTTAGATCCATCTTAACTACGGATCTATCAGGCGCCGCCATGGGATAAAATCTCTCGAGATGCAAACCTTTTCTCAAATTTTGCACTCAAAAAAAGTTTGCACCTAGAGAGATTTGCTTCCTCTCAGTGCTTGATAGATCCGTAGTTAAGATGGATCTAGGCTGGTATGGCATATCCAATAATGCAATGCTTAATTATGTTTAAGCTTTCTTCAATTCGAAATCCCTCTTTCACCCTCTATTTTCTTTATTATTAATTTTCCTTTCTCTATTTTATTTCATTGAATACCCTTACCCTTAATAATTTATTACATTATATTTCTAATAATAATAATAAAAATCCAAAGATTTTAATTTTAATTTTAAATTAAATTAAATTTCATTCTAATTTTAAATAAATATTTTAAATTCATTATTGATTTCTCTAAGAGTCAATTATCATTTATTAATTTGATTTTTTAATAGTATAATTTGATATTAAATTTATAGTTTCTATTTCTAATATGCTTCAATACTTTGACTCATTTAATGCTCATAGACCCTCTAAACTCTCCTTTATTCTAAGGGTTAATTTGTTGTTCTCTATAAAATCTTTGTCCAACACTCTTCTCTTCTTATGTTCTAGCTTTCTGTCTTTGAAGATGAGTGAAGTGTTCACTAGAAACGTGTGGCTCAACCAACAATATATACAATGTCTTTGTTCCAAATAAATATTCAATTATATTATTTTTATGCAAGAAATTGTGGAAGAAATGGCTGAAAATGAACAGAAATATAATTAATTTTAAAGAAAATGAGTGGAGGGGCTGCGATAATCTTCGAGGAGACATCTGAAAATGAACAGAAATATAATTAATTTTAAAGAAAATGACTGGAGGGGCTGTGATCATCCTCGAGGAAACATCGTCACTCCTTGTGACTGGGTCTAATAAACATTTAGATATAACTTTAGCTCTGATAGAGTTGGGGGTAACACCGCGTTATATGGTTATATTGGATTGTTTTCCAGACAGCCACTTCTGTAATTCGTTGAAATTTAAAGTCAACCGAATGAAGGCGCAGTGCAGCTGACCGATTTTCCGAACAAAGTGTCAGACCGGATTGATAGTACATTGATATTTTTCATAATTCTGTGAAAAAGGACAAATATTAAATCACAGTATGTCCACTCACAATTTCCAATAATATTCTCAAATAAAGCATATCCTTCAATAATATCGTCAAATAAAATATATCCATAAGATAACTATGTCCTCGGCCTTTTCTCACTCGGTTCCTTGGTTCATTAACCACGTCATGGCCTTCTTTTTCTCAATCGTCACACACACAGGTCACCAATGTAGAAGCATGTTGTCCACAACCGATATTTTAACAACCTTAATATATTTAATTCGAAGTTTCAAACCGCAATATCTGTTTTTTTAAGAAGACCTTTAAGTATTTATGTTTAACACGTTTTGCATTGAATGAAGTTGAGTGTGCGAAAGTTGAAAACATTTTTAATCATAGAAGTTTGGTCATGAGATTTGTAAATTTATAAAATTTTATTACTTAGCATTTTCTTGGTTTATATATAACAATTTTAATATTCAGTAAACTGAGATTTGTAAATTTATATAATTTTAATATTTAGTATTTTTTTTTATAATATATATAACAATTTTAATTGGTGTATTAGACTTTTTTGTTTGTGGGACAAGGAATCTACTTAATTATTTGAGTACTAAGTTTATGAAGGCATACATATTCTATCTCTGTAGTTTTGAACCTGTGACTGTTTAGGAGTAAACATATGCTCTTAACCATTAGGCCCAATCAAATTTTAAACCCATTAAGTAAAGCAATTTAATTTATAAACTAATTTTTTTAATGATTTATTTTTACTAAAATTTGATAAAGATTTTTAAAAACTTGAATTTAAAAGATTTTTTAAGATGTTAAATTTATTTATGCATTCAAAAAATATATTAATGTTAATTTTTTCCATAAACATTATATATACACATTGTTATAAAGAAAACTTTTTATATTTAATTATTTTTTAAATATAATATTTTTTCTATATTATTCTATTCATTTTAAAGAATCCTTACACTTGAGAGTATCGTTTTTGCAGATAATAATTAAAATTTGCAGATAATAATTAAAAATTAACTAACTTGATTTTTTCATATAATATGTGTTAATTTTAACTAAAATTTAATATATAACCATAAATAGCCATTATAAAATATAAAATAATAATACAATATAATATAAATTAGAAAATTACCATAAATTTTAAAATCCTCAAATTTTTAGAAGTAATTATAATTTACAATTTTAGAATTAATTATTATTTTAATTATATGTTATAAGTATTTGTATTTTACAATAAGATTTTTAAATTTTTAATTTAATTATTAATAATGATTTAGGTAAATGGTAAGAATTTAATTCCTATAAAATATTTTAAAATATTCTTGCTAATATACACAAATTCAAGAGCCTGATTTATATAAAGTAATTATACAATTTTTATATTTTTAATTCATTTTATTAATTAAAAAAATGTCATATGAAATGAGTTATAGTTTTTTGGACATGTTGTATTGATAAGTCATGGTATTATTACACTAGGCTATTTGCAAATTAAGAATCATCGTGATAAAGTGGGGTTAATTTTCTATGATTAAGAATAGTGTTACATATTTTTTTTAAAATATATAGTTTAAGTTATATATAACTCCTTTTTATCATTGATAATAATAATAAATAAATAAAAAAAAGTTATAATTTAGTTTTTTTTAAGCAACTTAAGATGTATGAATGTTTGACTACATTTTCATCACTTCCAATATATCACCCATATTCGCTTGGGGAATTGAACCAATGACTTCACATATAGGAGCCACCAATTGAATTGGTGACTTCACATGTAGGAATTCACATATAGGAGCCACCAATTGCACTGGTGACTTCACATATATGATTTCCAATATATCACCCATATCTCGGCGGGGAATTCAACCAGTGAATTCACATATCCGGGAGGGGAATTGATGACGTCACATGAAGGAGTGGGAGGGGAGTTGAAGTCAGGGAGGTGACTTCACATGAAGGAGTGGGAGGGAAGTTGAACTAGTGACTTCACATGAAGGAGTGCCTATAGTGACTTCACATCAAGGAGTGCCTTAACAAATCACCCTATCCAAAACTCCATGGACAACTTAAGATGTATGATGAAATTATTGTTTTGATGCTTATTATGGATTGATACTTATCTTCATTTACCAGCCATTTAATTTATATGGCTACACTAGTTTATAAGTAAAATGAATCTTAGTTTATAGTTATTATTTATATTGACCCAAAAGTGTGTATTTGAGAACAGGGCTTCGAGAATTTTAATTTAATTATCAATAATTATTAGATAGATGGTAGGGATTTAACCTCCATAGAATATTTTTAGTAATAGCTACAAATCAAATATTGAGACTTCTCTTAAAAGTAGTTACACTTACACTCTTTCTACTATTTAATTAAATTGATTAATTAAAAGAAATGTCATGAACATGAGTTATGGTTTTTAGATATGTGGTATTAATAAGTAATGATATTGACTATGATTTTTTAACAAAGTCTATTAACATGTTAAAAGTCTTTGTAATAACAACCTTACAACCTTCATGTTTAAGAAACAAGTCATATGTATTTTTAAATATATATATATTTGAATCATATATTAATTATTTTAATAAATAACAATAATCATAATTTATTTAATTTTAAATTCAATAAGATGTATAATGAAATAAGTATTTTTGATCTTTAATAAAAAAACATTTATCTAAATTATAAATCACAAAAGTCTTAAATCTAAATACTATAATAAATTTAAATACTATAATACCGTGATGATAAATCACCTCTCATCTCATAACACAAAATAAATATTAATATTATTATATTATAATCCATATGTTTGTGAATATTAATCAATAAATGCGCTCACAATTTTTTTTTTTAACATTTCCCTCTGTGTTGTAAAATAAACCGGCTATAGATCACCAAGAAAAGAGGAAAAAAAGACTAAATGTTCGCCTTTTCAGAGGGATGCCGTCTCAAACACTTTCTCAATTTATCGTGAATAAAAAGAGTCTTATATATTTATAAAGATAGAAAACATCAAGCTGAACCTTATCGAACAAGAAGGAATTGCCTGCACAAAGGCTTTAAATATCGCATACAAACCTTCTAAATAATACAATTCTATGATTTACAAATTGAGAGACGGTCTTTACCAGAATCCACACAAGGAGCAGTATCTGAAAACGGATACAAACAATATCATACAATAACTTTAATACAGAATATCATGGGCGCCACCCGCGGCGAGACATAGATTGCTGTCTCTGTAGACGCAGTTGACAGTTGAATTTAGCGATGAATTCCTCCACGGTCGTGTTAAAATCTTCGTCTATCATGGAAGTCAATTCATCGTACCTTTTGGCGTCTATAACCGCTGGAACTTCCACAAGCTCCATCAGCTCGGGTAGTAATACAGAGCAATTCTCTTCTTCGCAATTTTCTGTGTACATAACTATCTCCATGCATCCCTCCTTCTCCGACTTGTTGGGACTGTAATTTGCATTATCACCGGAGTCGTCGGCACTGTTAATAAACTTCATATGTTCAGCCAGCTGACCGTCGTCGCAACAAGATAGGGTTTCCTGCTCGGCTGTCTCATTACAAAATATAATATGTTGCTGACAATAAGCTGCCTCACCGATTTCCTCATAAAACCTATCATCAGCTCTAACGCCGTCGGAATTCATGGAGACTTTCAAGTGAGGAATGCTGGTAAGCAAAAGTATGATAAAATTGCATATGAAGAACATGAATAAGGTATGGGAAATATTGAAGAGAAATATATGGTGACCAGGTAGTGAGAATTTTGTAGGCCAAAATACTACCCAGGAAAGTATTGCGGCTACAATACCTAGAATAGCGACCGCAAAACCCTTTATGCGTTTGGACTGCATATTCTCTTCTGCTGTTATTAATGGATGTTTACTCGCCCTCCCGCATTTCCCATATTCTTGTGCAGTACCGTCTTTTACTAAACGGTTGGCACATAAGGTACTCATTGTGTGAATTCATGGTATGAGAGACTTGAAGTTCTGGTCTTCCTACTGCTACAGCTTCAAAAGGGTATTTTCAAATCGAACTCATCTACGATACCAGAATTACGAAACCCTAGCCTTCGATTTACAAGACAAGTCTGAAACCCTAGATATTGATTTACAAGACAAGTCTGAAACACCTGTTTAAGGAGATTGGATTGCAGAAGATGGAGTATTAATGAGAAAGAAAGGAAGCTGATTGGCAATTTCAATTGCATTACGTGGTCTTGAGGGTGACAATACCGACCAACCATATCTTATAATTTATTATATGCAAGATCAGAGAAGAATCCAACTATATTGATCTTACGTTTGAGCCTGGAAACTGTGAAAAGAGAACTGAACATGAACAAAAATATAATTTATTTGAATGAAAATGACATGCGGGGTGGGTACTTCCTCCAGGAAACTTCACCGCTCCTTGTGACTGGGTCTAATAAATAGTCACATATGACTTTTATGTCAAATGCATTTGGAGATAACACCGAGTTATATGGTTTATTGGATTGCTTTCCAAACAACTGCTTCTGTAATTGGTTGAAATTTAAAGGTCAACTGAATGAAGGGGCAGTGGAACATACTCATGGCCCGAACAAAGTGCCGGACAGGATTCACTGTCCGGACAAGGTTAAATAAAAAAATATCTCCACTTGTAGAAGTAATGAACACACTTCAATTTCAATGATATTCTCAAATAAAGTATTTCCATAAGATAAGTATGCCCTCCCCCTTTTCTCACTAGTGTTCCGTAATCCCTTAACTACGTCATGGTTTTCTTTTTCTCAATCGTGACAAAAACAGGTGAGAAGCATGGCTTGGACAACCGATATTTTAAATAGAATTATCAATAGAATTATTTATAGTGTGATTTTTTTGGGAGTTTTAGGTACTTGAATTTGGGGAAAATAATTGAGGTGAAATTTTGATTTTTGTTATTTAAATTGTTTTTTTTACAGTATGTATGGATTCAACACCCTTAAAAATGTTAGAATTATACTTTCAACCACCGCCATGAATAAGCAGTGGCAACAATCTACACTTCATCAATTTTTGTTGCAGGAAGGACAAGCAAGGATCCAAGAGCCGAAGGCGTTTTCATGCAATTTCCATAAATATAAGAACAAATTACCCGAGCCCTTACCTCTGCATTTATTTCTTTACCTGCCGCAGTACTTACCTTTTGCCCACAAGTGCAGCCCTCAACCTTTTTGTTTTAACTTTTAAGCCCTTCGCCATATCTTATGTTTCCACCGATGCGATGTCCGGCAGGACCCACCTTACCTCCAACCGCATTTGTAAAACATGCCAAACCTTTGATTTCTGCTTATTTCCTTTGCATTTTGCTTACTGCACTTAGCATTGTTTACTGCCCGCAATACCGCACTTCGCAGATTTTATCCCTTACCTGTTAAGCCCCCACAACAAAGCTCATGATGTTGCGATGTGATATCGCATTACACATCGCAATCGCAATATCTTAACCTTACCTTCTGCCGCTCGCAAGTTATTTGTTTTGTGATGCGATATCGCTGCAGCATATCGCAATCACACACCGTCGAAGCGCCCACTGGTTATTGTATTTTGGATGCGATGTGATATGTGCCACATCACAATTGCACATTGCAGTTTGCAATGGTAAATGGATAGCGCTCGATAGTTAAAGTTTAATATCGCTGAAATGCAATACGAGCGCATATGTGATGTGTTTTCGCAGCCAGAACAAATAAGATTTCAAGTCCGCTAGTTTTGTATTTTGAACGCGTTTGTATGCTATTTCATATATAAACCAAAATGTAGTTCCGTGCGCCGTTTAAATCAAGAAATGGAGTTCGATAGCAGAAAGGATGATTGGTTGTTAAACGTCCATCCAACATTGAATATGATTAGGTTTTACAGGCTTCGGCCATTTTGTATAAGAAATGTAATTTCATTTGTTTTCATAGAGTTGAATAGAAATTGAAATTTTGTTCCTCTCCTATTTTTCTCTCTGCCTGTCTGTGTATTTGTTATTTGTGAATTATTGTGCATTCTCTATGTTGGGGGAAACATATTTCCTCTGTTTGTTGTATTCAAAATTCCAACATGGTATGAGAGTAGGTCTAGGCTCTCAGTGAAAGAAACACGAACTCGCTCTCTTTATTGATGAAGATGTAAGATTAGTTTGAGAAGCAGATTTCTCCAGCAGTGAGAAGGATTCTATTTTACACAGTCAAGGAGATTATTTCTTTACACAGTCAGAATGGTAGCAGCATGCACAAGCCTGACAAATTCACAATTACCACAATTCAATGGTAAAAATTATGATTATTGGGCCATTACAATGATGGCTCTGTTTTCTTTACAAGATATTTGGGAGCTAGTGGAAAATGGTTTTCCAGAACCAGCAGATGCAACAGCACTTAATGCTTTGACAACAACAAAAAGAAACTTGTTGAAAGATAATAGGAAGAAGGACTCCAAAGCCCTCTTCTATATCTTCCAAGAAGTACATGAGAGTATTTTCCCAATATTTGTAGCAACAATGAATACCAAGGAGGCATGGGATATCCCCAAGACAACCTATAAAGGTATGGAGAAGGTGAAGACAACAAAATTACAAATGCTAAGGAGATATTTTGAAATCTCTGTATGAAAGAGTCTGATAACATAGAATCATTCTTCACACATGTGATTTGGTTGGTTACCTAGATAAGGTCTCATGGAGAGACACTTGAGGAAAGAAGAATAGTGGAGAAAATCCTAAGAAGCCTACCGGAAAGATTTGATGCCATAGTAGTGGCCATAGAAGAGACAAAGGGTCTCTCACAATTTTCAGTGGATGAGCTTCATGCATCACTGATGTCTCATGAACATAAACTGAAAAGAACAACGAACTCCTCATTGGAGCATGCTTTCAAGACACAAATGTTTTTTGGTCGAGGTAGAGGTCGAGGAAGATCAAACTACCGAGGAAGAGGAAGAAGCCCACAGAGAGGTGGAAGAAGCAGCCTTGCAAGCACAAGTGGAAGGGACAACAACCAGAATCAAAGCGAATGCTCAAGCCACAATCAAGCACAAGGACAAAGGTATGATAAATCCAAAGTCTAATGTCATTATTGTAAAAAGTATGGGCATTATGCCAATGAATGTAGAAATAAGAAAAATGACATGTGTAATAAAAAAAATGTAAATTTTACAAGAGAAAATGAGAAACAGAGTAATGTGCTTTTAACTTGTAATGTAGCACAAGAAAAACAAGAAGATGTATGGTTCTTAGACTTAGGTTGTAGTAACCATATGACTGGAAACATAACAATGTTTGCCAATATGGATGAGAGTGTTAAATCTAAAGTGACAACGTGACTGATAGTAAAGTCTTTGTCATGGAGATCGAAGAGTATCAATACTAACAAGGAAGAGAGAAAAGAAGTTTGTGCCAAATGTCTATTTTGTACTTGGCTTGAAATGTAACCTTCTAAGAATTGCAAAACTCGTGAGTAAGGGCTACAATGTGTTTTTTAAGAATGATGTGTGTATAATCATGGACATACCTCCAAGTAAAATGGTCATTGCAGAAGTGCATATGAAAAACGATAGGATGTTTCCTCTCAAGATTGGAACAGACTTGAAGGAAGAAGGTGTTGTAGCAGCAGGCACATAAGAGGTCTTTCAAGAAGAAGTGAAAGATGAAAACTGGTTATGGCATTTGAGATTTGGACATCTCAATTTTGGAGGTTTGAATCTGTTGCATAGAAAATGGATGGTAAAGGGATTACCATTCATAGAGAAACCAGACAACCTATGTCAAGGCTGCATCTTGGGAAAACAACACAAAGAATCCTTTCCAGCAGGAAAGAGTATAAGGGCAAAGGCACCCTTAAATATTGTCAACTCAGATGTGTGTGGACCAATGCAAATGACATCATTAGCTAGTAGTCACTATGTCTTGACATTTATAGATGATTACACAAGAAAGACATGGGTTTATTTTATAAAACATAAAAGTGAAGTGTTTGAACAATTCTACCACTTCAAAGCTCTTATTGAGAAGCAAAGTGGGCACTACATAAAAGTGTTGAGACCTGGCAGAGGAGGAGATTATATCTCCAAAGACTTCCTACGTTTCTACAGGGAGCATGGTATACACAAGCAATTTACCACAAGGCATACACCATAGAAAAACAATGTAGCAGAAAGAAAGAATAGGACCATCATGGACATGGTGAGAAGTATGTTGAAGGCAAAGCATTTTCCAAATGAGTATTGGGAAGAAGCTGTCCATTTTGGAGCTTATATTTTAAATAGATGTCGAACCAAAGTTGTTATGAATAGAGTTTCGGAAGAAGCATGGAGTGGAAAAAATCAGTTTGTCACTCACATGAGAGTATTTGGATGTGTGGCATATGCACATGTCCCAGATCAATTAAGGAAGAAGTTGGACAGGAAGGGGGAGAAGTGTATGTTTGTTAGATACAGTGATGAATCCAAGGCCTACAAACTCTATAATCCATCAACCAAGAAGGTAATAATCAATAGATATGTGCAGTTCATTGAAGAAGAAGCTTAAGATGGAAGTTTAGAGAAAACTGTAAATGTGAAGACATGTATTTCACATGAAGATAAAGAGGAATTGATTGCAGAAATAATCCCTCGACGATGGCTCCTCCTCCACCTACACAAACTCAAGAGAGCACGCGACAAGAAAGAAACAGAAAAACAGTGCAAAACCAAGGAAGTGCTTCTCCAAGCACACCACAGGGATCAGCAACTCCCTCGAGTTCAAGTGGAACTCCAAGCCCACCAAGAAGACCAAGATTCAGAAATTTGAGTGAAATTTATGAGCAAGAAGAAGTAAATAATAATACTGGTCTAAATTCTTTATTTCTTTTGTTTTGTCATGTTGATGACCCAATCCTTTTTTAATATGCAGTAAAAGAAGAAAAATGGATTGAAGCAATGAATGATGAGATTGGAGCAACATAAAAGAATGATACATGGGAGTTAGTAAACCTCCCACAAGGTAAATAAGTTATTGGAGTAAATGGGTCTATAAGACCAAAAGCAATGCTAAAGGCAAGATAGAAAGACATAAAGCAAGACTTGTTATGAAAGGCTACAAGCAGCAGCAAGGAAGATATTATGAGGAAACCTTTGCACTAGTTGCAAGGATGGAGATAGTGAGGACAAAGTTGTCCATAGTATTACAACATAAGTATAAAGTTTATCAAATGGATGTGAAGTCATAATTCTTGAATGGAGTGTTGAAAGAGGAGGTATATGTTGAACAACCTCCTGGCTATGTAATTGAAGGCCAAGAGAACAAATTATGTAGGTTGAAGAAAGCTCTGTATGGGCTTAAGAAAGCACCAAGAGCATGGTACAATAGAATTGATGATTACCTGATGGATAATGGGTTTGAAAAATGTGATGGTGAACCCACACTCTACATTAAAGAAAATTATGGTGAAATCCTTATTGTTGTTTTATATGTAGATGATTTAATTTTCACAGGCAATGAAGTTTCTCTCATTGCTGATTTAAAGCAATCTTGAAGAGTGAATTTGAAATGACTGACTTGGGTTTATTGAGATATTTTTTTGGTATTGAAGTAAAGCAAAATGAAAAGGGAATTTTTATTTCCCAAGAAAAATATGTTTCCGAAGTTTTAAAGAGGTTTAACATGTAGAACAACAAAGCAGCAACAACTCAAACTGACATGGGGTTGAAGTTAAGCAAATAAGATTACAACAAGAATGTCGATATGACATTGTACAAGAGCATAGTTGGCAGTCTAATGTATTTGACTACAACTAGGCCTGATATTATGTATGTTGTAACTTTAATTTCTAGATTCATGTAGACACCAAAGGAGACACATTGGCAAATAGCCAAGAGAATATTGAGGTATGTGAATGGAACAAAGGAGTATGGTGTTCTATACTCCTCAACTAATAATTTTGAATTGATTGGTTACACTGACAGTGGTTGGGCTGGAAGTGTAGATGATAGAAACACTTCATTGTTTCAATTCCATGGGCTTCCAAGACGCAACCAATAGTTTCATTATGAACAGTAGAAGCTGAATATGTGGTAGCAACATCATCAGCATGGATGAGAAGGATGTTGAGATATCTGTGTCATGAGCAAGACAAAGGAACCATAATTTATTGTGATAATAGCTCAGCAATTACACTATCAAAGAATTGTGTTTTCTACAAGAGAAAAAAGCACATAGATGCCGAATATCATTTAATAAGAGAATTGGTTAACAATGGTGAGATTTAATGAAGAGATCTTCGGATTATCCACAGTATGATCAAACAATGGTCGACGTTTAGAATCTCAACGAGGATCCATCTTCAAGACAAGATGTTGAATGAAGATGGATCTTTGTTGGGATTCGAAATGTCGACCATTTCTTGATCATACTCTGAGTAATCCGAATATCTCTTCATTAAACAATAACCATAGAAGTTTGAAAATTATAATGGTGAGATTGTTTTGCAGCATTGTAGGACAGAGGAACAATTTGGTCATATCCTCACAAAGCCATTAGGACAGAGGAATTTTTTTTATCTTAGACAGTGTCTAGGAATGAATGATGGCGGAAGTTATGATTAAGGGGGAGTGTTGGAATTATACTCCCAACCACCACCATTAATAAGAAGTGGAAGCAACCCACACTTCATCAATTTTTGTTGCAGGAAGGATAAGTAAGGATTCAAGAATCAGAGGCGTTTTTACGCAATTTCTATAAATATCATAACAGAGTATCTGAGCCCTTACCTCTACGTTTATTTCCTTACCTACTGCAGTACTTACCTTTTGCCCGCAGGCACGACCCGCAACCTTTTTGTTTTAACTTTTAAGCCCTTTGCAATATCTTATGTTTCCGCCGATGCGATATCTGGCGGGACCCACCCTACCTCCAACCGCATTTTCAAAACCCACCAAACCTTTGATTTCCACTTATTTCCTTTGTATTTTTCTTACCGCACTTACCATTTTTTACCTCCTGCAATACCGCACTTCGCAGATTTTATCCCTTACCTGTTAAGCCCCCGAAACAAAGCTCGGATGTTGCGATGCAATATCAAATCACACATCGCAATCAAAATATCTTAACCTTACCTTCAACCACCTGCAAGTTATTTGTTTTGCGATGCGATATTTCCACAACATATCGCAATCACACAAGTTTAAGTTTTCTCGTCGAAGTGCCTGTAGGTTATTGTATTTTGGATGCGATGCGATATGTGCAACGTCACAATCGCACATCACAGTTCGCAATGGTAAATGGATAATGCCTGACAGTTAAACTTTAATATCACTGAAATGCAATAAGGGTCCAGATGCGATGTTTTTTCGCAACCAGAACAAAGAAGATTTCATGTCCACCAGTTTAGTGTTTTGAACGCGTTTGTACGTTGTTTCGTGTATAAACTGAAATGCAGGTGTGTGTGTGTGTTGTTTAAATGAAGAAATGGACTTTGACAGCAGAAAGGATGGTTGGTTGTTAAAATTCCATCCAACATTGAATAGGATTAGGTTTTATAGGCTTCGGCCATTTTGTATAAGAAATGTAATTTTAATTGTTTTCATAGAGTTGAATAGAAATTGAAATTTTGTTCCTCTCCTGTTTTTCACTCTGCCTGTCTGTGTATTTGTTATTTCCATACTATTGTGCATTCTCTGTGTTGGGGGAAATGCATTTAATTTTTTTTTTTGTATTCAAAATTCCAACAAAAACCCTTAGGGCACTTCGATTGTGCAAGGTTACCCATCAAACTTCTATTTTCAATGAATTCCTACCGGATTTTAGAGAAATTAGACAGGAAAAATCCACTGGAAAAGCTTTCAAAAAGTCTCACTAAAGACAACTCCATTCTAAAGTCCCCGCCCCTTCGGGGCTGAGGGACTAAGGGATCATAATAATTGATTTTTTAGTTTGTATTAGTTAGAAATGACTTTGTCTTTTTTACCCAAATTTTTTTAAATATCTAACAATTATTTATTCAAATTTACTAAAAGAATTTTACTGAAACCTATTAAAGGATGATAATGCTTATGTTCAACTAATCATAAAAATGGAGATCTTATATGGCTTCTTATCGAGGCCAAACAAGAACATTTTCTTTAAAAAACTTAGTATATGGTAATGCAAGCATAGCCATTTTTGTGAGGTAAAGTAATGCTAGCATTACTTAGCAACATTAAAAGTTAATAAGAAATACATTGCCTAAAGAGAAATTTCCTATTTTCCTTTAATCTTCTGCATACACTGCCATACACAGCCATGAACCGCCATACACTGCCATGACTTGCCACACCACTATGAGCTGCCATGTACACTGCCATGAAAATATAGATCTTGTCTCTAGGGTGTATATAGTAGTTGTTCCCAAGTCCGATCCAGTCCCAAGTCTAGATGATCTAGTGAGGATCCATATGAGATCATACCAACTCCACAGAACCACACTCCATATTGCGTCATACAAACTATGCAGAACCAGAAGGATGCCAACTCTAAAGAACTAGAAGGATCTACAAATGCAGAGGGATACCAACTCTATAGAACCAGAAGGATCCACAGAACTAGAAACATGCACAAAAGTTTCCTTATAGAACAAGAATGCACAATCTCTAAAATATTTAGAAAAACTAGAAGCAAAAGGATGCACAGGAGTGGTTCTTATAGAGAAAGAATGCATAATCTAAAATATTTAGAAAAACTAAAATCATGAAGAAAAAACCCTAAGATTAAAAGTGTCCAATAAAGTGATAACATTTGAGGTGTTCCTATGATTAAATGATTTGCGAGAAATCGCTAATATTTCGGGAAAAATCTAGTGGTGGTGGTGGGATTATTTTTGGGGCGCTCTATTGTTGATGTACTACTTTCTTTGATGCTAATAGAACTAGGTATAAACCCCCCTATAATACAACAAATGAAATCAGTTCCTAATTTATTACTTACGAGCATATACCACCTTGCTCACGAGCGATAGCGAAGTGGTATTTCCTTTATGTCTTTATTCTCTTTGAGTGACAGGGTATTTCTTCACGAGTGATAGAAATATGATATTTCTTCCTTGTGGCCTACATATTTTTATTGGTCAGGCTACAAGCTATAGGAATGTGGTATTTGTGATTTCCGATAGGTATAGATGAAGCATGTTCACCTTAGTGAGTTTGTGAAAATATCTAGATGAAATAATATGTGTTTTTCGCCTACCTCTCTTCTTGCCTTAATAGTCATTTATGCCTACCTATGCTCTTACTGTGCCTGCCTATGCTCTAGCTACCTTTATGGCTGTAGTAGTTGCTATCTTGGGCTTGTTAGTAGATGGCTTGTTGGTCTAGTTATTCTCTCCTGAAATGAATTTTTTTATAAGGAAACCCCTCATGTTGATAAGGTACGAAGCATAATAATGTTGGGCGAGGAACTTACAACTTCAAGCTATTGTAAGTTTTATATCTCTGCCTTAGGAGAGTGAATACCTGTCTAGGTGCTCCTCCAATAATTTTCTTTATTAACATTTCTTGTAGCAACACATGTCCTATAGCATCACCTGTACCCATAGTTGGAGTAGGCTTCCGAAAAGGGAAATCACTCAATCAAGGGTTCATGAATTAGCTGCAACACAAGGCCTCGAGTGCCTTGAGTACCTAAATGATGATATTTTTTCCTCCCCGTGCATGATATGAGCTATGGCTTGGGCGTGTTGGTTACCCAGACCCTACGAGTGACGTGAGAGTGTGGAATGTCAAAATGAGGCCCGAAAAAGGAAGCTCACACATATATGTCTGAGCGTAATGAAAATATGATATCATCATCTAGATAAAATAATCTATTAGCAAACTCCCAGGGGGTCCTCATCTTGAGTCCTTTCCTTGATCCAGTTGGAGAAACCTACGCTTCCTGAATTTCCCCAATTTCAAAGCATCTTCACTGTCGTGGACTGCCTAAATGAATTCCCGCTTTCCTAGTTATAAGTTAGTCTCTTCAATGTCTTCGTCATAGAAAAATAGAAGTTCGTCATAGAAAAATGGCAGCTCGTAAGACAAGAGCCTTGGAGGCGCTTTATGCCAGTGAAATATAAAGGAATGGTTTGGACGTGGGGGCATGTGGATTGAATCCAATACCACATACCCACCCAAACGTACAATTATTTTTTAATTTTTTTAATTTGAATTTTTTTATTTTTTTTAATTTGACCATAAAAACATCTAGGTTTTCATGCATGGAAGGTATCTACATGAAATTTTTTCAAATTTGAACAAATTTCAGTTCATGGTAATGCAGGAGTTTTGCAGTATGTAATGCTGTAGCTGAAAGGGTCGAGAGCAGTATGTAATGGTGCAACTGAAAGGGTCGATAGCAATTTAAATTTCATTTGGAGGTATTGTGGATCTAATAATGTATGGTGAATTCATTTCTATTGCATGTTTGGGGTATGATACCAAGGATAAGTTGAGAGGAACCATTTCCAACATAAACATATTAGAGACCAATAAGACAATTATTTATCCACTGGCGATATTAATAGATATTGGATTTGTTTCACGCAACATTCTCTTTGGGAAATTTTTAATGTTTCTCTTGATTTTAAAGGAAGCACTTTCAAAAATCTAGGAGGTTTTCATCGCAAACTATAAACATCTTTCAAGGTTATTCTGCATGTTCCTTTTTTTTTCTCTAATAGAAGAAATTGTCACCTCATGCAAGTGGTTGCACGGAACTTTGAAATACACAATTTATTCTACAATGAGAGATCAATATTGTGAAGGGACTAGTCTGTACATAGTAAAAATACAGGGGGGAATCAACAATATTTCTCACAACCAAGTAATTCATGTAAACTACAAATCAAAATCATAATGATCACTGATAATTCATCTGATAAAACCTTTCCTCTAGAAAAAAAATGATTTTAGTGGAGAAATTTCCTAGATTCCATCTTCAAATAGGTACAAATTAGGGAAAATTTTAAGGATGGAAAATTATCTTGAAGTTTAGAACATTGGTGAATCTCACTAGACCCCGATATGTAAATTATAAAATATTTATTAATATATTTGTAAAATTATTCAAATTTATAATGATTTTATATATAGTATCCATATAATGTTGGCGATTTTTAAGTAAAATAATTTATATTGTAAAATTTGGGCGAATCATTTTTAGAAAAAATGGAAATTGGCAAATCGTTTTTTTGGAAAAATCATGGAAAATTAGCCCACCTGCGAATATTAGCCCCTAAAATTTTCCATGGTACGAATATATTGAGACTGGGAAAATTCTTGACCCACATAACTTGTGAACATGATTAGAAATGATCCGATTTCAAATATAGACACATTTTTTATGCTCACCTTTTCTATCACTCTCACAGATTGTAATAATGGCAGGGTAAAAATGACATGTCTAGAATCATAGTTCTTTCACAAGTTAAAATTCTTTGATCCTTGCCAATTTTGTAGCTCATTTATATATTGGCAATAATATGTATATTTCAGAAATCTTTGACATTTTGGCTCTCATTCTCTGGTTAATGGTTAGTTTCATAATCCACACATATGAGTTACACATTTGACCTTAATGCCCTAACGAACACACCTAACTGTGATTTTTAATATGTTAAGATCATACTATGCCCAGTTATTATTGTTCCTACCATTATTGATTGTATTTTTCAACAATCTGTTTCTTGATATTATACTCATACTTTTTTCTCGCTTTCTATTGATCTCATGCATTTTCATTCCTCACCTGAATATCAATTATTAAATTTCTTTGTTGCACTTCATTTCCTTGATAAATCATTCACCTTTTTCTCTCATCTTTAAAATATTGCTTCCACCATTTGCTTGTTCTTTGTGAAATTCACCTTGTTGTGTTATTCCAATTGGCACTAGTTGGGTTACTTAGCTTCTGTTATCACCTTGTGAGCCTAAAGAACTTACTTTCCAATGACATTAAAAACCAAGCCTTTCCTTCATAATTTTAACATACTCAAGGATTCCTTCACACTTAGCTAATATTTCCTTAACTTTATAGCCTTTGGAACCCTTAAGGACGATTAAACCTTGGCCTTTAATTCTCTGTTCAAAATTTTCTTTCATCTAAATTGACAAATAGGACTCTTTTTTTCATTTTTTAAATTATAGCCTTTCCTGATTTCCAGATTAATCTTGATTCCTCGATTGAGCCCCCTTCTCGACATATAAAATATTGCCTTGATTGATTCTCAAATTTGGTCCAATTCTTTGATTGGGCTCCCTTCTAACTGTTCAAGCTTTTTCCTTGGCACATATTTCAAAGTTACTCAATCAATCCCTCTTCTTATTGTTCAAATTGTTTCCTTGACCTCTTTCAAGATTGGGCCAAATTCCTCAATTGGATTTCCTTTTCACTGTTTGAAATGATGTCTAGGCTGATTTCATGATGAGGCTAGATACGTCAATTGCCCCCTATAGATATTTCTGTCATGACCAGGTAAAAGGCACAACAATTTATTGTGATAATAGCTCAGCAATAGCTTTATCAAAGAATTCAGTGTTTCACAAGAGGACAAAGAACATAGATGCTAGATATCATTATATCATAGAATTGGTGAACAATAGAGAATTTGTTCTGAAGCATTGCAGAACAGAAGAGTAGTTTGCAGATATTTTGACAAAACCATTGGGGCAGAAAAAAGTTTTAATTTTCTCAGAGAATGTCTAGGAATGCATGATAACAGCAGTTGTGATTAAGGGGGAGTGTTGGAATTTTCTCACAACTACAACCTGAAACAGAAGGACGAAAACATCAATTTTTGATGTGAATTCAAAGGACAGGAGCAACAACAATTTTTGGTGTGTTTGTGCTCTCAACCGTGCATTGAATCTTTGTTTAAATTCCCCTCTAAAACCAATTTTTCTTTACACATGTCGTATCCCTTTATGATTTTGTAAATTGTGGCTTGACCCACGTTACCTCCCGCTTTAACACCATTCACCTACCTGCATTTAAAAGCCACGCCAATCCATTTGAATTTAAACCCTGCATGTTGTTTTTTTTTTGGTGGACCCCGCTAGTCCATGTTTAGTCAATTTAGTGTCCTAAATTGTTAAAATTAATTATCGACTAGGGCTAGTAAACTGATGAAGTGTAATGCACTATATGTGCCTAAGTATCCCTTTTTCCTACTTCGTTGTTTTGAGGTTTTGTTGATGTTTTTGGATGTTTTTGTATTTTGATTCTTATCAGTCTATGAAAAAGATGAATTTAATCTATTTTAAAAAGGAAGGAAAGAAGATGTTTATCAAATGAATTAAAGCAGTGTTTTATTCACAAGTTTTTGAAGTTTGTTTTCTAATGGTGAAAACTAGAAATTCTAATCAATGGATATTGCAACTCAATTGAGAATTCAAGAAATGAAAACAACAAATAACTCAAACATTACAACTAAATCCAATTCACATAATTAAGATTTATTAGAAGAGCTTTTGAAAATGATTAAGTGTAGTGTATGAGGATCTCCTATAACATGAAATGAAATACTAAAACAATAACTCAAACCTTACAACTGAATCCAATTCTTATGATTGAGATTTATTGGAAGAGCTTTAGAAAAGGATTAAGTGTAGTGTATGAGGATCTCCTATGACATGAAAGGAAATGCTAAAACAAACAGTAACTTAGAACATTACAGTGAAATCTCATTGATTTGATAGAGGTTTATTGGAAGAGCTTGAGAAAAAGATTACTATAATGTAGTAAGGATCTCCTATGAAATGTTGAAACAACATATAGCATTACAACTAAATCTCATTCATGAGTCAAAGGTTTATTGGAAGAGCTTTTGAAATAGATTAATCATAATGTGATAAGGATCTTCTATGAAGAAAAACAATCAATAACTCACAATATTACAACTTAGTCTCATTCGTGAATTAGAGGTTTATTGGAAAATATTTTGAAAGAAACTAACTGCAGTATAATGAGGATCTTATTTTAACTAAATCACAGAAAATGAAATGCTAATAACTCAGAATAACACAATTGAATCCCATTCATTTAATAGAGATGTATTGGAAGAGCTTGAGAAAGAGACTAATTGCAATATCATGAGGATCCTTTATCTAAGCAAATGACATGAAACATAATGCTAAAAGCTATGATTTCAAAAAGCAGTCGAAGTAAGGAAATATGACAACATAATTGAAAATGACTTATCTAGAAAACATGTAAAACCTCCTCGAATAGTGGGGGCCCTCTGCTATCAATTCGGCATTAATCCTTAGCTCCTTGAAGATGTGATCAAAACAGCATCAAAAAACTTCTTTATTGATAAACTCACAAATCTACATCCCATTCCATCTTAAGCCTTGCTACAAAACACTCTACAATCCCTTCTCTTCTTTTCCTATTTTTTTTACACACCATGATAGGAGGAAGCTTCCCCTATTTATACAAAAATATGAGAAGTTATCTCATTAATGCGAGTCCATGAATCTCTCCCTCTATCTCTAAAGTTACAATCAAAATAGGAAATGATAAGACACATGTCTTTTTAGAGTTTCAATACAAAAGGAAATGAAACACATATCCTCATGATCCCATGATCTTCTCTACTCAAATTCGAATTTGGTTTTGGTAGGCCACATAAAGGTCTTTTATAAGCTTCCTTTTGACCTACACATGGCAAAAATCTCATCCCACTTGTTAGGTATAAGCATATGTACATTATTTTCTAATTTTTAACCACAAATTCACTTAAAAATGCTAAGAATTAATAAAGTTTGGAAAAACATAAATGTAACCCAATAGTGGTAATGGTAAGGTAAATGTAATGAAATGGAGGTGGAGTGAAGGTGGTAATATGGAAATATGAGTGAAAATGTAATGGAAGTGAATGACAATTTCAAGGCCCAACAGTCCACGTCACACCAATCAGCAGCCAATCAAATGCATATCAAACATCTCATGCCGACATCATCAGCTCGTTGCGATCGTGCGACCCCACCACTGCCAGCTCATGTCCATCGACCATTGGCACTCTATCGCAAGGTTTTAAAGTCCAGTCACTTGACAGCTTAATCGATGTGAAAACTCTTTGAAAAAGTTCTCCCATTTGATTATCGCATGGTTTGAAGGTGACATCACCTGGCACAGTCTTCAATGCGATAACCCATCGCATGATTTTTTGTAATTTTTTTATTTAATGTTTTATGTCATATGGATTTGTAATATGCCATGACATGTTTTGTTTTATAAGTTTAGATTTAGGCTTATAAGTTATTTTTTATATATGCGCCACGACATTGGCATATATTTTTAAAACTTAGTATAATATTTTATTATATGTAATGTAAACATATATGTTTACAATACATATAAACAACAGAGAGTGTATGCAATGAGACTATGAAAGTACGAAGTAGAGTGGAAGGAGCAGCGTTCCTTTTGTAAATCCAGAACAACAGTTTTGATGTTTTTGTAACAGTAGAAAAGATTGAATGAAAAACAGTGTTTTGCTTCCCACTATGTGTATCCTTTTCTGCATATTTTTTTTTTTTTTTGTTATTCTCTCTATTTTTGGGAAGAGGAATTTTTTTTCCTCTGTGTTATTAAGGAATTATCATAAATTTAAACATGGTATCAAAGCTAGTCTAGGCTCTGAGTAGTTGCTAAAGAAGTTGAAGGAAAAAGAAGAAGAAGATTGTTGAAGCAGTTATCCAACAGAGTGAATGTTTTAGCAAGTCATGTATTTACACAGTAATATTTACTATTTGTTTAAAAGTAAGAAAATCTCTCTAGTAGTGAGAAATTTTTATTTAAAGTTACACAATCAAGATTTATAGTTCTGCAAGTCAAAGAATGGCAGGAACTAGCACAAGCACGAGTATTGGAAATACTCAACTCTCGCAGTTCAATGGGAAGAACTATGACTATTGGGCAATCACAATGAGAGCCCTGTTTGCATCTCAAGATTTATGGGAGCTACTTGAAGATGGATTTGAAGAACCAGTAGATGAACAAGCATTTAATTCCTTAACAAAAGTAGAGAAATATTTGTTGAAGGGTAATAAAAAGAAAGACTCAAAATCCCTCTTCTATCTCTATCAAGTAGTGCATGAAAGCATATTGCCAAGAATTGTGACAGCAAAAAAGTCTAAGGAGGCATGGGATACCCTCCAGACAACCTATCAAGGTATGGAGAAGGTAAATAAAACAAATCTTTAATTAATGAGAAGATATTTTGAAGTCATTTGCATGCAAGGGTCTAATACAATAGTCTCATTCTTCACACCATTGATTGGGTTGGTTACCCAAATGAGATCTCATGGAGAGACAATAGAAGAAAGAAGAATATTGGAGAAAGTATTGAGGATATTACCCACAAGATTTGATGTGATAGTAATAACCATTGAAGAGACAAGGATCTCTTAATGTTTATTGTTGATAAGCTTCATGCATCAATATTGATGACACATGAACAAAGATTGACCAGAAAAAAAAACTCATCTTTGGAGCATGCCTTCAAGATCCAAATATCCTTTGGAACAGGAAGAGGTCAAGGTAGATCAAACTATAGAGGAAAAGGTAGAGGCAGAAGCTAGAACAGAGGAGGAAGAAACAACCCTACAAGTACAAGTGGAAGAGGCAACAACCAAAATCAAAATCAAAGCCAAGGAAGCAGCCAACAAGGTGGAGAAAATCAAGCACATGGACAAAGGTATGATAAATCCAAAGTCCAATTTCATTACTCTATGAAGTATGGGCACTATGCCAATGAATGTAGAAATAAATGGAGTGACATGAGTAATAGACCTAGTGCTAACTCTACTAAAGAAACTCTTAGTCAAGAGAATTTGTTTTTAGCATGTAATATGGTTGAAGAAAAGAATGAATATATATGGTTTCTAGATTTAGGATCTAACAACCATATGACTGGAAACATCTCTATGTTTTCCATGTTTGATGAAAATGTGAAGTCTCAAGTAACATTGGGGACTGATAGTAAAGTCTCTGTCTGTTAGGTCCCTATATCACTAGTATAGTCCCTTATTATTGTTAGTGTAAACCCCTTATTGTTATTATTGAACCCTTGTAACCCCCATTTTGTTATTATTGTGCCCTTAAATTATTATTGTTAGGTTGGCTAGGATTACATTGTGGCCCACTAGGATTACATTATGGCCCCATGGACTCCTATATATAGAAAGGAAGTTTTGTAAATTGTATCATCCAAGAATTGTTCATTCATGTAATGTATTGGAGGTTGCCCCCTCTAAGTGGCTTATTTATAAGGTGTTAATATCTCTTTTCTTCTCTTTTTGGAGCTGGTTTCTCAACATTTGGTATCAGAGCTTTGGAATCTAGGGTTTCGCTACTCTAAACAGGTCATCGTGGCATTTTCGCTATATATTTTTTTCTACGACGTTTCAGAAGCTGAAATTTTTAGGGTGCGAAGCCGAAATCCTGAGGAATATTTTATAAAAATTGCAGAGCTTGGTTCGCAATATTTTTGGAGATATGATCTGTGGAAGTTAGGTCTTATTTCAGGCTCCTAAACCGATCATTGTGGTATTTGCGCAATAAATGTTTTTCTACTAAGGTTCAGAATCTGAAATTTTTATGGTGCGAAGCTGAAATCCTAAGGAAACTTGTCAAAACATTTCAGATCTTGGTTCACAATATTTTTGGAGATATGATCTGTGGAAGGTAGTGCTTGTTCAGGCTCCCGAATTTCATCTCAAAAAGGTGATCATGGGAAAATTTCAATAACTCTCTCTCTGAGCATTGGATGGGAGTGTCATAAAACGTGGTCACAATTACATGGAATTTAGTTTCTTCGCTATCAATTTCAGAGGTGAAGGACGGAACAGTGACACGTGGCAAGTCGTACAAGTTCTCTATACTAAACCAGTCTATTATTAGGTCATTGTGGGAGATTGGACATAACTTTGTCTTGGAGAATCCAAATCAAGTCAGACCTGTGGCATTCAAAAGAAAATTCAGAGGGCTACTTCAGTGTTGAATTTCAGATATTGAAGAGCCGCAATCACATAGATAATACAATTTCAATATCGAGCTCCTCAAAAGCATGTAAAAGGTGTGTATTTTTTTTCCGAATTGCATAAGTCTTGTTTAAAGAATCAAGTTGAATTGATTGCAAGGTCATATTGTAGAAGAGATATCAGTATTGGATTATAAAATGGCCCCAAAAAATAATTCAACACCCATTAAGACTTTGGAAAGCTCTACTATGACTCATGAAGACGAAGAATGGCAACATGACATATCAAAATTACAAGAGCAAGTGCAACAAATTTCGCTCTCGCAAAGAGCAACAAAAAATGACCTGGAAGTTTTGAAGAAAGGCATGGAATCTAAGATAGATGGCATGGAATCTAAGATTGATGGCATGGAGGCTGACATGGAATCTAAGATGGATGACATGGAAGCAAAGATCGATGAGAAAATGGAAAACATGAAGAATGTTCTAAAAGCAGACATGGAAGGTTTGACAAAGTGGATACAACAAAGGTTTCCTAATGGTGAAAAGATAGTAGAAGAACCTCATGATGAGAACAAAATAAATGTTAATTGTGATTTCATAAACTCTAATGTTGGCGAGAAGAACCACCATATTCCAAAGATGGATATGAGGAAGTTTGATGGAAAGGATCCTGTAACATGGATACTATAGATGGAGCAATATTTTTAACTCCATAACATGCAAACACAAAAGGTACGCATTGCAAATTTACATTTAGAACAAAATACATTTGTATGGTATCGATGGCTTTGCTCCCGTAAAAAAATTGTCACTTGGTCAATTTTTACGGAGGAAATGATAGCACATTATGAGGATACAAAGAGCAACACCTTCTTTAGCCAATTGATAAATCTCAAACAAAAGGGTTTAGTGGGGCGGCACATTGAGGACTTCCAAAAATTGAATATAAGGGTAACTGATATTCCAGAGGAACACAGGATTGATCTCTTCATAGGCACTCTAAAGGATAACATCCAACATGAAGTTCGTGTTTTGGAGCCCGATTCATTGGAGAAGGCATTCAGGTTGGCAAGAAAAGTTGAATGTAAAGTTATGGCGACAAGGAAGCCTACCATTCAATTCTATAAAGAAGGAAGTGTTGCTATACCTAGATTTCCACAACCTACAAGGTTGACACCACAACAATTGGAAGAAAAAAGAGCAAAAGGGCTTTGCTACAGTTGTGATAGCAAATACACTAAAGGTCATAAGTGTGTTGAAAAGAAATTATTTTACATAGATTGTGAAGAAGAAGAAGAAAATGAACAAGAAGAGGATACACACCAGGAACCAGCCATAGAAGAGGAAGAAATGAATTCGACCATATCATGTAATGCACTGGCAGGAATTACCACTCCTCAAACTCTCAAGATAGCAGGACGGATCAAGAAGAAAAAGGTAATAGTGTTGATTGATTCAGGTAGCACCCATAATTTTATTCATTGTAAGGTAGCCAAGGAATTAAATTGTTTCCTATACCCAGCACCAGAATGTCAAGTGATGGTTGCGAATGGAGGAACTATAAATTTCTCTGGAAAATGCCATAATATCAAGCTAACCATGGGGGAATATGTATTGACTAGTCCAATGCTTTCCATTCCTATGGGAGGTGCTGATGTTGTACTAGGAGTACAATGGTTACAATCTTTGGGGACGGTAGCTTTTTATTTTCAAGAACTTTTCTTGAAATTTTTTTCAGAAGGAAAGGAAGTCGAATTACGGGGTATTGAAGGGAAGCCAGGAAGGATAATAAGCTCTAATGTCTTGACAAAGCTTCTAAAGAAAGAACAACGAGGCGTAATTGCACAATTATGCTCTCTAGAAGTTCCGACATCAAAATCATCTATTTCTGCAGATCTCCAACAAGTCTTGGACAATCATTCCAAGGTGTTTGAAACTCCCAAAGGACTCCCACCTATTCGTGATCATGATCATGCTATTCATTTGATTCCAGGAAGTGTTCCTCCAAACATCGGGCCTTATAGATATCCTTACGTCCAAAAGAGTGAAATTGAACGTATGATTGCAGAAATGTTAGAGGCAGGTATAATTCAACCTAGTCAAAGTTCTTTCTCTACTCCTGTAGTATTGGTACACAAGAAGAATGGATCATGGTGAATGTCTCCGGATTATAGTGAACTCAATAAGCTCACCATTAAAGATAAATTTCCCATTTCTGTGATTGATGAATTATTGGATGAACAACATGGAGAAATTTATTTTACCAAGTTGGACCTTCGTTCAGGATATCATCAAATTAGAATGAAGACTGAAGATATTCCAAAAATAGCATTTCGAACTCATGAGTGTCATTATGAATTTTTGGTCATGCTTTTTGGCCTTACCAATGCACCTTCTACATTTCAAGGGTTGATGAATTCCATTTTCAAACCCTTCCTTAGAAAATTTGTGCTAGTATTTTTTGATGATATACTAATCTACAGCGGGTCTTGGAAGGATCATGTTGAACATGTTGACAGGGTGCTCAAACTATTGCAGGAGAAACAATTATATGCAAAATCATCCAAATGTTTCTTTGGAGTACAAGAGGTGGAATATCTAGGTCATATTGTATCTCACGAGGGTGTTAAAGTAGACCCTAACAAAATTAAAGCCATTAAGAAATGGAAAGTTCCCACAACCATAAAGCAGTTGCGAGGATTTCTAGAGTTAACAGGGTATTATCGGAAGTTTGTTAAGAATTATGGGAGAATAGCAGCACCTCTAACAACATTATTGAAGAAAGATGCATTTTCATGGACTCCTGAAGCAACTAAGGCTTTTGAACATCTTAAAGAGGCAATGTGCCTAGCGCCTGTCTTAGCTATGCAAAACTTCACAAAAACCTTTATTGTGGAATGTGATGCCTCAGGAAATGGAATTGGTGCTAGTTTAATGTAGGAAGGAAGACCCATTTCTTTTTAAAGTCATCCAATCAAAGGAAAGTATTTACAGAAACCTATTTATGAGAAGGAAATGTTAGCAATACTGCATGCACTAAAGAAATGGTGAACTTACCTAATGGGAAGACACTTAAAGGTAAAAACTGATCATGATAGTCTTAAACACTTTTTGGAACAAAGACTATCTTCAGAAGAGCAACAAAAATGGGTCACAAAGATGTTGGGTTATGACTATGAAATAATCTACAAAAAAGGAAAGCTTAATGTTGTTGCAGATGCACTCTCAAGAAAGAATGAAGAGGTGGATGCATTGCTTTGTGCCATTTCTATTATCCAACCAGATTGGATAATTGAAGCAAGAGATGAATGGAAGAAGAAAAAAGATGTATGGACACTCATTCAAAAGTTGCAACAAGATCCTAGTACATCTGATACATTTAGTTGGAAAAATGATTCCTTATGGTACAAATATTGCTTATATCTTTGTAAGAATTCCCCACCAAAACAAAAGATTCTTCTGGAATTGCACACTTCTCCTTTGGGATGGCCTTAAATCTGATATTCAAAATTTTGTGATGGAATGTTTGGTTTGCCAGCAGAATAAAGTTGAGACAATTAAGACCCCCGGACTTCTACAACCTTTATCCATTCCAAGTCAACGTTGGGAGGAGATTTCAATAGATTTTATCACAGGTTTACCTAAGTCTGAAGGAAAGAATGTCATCATGGTGGTAGTTT
This sequence comes from Pinus albicaulis, assembly GCA_034641835.2. Classification (NCBI taxonomy): domain Eukaryota; kingdom Viridiplantae; phylum Streptophyta; class Pinopsida; order Pinales; family Pinaceae; genus Pinus; species Pinus albicaulis. The sequence goes on from CM076584.1 coordinate 143,078,831, forward strand.
ATAGACTTACCAAGTATGCACACTTTTGTGCATTATCTCATCCATTTAAAGAAAGTACAGTTGCTACTACATTTATGGACAGAATTCAAAAGCTACATGGAAGCCCAAGGGTTATTGTGAGCGACAGAGATCCCATTTTTACTGGACATTTTTTGACAGAGTTATTTTCTTGTTTGGGTACTCAATTAGCTCATAGATCATCTTATCATCCTCAATCTGATGGTCAAACTGAGATAGTAAATAAATGTTTGGAAGGATATCTTCGTTTTTTTGTATCTCATAAACAAACACAATGGGTCAAGTGGTTACCTCTCGCTGAATGGTGGTATAACACTTCCTTCCATACTGCAGCAAAAATGACCCCATTTATGGCACTTTATGGATATCATCCACCATCCATCACATCATCTTTAAGGGAAAATTCGAAGGTTCAACCAGTGGAAGATCACATCGAGCATCAGCAAGAAGTTCTCCAACTCTTAAAGGATAACCTGAATTTGGCACAAAATCGAATGAAACAACGGGCATATCAACATCGCAGTGAGAGAAGTTTTGATGTAGGAGATTGGGTATTTTTACGGCTACAACCATACAAACAAATGTCCCTCAAGCAAGCTAAGAAGGATAATAAATTATCGCCAAAGTATTATGGTCCTTAAAAGGTGTTGCAAAAGATTGGTACTATGGCATACAAATTGGAGCTTCCTGCTTCTTCGCGAGTACATCCAGTTTTCCATGTTTCATGCTTAAAGAAGGTTATAGGTGAAAATATTCCGGTTCAAACAATATTGCCAGAACTTGATGAGGAAGGAAAAATCATATTGGAACCGGAAGCGGTCACGGAAACAAGAACTCGACAACTACGGAATCGATCGATTTCAGAGTATCTCATCAAGTGGAAGAACTTACCCACTGAAGATTCTACATGGGAGGATGAGAATTTTATACAGAAGCACCCAGAGCTACTCAAGCATTGAGGACAACACTTTTTTGAAGGAGAGGGGCATGTTAGGTCCCTATATCACTAGTATAGTCCATTATTATTGTTAGTGTAACCCCCTTATTGTTATTATTGTACCCTTGTAACCCCCATTTTGTTATTATTGTGCCCTTAAATTATTATTATTAGGTCGGCTAGGATGACATTGTGGCCCACTAGGATTACATTATGGCCCCATGGACTCCTATATATAGAAAGGAGGTTTTGTAAATTGTATCATCCAAGAATTGTTCATTCATGTAATGTATTGGAGGTTTCCCCCTCGAAGTGGCTTATTTCTAAGGCGTTAATATCTCTTTTCTTCTCTTTTTGGAGCTGGTCTCTCAACATTGTTGTGGGGAAAGGAAGAGTAAGTGTTTTAACAAGAAAAGGAGAAAGGCGATCCATATCAGATGTATACTATGTACCTGCTATGAAGTGTAACCCTTTGAGCATTAGACAACTCATTCAGAAAAACTACAGTGTATTCTTTGAAGATGATTTATGTACCATCATGGACATACCAGCAAGCAATCAAAGGATTGCACAAGTGAAGGTGACAAGAAACATAATGTTTCCTCTCAAAATGAGGAAACATTAGTCCTTATTGCAGTTGTGACATAAGAGACATTCCAAAAGGAAGCAATGGATAAAAGCTGGTTGTGGCATTTGATATTTGGACATCTCAACTTTGGAGGTCTGAATTTACTGCACAAAAAATATATGGTAAAGGAATTATCATTGATTGAAAAACCAGATAGCCCATGCGAAGGCTGCATCTTGGGCAAACAACATAGAGAAAGCTTTCCATTACGAAAGCGCATAAGGGAAAAAGCACTCTTAGAAATAGTCCATTCAGATTTGTGTGGACCAATGCAAACACCAGCATTAACATTAAACCACTATATGCTGACCTTTATTGATGATTACATAAGAAAAACATGGGTATATTTTTTGAAGTTGAAGAGTGAAGTATTTGAGAATTTCTTCCGCTTTAAAGCTCTTGTTGAGAATCAAAGTGGGCAACATATAAAAGTTTTAAGAATTGATAGAGGAGGAGAATATGTCTCCAAGGATTTTTTGTGTTTTTGCAAAGAAAATGGAATTCATAAGCAATTTACAGCAAGGAATACACCACAACAAAATGGAGTTGCTGAAAGGAAAAACAGAACCATCATGGACATGGTAAGAAGCATGTTGAAGGAAAAAAATTTGTCAAATGAATATTGGGTTGAAGCTATACATTGTGCAACATATGTGCTGAATAGATGCCCAACAAAGAGTGTTATGAACAGAGTTCCAGAAGAAGCATGGAGTGGCATAAAAAAATTTGTCACCCACATGAGAGTTTTTGGATGTGTGGCTTATGCACATATTCCAGATCAGATAAGAAAGAAGTTGGACAGTAAGGGGGAGAAGTGCATATTTGTTGGTTACAGCGACAAACCAAAGGCATACAAATTGTATAACCCATCCACAAAGAAGTGTATGATAAGCAGAGATGTATATTTTATTGAGGAAGAAGCTTGGGATGGAAGCATTGAAAAAACAGTGAATGTAAAGACATGTATGTCTCAAGATGAAGATGAGGAAGAAATGGCTGAAAGAAATCCCTCATTAGCAACACCACCTCCACCAAAATAAGGACAGCAAGGGACACCACAAGCTGGTATGAGAATACCCTTGAGAAGTGATGACAATGCTTCTCCAAGCACATCACAAGGAGCATATTTGAGTGCTTCTACAAGCACAAGCTCAAGAAGTGAAAGAAGGACCAGATTCAAAAGTCTGAATGAAATCTATGAGCAAGAAGCAAATAATGAAGGTATGAACTCTTTATTTGCATTGTATTGTCATATAGAAGATCCTATTCATTTTGAAGAAGCAATAAAAGATAATAAATGGATAGATGTTATGGATAAAGAAATAAATGCAATAGAGAAAAACAATACATGGGAATTATTTTATCTCCCAAAAGGTAAAGAAGTGATTGGAGTAAAATGGGTTTATAAAACCAAAAGCAATGTTGAAGTTAAGATTGAAAGGTACAAGGCCAGACTTGTTGTCAAAGGCTACAAGCAGTAGCAAGGAAGAGATTATGAAGAAACTTTTGCACCAGTTGCAAGAATGGAAACAGTAAGAGCAGTGTTTTCCATAGCAGCACAACACAAATGGAAAGTTTACCAAATGGATGTTAAATCAGCATTCCTAAATGGAGTATTGATGGAAGAGGTTTATGTTGAACAACCTTTGGGCTACGAGAAATAAGGCCAAAAGCACAAGGTATGAAAATGGAAGAAAGCTCTGTATGGGCTGAAATAAGCACCAAGAGCATGGTACAGTAGAATAGATGCTTATCTACTGAAAAATGGGTTTGAGAAATGTGAAGGATAACCCACATTATTCATCAAAGAAAAATATGGTAAGATGCTCATTGTTTTTTATATGTTGATGTGATATTCACAAGTAATGAAGCTTAACTTATTGAAAATTTTAAGATAGTCATGAAAGAAGAATGTGAGATGACTGATATGGGATTGCTGAGATACTTCTTACGAATAGAAGTAGAGCAAAATGAAAATAAAAATTTTATCTCTCAAGAAAAATATGTGAAAGAAGTTTTGGAAAGATTTAACATGCATGATTGCAATGCAGCAATAACTCCTACAATGATGGGATTGAAGTTAAGCAAAGAAGACAACAACAAGGATTTTGATCCAAGTTTGTATAAGAGCATAGTTGGCAGTGTTATGTATTTGACTGCAACTAGGCCAGATATTATGCATGTGAGTTTAATTTCTAGATTCATGGAAAGGAAAAAGGAGGCACATTGGCAAGCAGTAAACATAATTCTAAGGTATGTGAAAGGAACAAAGAGGTATGGTATTTTATACGCCTCTTCAGAAAATTTTGAATTAATTGGATATACTGACAACGATTAGGCTGGAAGTACAGATGACAGAAAAAGCACCTATGGATATGTGTTTCATATGGGATCTGGAGCCATTTCATGGGCTTCTAAGAAACAACCAATTGTGGCTTTTTCAACAGCAGAGACAGAGTATGTGGCAGCTACAACAGTAGCATGTCAAGCAGTGTGGATGAGGAGAATGTTGAGAGATTTGTGTCATGAACAGGTAAAAGGCACAACAATCTATTGTGATAATAGATCAACAATAGCTTTATCAAAGATTTTTTTGTTTCACAAGAGGAAAAAGCACATAGATGCTAAATATCATTATATTAGAGAATTGGTGAACAATGGAGAAGTTGTTCTAAAGCATTGCAGAATAGAAGAGCAGTTTGCATATATTTTGACAAAACCATTAGGGTAGAAAAGTTTTAATTTTCTTAGAGAATGTCTGGGAATGTATGATAACGACAATTGTGATTAAGGGGGAGTGTTGGAATTTAATCCCAACTGAAACCTGAAGTAGAAGGACGAAAACATCAATTTTTGATGCGAATTCAAAGGACAGGAATAGCAGCAATTTTTGGTGTTTTTGTGTACTCAACCGTGCATTGAATCTTTGATTAAATTCCCCTGCAAAACCATTTTTTCTTTACACAGGTCGTAGCCCTTTTTGATTTTCTAAATCATGGTTTGACCCACATTACCTCCCGCCTTAACACCATTTACCTAACTGCATTTAAAATCCGTGCCAATCCATTTGAATTTAAACCCTCCACATTGTTTGTTTAGGTAGACCCCTCTAGTCCATGTCGCACCAATTGGTAGCCAATCAAATTCCTATTACACAATCTCGTGCCGGTGTCATCAGCTCGTCGCGATCGCGTGATAGCGCAACCCTGCCACCGCCAGCTCATCTCCATCGACCAATGGCGCTCTAGTGAAAGGTTTTAAATTCTAGTCACCCAACGGCTTAATCGATGTGAAAACGCTTCGCAAAATTTCTCCCATTTGTTTATCACATGGTTTGAAGGTGACATCACCTGGCATAGTGTTCGATGTGATAACCCATCGCATGATTTTTTGTAATGTTTTGATGTAATTTTTTATGTCATATGGTTTTTTAATATGCCGCGACATGTTTCTTTTTATAAGTTTAGACTTAGGCTTATAATATTCTTTATATATGTGCCACGACATTGGCATATAGTTTTAAAACATAGGATAATATTTTATTATATGTATTTTAAACATATATGTTTACAATACATATAGACAACAGAGAGTTTATGCAGTGAGACTATGGAAGTCCGAAGCAGAGTGGAAGGAGCAGTGTTCCTTTTGTAAATCCAGAATAGCAGTTCTGATGTTTTTGTAATAGCAGAAAAGATTGAATGAAAAATAGTGTTTTTCTTCCCACTGTGTGTATCCTTTTTTGCAGAGTTTTTTGTTTTTTTGTCGTTCTCTCTGTGTTTGGGAAGAGGAATTTTGTTTCCTCTATGTTGTTAAGGAATTATCAGAAATTTCAACACCCTATTCACTACTTGATTTTTTGCTTTGGCCTGATTCCTCAAGTAGATCTCCATTGTCAAAGTTTGAATATTTTCATAGCATCTAGACTCAAAGGAAAATGAAGGTCCACACTTTGAAGAAACAAGTGGCACTATGAGGAAAATATGTCGAGTAAGGAATCTTTGTGTGGGTAGTGTAATTATTTGCAAGATGGGACTTGCATGTGTGGCCATGATGTTGTTGTGATTTAGAGAGAATGGTGGCCACTGGACCCTAAATACAAGTTAACAAAAAGTTTGATTAGCTTCTTGTGAGATTGAAGGATTATGAGAGAATAGTGGCCCTAAAGTTTCTTTCCGAACCAAATATAAGCCAAACCTTTTCCCCATTGGCATATAAGTAAGTGAATTTTCACTTTTACAAGGGAAGTTTTTCATTTGAGAGTTACATTTTTCAGTAGCTGAAGAGGGCACAATAAAGGAAAAGGTCATACAAAATTGAAGATCTACCAGGAGCATCATGGTTTTGCAGGAACAAATGACTTTTTCCTCCTTTCACTTCTCATCTCCTTCATTCTCATTCTTATTGTAAACACTCTTGAAGTAGCACGCTTTGTAAAGACAAGCAAGAAGGTCCAAGATAAGCTTTGTAACCACAATTTCTGGTGTATTTTTTAATAATATAATCACTATTTCAGATATGAGACTTTAATAGTCACCAACACTGGAAGCATTGTTGGATTTATTGTGAAATCAGACCGAGGTTGTTGCTACTAATCAATAATCAGTTCAAGTTATGTTGACTCATGAATTTTATTCCTCTTCATTTTATATTTTTGGTAATGTTGAATAAGATAATGGATATATGCTTGTCTTCCCCATGGGTTTTCTATCTGATGAATATGTGCTAGGGACATAGTATTGTTTCCTCCTATGCCCATATTTATTCTTTTTTTGCGTTATTTTCCTATTTAAAATCTTGAACTAAGATTATGGCATCCATTGTTCAGAATAACATTCCTATGGTTGAATCGTGTTAAAATCCCCCTACTAATTGGTTCGATTTTGAATTTCCTCTAAAATCAAAATTAAACATCATATTTATGTTCGAGAGAAATAGTAGAGATTGATCCCATTCACCATTTTTATTTGTTATAAATTTAGTATGAGCTTCATTCATTAAATAGGTTGTCTTTGTGTGAGAAACAAGGAATATTTCCTTAGGAAATATTGAGGCTACCTCCAATATGGATTGAGAATTAGCTTCAAGGCTTAGAGTGGCACAAGAATGTACACCTTGAACACTATGCCCCAACATTTTTCCCTTCTGTGAATTGGCTTGAAGGCTTAGAGTGGCAGAGGAAGGTACATATTGCACACTATGCCCCAACATTTGGCCCTTCTGTGAGAGATAAGGAAGAAATTGGGGAAAAACATAGGAAATGGTGTCGTTGTCAAAGAGATAATTCTCCTTGGGATGTAACGACAAATCTATTAGCAACATGTAGTAAGGATGGGGGACAAAGGTATGAAGTACCATTGAGAGTTCAATGATAAAATCTTATTACATCCCTATTACGTCAGTTTGTGCGAGTGCCCATATTCATTTTCACACAGATATGAATAACACTAAGTTTTGATGGACCTCCCCACTCCTACACAGCTCTAAATAAGCTTCTTTCTGTTAGTGTAATCAATGGATACACAATTTTAGTTTTTTTTCTATTTGGAGGAGGATTTTTTTGAAGGGATAACAGTTTTATATTTCCATTTTGGAGAAAGTGGTGATTTCATCAAGTCTTCTCTTATCTTAATTTGATATGTTTTTGTTTTAATTGTTAATTGTCTTAAATGAGTTTCGTCTTAAGTGGTCATTGTCTTAAATATAAAGTTTTGCTATAAAATATTTGTCTCAAACTGTTTTTGTCTTAAATATAAAATTTTGTCTTAAACTGTTTTTGTCTTAAATATAAAGTTTTGTCTTAAAATACTTTTGTCTCAAACTGTTTTTGTCTTAAATATAAAGTTTTGTCTTAAAATATTTTTGTCTTAAATATAAAGTTTTTTTTTTAAATATTTTTGTCTTAAATTTAAAGTTGTGTCTTAAAATATTGTTGTCTCAAACTATTTTTGTATTAAATATAAAGTTTTGTATTAAAATATTTGTGTCTCAAACTGTTTTTATCTTAAATTTTATATCTAAGACAATTCAATTGATATTAAGTTTTAATGTAAAATAACTAAAATAAAATGTGACTTTTTAAGACAAAAGATTTCTTGTCTTAAAAAAATGTCTTAAAAGTGTCTTTGGTGTAATAGTGAAATAAATTCAACACCATAAAAAAAACCACAAAGACACACATAATCTTAAAATTTGACACCTATAACTTGAATTTAAAAAAAAACACTACCATTTTATTAAAATCTTACCAAAATTTCTATAATTTTCATAACCAGAAAACAAACTAATTAGACTAAACATTTTTAATAATAATAATGTGAAAACGACGGATCTTAAATAAAAGTATATCCACCGTTAGAAGTAATAAGCACATTTACAATTTTCAATAATATTCTCCAATAAAGCATGTCCATAAGATAACTATGTCCTCGGTGGGGTCCCTTCATTTACTACGTCATAGCCTTGTTTTTCTCAATCGTCACACAAACAAGTGACGAATGTAGAACGGTGTGGGCAGCGGATATTTTAAAAACTTGTATATTTAATTCATTGTACAAATCCACAATTTTCAAAATAATATATACAAAGCGATTTTTTAAACCGATATTGTAACCACCCTAATATACTTAATTCATTGTTCACATCAAGGATTTTCAAAATAATATACAGACAGCCCTTGGGTCTTTTCATGCAAATTTTTAAATGAAGAATTAATCTATTTTTTAAAAAGAATATTTCTTTTTCATTGACTGAAGTTGAACATATAACTAGAAATGATATAATTTTGGTGATGAAAATTTTATATATATAAATAATTTTATTATATTTTTATTTTGTTTTTTGAATATATATATATAATTGATAATTGATAATGTATATGTTTTAGAGTGTAGATTTAACTTTACAATCATATTGTTAATCTCAACTTCAAATCGTATAATTTTAAACATGACGTTAACAATGTGTATTCTTACTTAAACATATATTATTGTTTATTTTCCCTATAAATATCACATGTTTAAATGTGCGATTTGTGATATTTATTTTTTATTTTTTAAATATAATAATTTAAAGAATATATTATTTTATATAGATTTTATTTTTAAAAAGAATTAAAATTGGTAATATTTTTTTTATGGTTGGTTTGATTTAGAGGAGATTTTGACTTTTAAATTTCATGGTCCACAAAATATTTCATAACATAGTGATCACTAAGTGAGCTACCAAATAAACTAAAATTAATAATATTCTTATTAAAATAATAATTATAAATATTATATTATGATTTTTCATAATATATATTAGTTTTAATCAAAATCTATAATTGTATATATAACTTTAAAAAATTAGACAAAATGAGTAACCTTTTTGTTTTTTTCACAAAGGTGTTAAGGAGAATTAATTCTATAACCTTCCAATCAACAAAGCACTTAACAATAGGACCTCCACCAATTGAGCTAACCCTTGGTGCTTGGAAACAAAAAAGTATTTATTATAAAATTAATAATAATACAATAATATAAATAAAAATTAAATTTCATTGAGATTTTACACGTTTAATTATTATTTCATAAAATTTAAAGGAAATTATAACTTGTAATATTAAAGTTAATATTATTTTCTTGTTTGTCTTTTAGTTCTCAAGAGATTACTTCAAGCTTTACCCGTGGCTTGAGAAACCATGACCTAGGGGCATCGAAGCCGCCAAAATCACCTCGAGATCACACTCGACCTCGGCCACATCAACCCTTAACATGACTTTATTTTTTCATATGTAGTTTCAAACTGATGACTTTCACATAACGAAGTGACTTAACACTACACCTCATCATTGTATATTCTAAGTCACATGGCGAGGTAATTATTATTTTAATTTATATGGTAAATGGATATTAATTTATAATTACTAATATTTTTTTTTTCTAAATAAAATTAAATATATTAATGAAACATATGATATAGTGCGTTCATGGCCTTCAGAGGCATTCAGTCAGCAAAATAACAAAAATTGAACCGCCCTCAAAGGGAAACCGGCCCGAGCATCATTTGAGAGCTGCCTCGACAGAGGAAACCAGCTTTGACATACCAAAACTAACAAAATCCTGAGCCGCCCACAAGGGGAAACCGACTCAATCAAAGTTCTAGCGCTGCCTCGAGAGAGGCATTCAGCTTTGACATACCAAAACCTGTTGGAACCAGAAACAACAAAAATATCATAAAGACTGAGCGAAATTACTTGAGCGAGGATAGAGACGCTAGAGTCCATAGTCTCCCGAGGGCGATTCTTCTTCAATTCTGCACCATCCAACATCCTCGGCGTTATGGCTCGGACCACTTTGAAATGCAGCAGCGCCAACATCACTAGCTCCAACCTGCATCCCACAGTCCTATAGAATACTCGAGCTGCAATCTCCAGCTTTGCGGGATGAGTCTATGCCCACGGGCTGAGGGGCGTGCGGAGCAGAGGGGGGAGCCTGCAAATTGACCGTGTGAGCTAAAGGAGGGGGGTCAGGAGGTGACTCAGAGATTTCTTTGAAAGAAACAGAGACTGTTGCTATTACCAGGGGCATGTTGGAATCACACTGAAAGTGAAGGATGGCAGTGGAAGGGCTCTGAAGAGTGTTGGACCATAAAAATGTATCTTTTGAACACCTAATTAGCCTATATTAATCCTCAATCCGGGAGCGTCTTTTTATTTGAAGAGTGTACTCTGTCTGAGGCTACAATTATCTAAGAGCAATGCTTGTAAAGATGTAGCATAGAATATCAAAAGTAACAAATGCTCGGAAATAAACCTAATTACAATGACAAGAATGAAAAGACTAAACTACAGCAATCTTGCTGAACATCGATCAGGGATGCAGTAGCAGTAACTCTTTCCCCTAGAAATCGATGTAAGATGACCAAATCTGGGGACTTGGAGTGAATACCTCTATCCTCTACAGTTTGGAGATCTTAAAGCAATTGAAACAAACGTACATTCAATTAAAGTAACTTAAAGGAAATGAAATCTAGAAAAGGAACAACAGCATAGAAGAAACATCGATTACAAGTCTAATGCAATTCAAATAAATAAATCTTCACACTCAAGCCTGTCGACATTCAATCATGATCTAATAACAAACCATGGATTAATGGAACAACAACTCACTGTAATTACAGAACAGCAACGCCAGAAGATAATAACAAGATAACTAATCAATAAATGTAATTGCGGTAAAGAACGAAACAACAATGGCTCTGCACTTGAATCAACAATGAAACAATTCTGTAACAAAGTTAAATACTAAACACACTTCATGCATCAACAAACAAAGATTAATAATACAACAACATAGTAATTCCACCAGAGCCGAGCCCTTAGCGCCAGTGAAATACCGTTGGGCTAACTCAGAACTCTTAGAAAATGGATGAAACCTACATCTTATATTAAATCGAAAGCATTACAGATAGAGTTCTCTCACGACCGAGAGTCAACAAACATTAGATTACAAAAGGAATGTAAAAGTCTTTCAGGTAAAATCTCCTTCACAATAACCACCGTCCCTCTGTCGCTAAAGATCATTGCCTTATATTTAATTCTTTGACGGATAAATCAAGAACTATGATAAGGTTGAACAACGATCCCTTAGGATCTTTCGATCCTGAGGGATTCACTCCTCTCTTGTTTTGTCATCGTTCTGTTCACTCTATTCAATGCCGAGCTGTCCCCTGCCTTTTCTGGGCGATTCGTTCAGATTTTCTTGGCTTCAGCTGGATATGGTTCATCACGGATGGAGCAGCAGTTAGATTATTCTCAGCCATGCCTTTGATACAACTTCTCACCTCTTCGAATTCCTGTTTTTCCAATAAAAGCAACCTTTAGTCATATTTCTATGCTAAACATAAACCTTTCCAATTTAATTGCAATTCTTATAATAAATTACCTTTCCAAGGCAAATAGAAGTATATCTATGGTAAAAGAATGGACAAATACATAGCAATTTCATACCTCTTTCACTGCCCAACATACCCCCCTGCTTAACCTTTTTCATGTCCTCATGAAAACTATAGTTCACATGGAGAGCAGTCAAAGAATAAGCCAGATAAGGTTTGTCATTGAAAGGCCTAAAACCATGACATGCAGCTAACTCCTCAAAAGTGTGTTCTGTCTGCCCTTCGGGAAGCTCATAAATAGCTTTATAGTCCAAATCAAGGTACCATGCAATAGGGCTGTGGAACCTACATCCTAACCAGTATGGTCCTTCTTTTAAAACAAGATGGCTATAGGAAATGAAACAGTCTGCAACTAGCCCAAAATTCCTATAATTAAATGGCTCCCTATTTTGTACATTCTGATTTGAGGTTCGCCACCGGATCTTAGCTGCTACGTACGCTTGGTTTCTAATGGATGAAAAATAATCTGTCCCTTTCAAAATAATTGACTAATGGACAGGCCCCAAAGTTTGGGGAACGCCTTCCTTTGTCATTAGATGTTTCTGACTATCCCATAATTGAAGTGGGTCCTGTGGTTCACTTCTGACCCATAGATCCAATTCATTTTCCTGCCTTTGAAAGGCATTGTAGGCTTTAAGCCACTTTAATTGATTTACGGCAAAGGAAATGAATGCCTGAAACTGAACATCTCCAATAAAAGGGCTAGGGTTTGATTCACAGTCTTTTTCAAGTATTAGATTATGCAAATAAAACTCACATAACAGGCGCTGTACTTTGTCCCCATAAAGCTTGTAGCATGATACCAGGTTGTCTATGATTCTTAGCTCTATTGATTTCCCAGCCCTAACTACTTTGATCTTTAATTGTAAATATCTTTCTAACAAAAATAAAGCATAGTTTTTGGCAGGGCACCTAAAGGCTAAGACATCAGTATATAAGGAGCAGAGAGTGTCCATTTGTTTGTGTGCTAATTTTAATTGGTTTCATACCTTATTAGCTTTTACCTCTGCTTCCCAACGTTTTTCATGAGCTTCAGCTTCTGCCTCATGAATAGTTTTCATCTGTTGCTGCAATTCTTGATATTTCTTACTTGGGACAGTATCTTCTTCCAATTTTTGTCTTCCTCAGTACGAGGACTTGCTCCCTCCAATTGTGGAGGTTGTTCCTCTTCTCAGCTGTGAAATTCCAGGGGCTGGCTGCTGCTGCCCGGAAGTTCCTCCATTATTTTCTTACTTCGTTTCGATCGTAGGGATTGTCTGTGAGTGGAGGAATCAGCTACTGAGCCGGCCATCCTCTTCTGTCTCGGAGCAGGTAGAGTTAACCCTCCTTCAATGGAAAATATCAATTCTTCCCAGCTGGTCTGTTGCTGGGCGAGGCTATAGCTTACGATTAATCGAATTAAACAATGGTGGCTGACCACCATGTCTGCATGTTGGGATTTTCTTATTCCATGAGCAATATCATGTAACAAAGAATTTAAGAATGCAGGCAAATTAATGGTGCATTTCTATTTTAACACAGCTAGTAGCTTAAGGTGGCGAGGTCTTACCACATCCTTTCTACCGTCGCACATTATGTAAGCCTACACAATCCTGGCCAACTTTGTCCATGGTTCTCCGAATGACACTGGTTGGACTCCCTTACCTTTGACAACTAACGTCTGTCCGTCATCTTGAAAAAATTTCATGGCTTCCCGAATCCTAATCTTTTTCTGAGTCCAAATAGTCCCTTGCGCGAGAATGTTGGACAGTTCTGCAATTATCTCATCGGACACAGCTATCTGCCTTCCTCTAACTATGGAGGTTCCTTCCTGCAGGTTTAACAAAAATTCGGTGGCCACTGCTTCATGGGTTTGCTGCATTCTCATGAAATATGTAATCCACCCCAGTCTTTCTAAAATTTCTCGTGCAGCATCAGAGACGATTAACACCTGTGGTTTGCTGCGAATTGGGCTTCCACCCATCTCTGCGCTCTGTTAATTCTTCACAACACACAATAATTTCAATGGAACAGTACAGCACAATTTGTTAAAACTTATTATTTCCTAAAAATTCGGGGATTCAGTCCATATACCGTAAAGAAATCAAATTCGGAAATTTAGTTCATATACAGGTAAAGAGAATCTCGGAGTTTGATCTACATGAAGATATCTGCGCCCCCCAAATGAACGATAGGTCGTCCTCGACCGTCAATTGAAGGTGGCATGTGTGGCACAACAATAGGACAGTAAAAAAAAAAGGCGTAATTATGATACAGTTAATAAAATTATACTGATTACTGAAATCGATGCATGAGATAAATCAGTAATGAATAGGAAATCACGTTGTAATGATTCAAATACGAGGGAAGGGACAACATAAGGTTGACATAAATACAATTGCATTATTTACCATATAAATTAATATGATCGATTCATAATAATTTTCATGTATAATAGGTTCAGAAATAGAAGTAAGGAATTCATGCTTTTCATTTGATATTGAATAATGATATAGGAAAAGGGTTAAATATAACTATTGATGTGTATAATTATGACTTCAATACCATCAACAGAGCTCTGTTGCCCATAGGTTTCCATAACCTTGATAGAGTTGCTTTCTTACCCATGGAACCATTGTCCTTTATTCATACTAAGGAAGTGCTTCTTTTTCTTTCTTTATATTTTTTCTTGAATAGCAAGACGGAGGCCATTGTGCTGGCTTGGTGACCAGATAAACCACAATGTCATTCACTAGGAAGAAGTGAAAATTGGGCAGGCCGGCTCGTGATGAGACCTCTTGTTCCAAGGACTTCTTGATTTTCAATTGTCTATTGGACCATTTCCCTGGTTTGGTGGCCATGATGGGAATGCCACTTCACTGCCTTCTCTATGACCATGGTAGGCTGGCTCTTAATGAGACCCCCTATCCTCCATCTGCAAAATTATTGAAATATGTAAGTATTTTTTTATTTTTATTTTAAACAACACTTTTCCTCAATTATTCATAAGGGATGGCTCAACACTCCTTAAGAGTAGGAATGGTGGAAGAAGTCTAAACATCTCTATAGAAAAAAATATACCCTTATTTCCATTTCAAAGATAAATATCAAAGAAAGTTATAGGATATGGGAAAGAACCAATCAAAATAATAGATCAGATTAATTTAATGGTAATAAAATAGCAATTTTATGTTATTGATCATGCCCCTTTTTCCTCCTTTTTTCATTACTAGACAATTTCCTTAAAAAATGACGATTTATTTTGATTTTCTGATTACAGTAATCTTTAATTTGTATGATTGTATATGAATGATATATTTTCCCTTAGAAAAGTGATCAAAAATTCAAAATGCTAGCTTAAAACAAAAAAACAATTACTCAAAAAGGTGTTGTTCCTTTTAAAAGGAACAGCAAAAACAATCTGCGAAACTGCTGTTCCTTTCGAAAGGAACAGCAAAGAAACACTCTGCGGAAATTTTGTTCCTTTCGAAAGGAACAGCAAAAATATTGCGCGAAGCTGTTGTTCCTTTCAAAAGGAACAACAGAAGTGTTGTTCCTTAAAAAGGGAACAACAATGCGAAAAAAACAAAACTTTTTTCATTTTTTTCATTTTTTCTTTTAAAAAAAAACAAACTTAATGAATCAAACGATAAAGAAATACAGAAATATTAACAGAAAAAAATGAATTCCAACAATAAAAAACAGAAGAAAAAAAAATGCTTTACGTACAAAATTGAAAAGGAACAATTTATCAAACTGGTGCCGAGGAGGAATTCTCCCCTTCAGCGAGAACTTCCATGGTAGAATCTTCCCAGAGCTGTTGGTAAAAGGATTCCCGAGTAAGCGGCTTGTGATACAATCAGACACGATGACCGTTTACCTTAAAGGAATGTCCAGAACCGTCAATGCTAACTAATGTGAGAGTGTCGTTATCATGCACTTTCTGTATTTCATAGGGTCAAAGCCATCTCGTCTGGAGTTTTTCGGGGAAATCCTAAAACCATGAATCATATAGGAGTGCCCAATCTCCTTCGTGGAAGATCTTTTCTTTGATATGGGCATCATGCCATTTGGCTCTCTGTTGCTGAATTAATGCTCTGTGCTGAAGAGCAGAGAGCCTAAGTTCATCAAGTTCATTAATTTGCTGCAGTCTTTTAGCCTGGGCTTCATCTAAATTCAGACCCACCTTTTGAGTTGTTCTTAATGTTTGAATTTCAAATTCGATAGAAAAGATGGGTTATTTTCCGAATACCAATTGGTATGGTGAATATCCTGTGGTAGGTCTCCATGTTGTTCGATACGCCCACAATGCTTCTGGCAATCTGTAGGCCCAATCTCGTCTATGTGAAGCAACGTTTTTTGTCAATATAGATTCGATTACCTTGTTCGTGCTTTCGACTTGGCCATTGGCCTGTGGGTGGTATGGAGTTGTAATTTTGTGTTGAATATGATAATGTTGCAATGTTTCAGCTAATTTGTTACCTAAGAACTGTGGCCCTCCATCTGTGATTATGTCTCTTGGGAGGCCATAGCACACAAAGATTTGGAAAAGAAACTGTATTACAGAATCCTCTGTAGCTTTGGAAGGAGGCTCTGCTTCAACCCATTTGGTAACGTATTCAGTTGCAACTAGGATATATGTTTTTTGGTTTGATGGAGGGCTAATAGGACCAACGAAGTCAAGGGCCCAACGTTCAAACAGTTCAATCACTAGTTGAGGGTTCAAGGGCATTTCATCAGACTGCCCTTTGACATCTATCACAGGCCTGCACGAATTTTTTAGCGTCTTTAAAGATAGTAGGCCAATAATAGCATGTTCGTAAAACTTTATGGGTAGTTCTACGATCTGCAAAATGTCCGCCACACTGTCCATCATGGCATGCTTTCAAAATGTTGAATACCTCATCTTCCCTTACGCATCTTCTTATTTTCATATCTGCACCTGTATAAAATAAGTACCCCCCAATCCAGGAAAAACGGGTACTACGGTGTACTATTTGCTTTCGCTCATTAAGGGATAGATGTTTAGGTAATTTACCTATTGCCAAATAGTTTGCTATATCAGCGTACCATGGTGTTCTGATAGTAACAACGAAGAGATGTTCATCCGGAAAGTGGTCTTCAACTGCTTCTGTGTCTGTTGGCTTTGGCATTCTTGACAGAAAGTCAACTACAGGGTCTTCTTTGCCCGGTCGATCTTTGACCGTGATATCAAATTCCTGCAGTAAAATCAACCATCTTGTCACTCTTCCATTTGTAACAGGTTTATTTGCTAAAAAATTAATGGCAGAGTGATCTGTATAGAGTACTACAGGATACCCAGTTATGTAGTGTCTAAATTTGTTTATAACATGAACTACAGCTAAAAATTCTTTCTCAGTCACAGTATAATTTAATTCAGCAGGGGTCAGATTTTTGCTAATGTAGTAAATTGCATATGGCTTTTCATCTTCCTCCTGCCCAAGTACTGCTCCAATTGCTGTGTCTGAGGCATCAGATGAAATTTGGAACGACAAATTCCAGTTTGGGCCCCTCAGCACTGGGGATGTTGCAACGAGCTTCTTCAGATCATTAAAAGCATTGTCACATTTATCTGTCCAAAAAAAATCAGTATTTCCAGTCAGTGCATATAAAGGTGCAGCTATTCGAGAATAATGTTCTATAAATCTTCTATAGTAACTAGAAAATCCAAGAAAGCTACCTACCTCAGTTTGTGTGGTGGGTGTGGGAATTAACAAGAGTATTTGAATTTTGGCTAGGTCCACTTGGATTCTAGCTGCTGAAATATAATGCCCTAAGATAACTCCCTCGGTCATCATCACAAGACATTTTTCATTGCTTAAGAAAAGCCTAGTGTCAATACATCTTTGCAATACTTTTTCTAGATTTTTCAATCCAAGCTCAAAGTCATTCCCATAAGGTGTGAAATCGTCCATATATACTTCGAGACCTTCATTTATTAAGTCTGCAAAGATGCTGAGAATTTCTCTTTGAAATGTGGCAGGGGCATTACATAGGCCAAAAGGTAAGACTCGGTAGGAAAATGTACCCCATGGGCAGGTAAAAGTAGTCTTGTCCTGGTCTTCAGGGGCAATCTAGAGTTGGTTGTACCCACTAAAGCCATCCAGGAATGAAAAGAATTTCTTTCCTGCCAATGTGTCCAATACCTGGTCAATGAAAGGAAGGGGAAAGTGGTCTTTTTGTGTTGCTTTGTTAAGTTCACGATAATCTACACATATCCTCCACTTTCCATTCTTTTTTGATACCACCACTAATGAAGAGACCCACTTGCTATCAGATATTGGGTAGATGAAATTAACATCCAATAGTTTTTGTAATTCATCTTTCACAATGTCTTTAAGATGAGGATTTAGTCTCCTTTGAGGTTGACGAATGGGTCTTGCATCTTTTTCAATATAAATGTGGTGAGTACATAATTGAGGGTCAATTCCTTTCATATCGGGGTAATCCCATGCAAAGGCTGCTTTGTATTTTTGTAATAATTGGAGCAATCTCTCTTCTTGTTCAGCAGTGAGATTCTTGTTAATGTTTAAAGTTTTACCCGGTTCAATTTCTACAACCTTGGTGTTGTTTACAAAGGTAGTAGGTATTGCTTGATCATGAATATCTTTAAAAGGATCTTCTTCTTCTTTATTATTGAATTTTGCCTTAATCAAGTGACATTGCAATTGAGATTTGGTTTGTGGTTTATTAATAAAATTATTAATGATATCATCCTCTATTTGATCTTTAAAATCAAGAGCATTTTCTATAGTTAGAGGTGACCTCATATTTTCCATAAGATATGATGCATGTGGCTTTCTTGTTCTGATTATTGATAGACTTGGCTGGGCTGGGGGATATAAAGCTAAATTCTTGACATAATTTCCCCTTGTTATGGTAATATTTCCTTGTCGGCATCCAATATAAGCATCGGCAGTTGCCAACCAAGGTCTACCTAGAATTAATGGATGTCCATCTAGTCGGTTCTTGGGATTGATAACCAAGAAGTCAGCAGGGTACTCCCAGGAATATGTAGATACCATTACATCTTGTAATGTACCTTTTGGTTTGACTACTGATCAGTCAGCCAATTCCAACAAGGTTTTTGTTGCTTCAAGTGATGTAATGCCCAGTTTCTGATAGGTAGTGGTTGTTAAAATGTTAACTGTTGCCCCTAAATCGACTAAGGCATTTGGGAAAGATTGGCCATGGATCTGTATTGTCACTATAGGATTTCCTGGATCTTCATATTTGATAGGTGTTTCCATTCCTGATAATAAGTCAGATAAGGTACCGACTATTTGGACAGTAGGATTGGCTGTTGTTCTCCTCTTTGGCTTCTTTATACATAATTCCTTAATGGTTTTTTTGTATATAGGAATATCCTGAATAGCTTGGAGGAGAGGGATTTTTATACATAAATTTTTTAACTCTCCCAGAAGATCAAAATTTGGTTGTTCTAATGGACGAGGGATAATTAATCGTTCTGGGAATGGTGGAGAGGAAGTTGTCACTTGTTGTTGATTTCGTTGTTGATTTTGTTGTTGAACTTCCGTCTCATTTTGTTCTGGTTGTTCTTCAGGTAACGGGTCTTCAATTCGATCATCATTGTTTCTCTCTGTTTCCACTATACGCCCAGACCTTAATTGAAGATCATTGCACTCCCTGAGTTCAGTTTCTGTTTCTGGAGGTTCCATTATTTGGATAGTCTGAACTGGTCTATTTTTTGGGTTTGGGTTGGGCTGGGCTGGAAGTTGCGGTCTTAGGTTAGTCTGGGGGTTTGGATAGGGAGCTGGAAATGTAGGTTGAGAGAGAGGAATTGATCCAGCTGGCTGATTTGGAGGTTTTTTCCAGTTTGACTGCCAGGCCTAATTCTGAGAAGTAGAAGGGGTCCATTGTGTAGGCCAAAAAGGTGGATAGAAAGGAAAGCTAGGCCATTTATTTTGGTTTGTTTGATTGGGCCAAGATGTGGGAGGAAATGGCTATTGTGACCAATTAGGAAAAGGTGGTTGATTTTGCCACATCCCACTATATTGTTGAGCATTATATTGAGGAGGCTAAAAAGAGAATGAATCATTTGGCATACCTGATGGTCGTGGCTGCCATTGTCGGTGTTGGTTAAGTAGACATACCACTTCTAATTCTTCTTCTGCCTCCTTATAAACTGCTTTTAGGCCAGGAAGTGACGGGCATCCTTCTGTAGGGTGATCTTTCGTGCAAATGGCACAAACTTTAACCACATCCAACGGACATTCTTTGTGACTGTGTTTCTTCCTGCATCTGGGGAAAAATATTGCCAAGTTTTGCTCTACTTCTGCCTGCTTCTGTTCGGCTTTCATGATGTCAAAATGTGTTGTTAGATTCCCCAGTATGTCTGTCTTAAAGTCTTCTAGGAGATTTCCAATCTCTGCACGAGTCACACCTTCATTAGAGGCCTTATTTTCCCTTGTAATTATGTCACGTTCTGCCAATTTCAACCTTGTATTACCCCTTGAGCACCTGATACACAAATTAATGATCTCAAAATAGCTTTCTTGATATATATCACCTTTTCCCAAAAGATTCAATGTTTCAACCCATTGATCTTTCATTCCCCTAATTAATGCAGTTTTCAAAACGTTATCAGGTAAGGGTGCAGATGCATAAGGGGATATTTGAAGATTATATTGGAATCGTTCCACATACTCTTCCAAGGTCTCACTTGGTTTTGCTGTCATCTGGAATATTTCATCTTTTAATTCCCGAGATCTGCAATAATCTTTATATTTCTTTAAAAATTCAGCCTTCATATGATCCCAATCAGTTATGACACCCCCACCTAATCCTATAAACCATCGTAAGGCTGCCCCTTTTAACGTAGAAGGGAATAGTTTTAGTTTTTGGGCATCGGTGCTGTAATCATATCCTCTACACAGCACGTCAAATTCAAATAGAAATGCATCTAGGTCTTCTGATGTCAAACCATGAAATGTGGGAAGATGTTGAAGAGGAATAGCTTTCATGGGTGCGTTGACTGCAGTATCTACTATAGGATATTGCAGCGTAGAGGTCTGCTGGTTCTGATTTTGGTTCTGGGCCATTTGATCGAAGATATGCCAATACCCCTCTGGGATTTCCAGGGAATTTTTAGGTTGACGAGCAGGGGTAGAAATAGGCTTAACAGCACTCCCTTTTTCTAGAATAAGTATTCCCTATTGTCCTATCGTTTGAGGTGATTCAGGACCTTGGTTTTGAATAATTTGAACAACACTTCCCTTGTTTGGGCTGTTTATTGTTTGGGCAATTTTAATAGGAGATTGTGAGTCTGTGGTTTCTCCCGTTTCCCCTTCTCCTTCTCAGAGATTGCTGGAGTTCCCTTCTTGAAGGAAATTTATGCAAGGATTCTCAATTTCTTGGGAATCTTTCTTAATTCCCTCTGTTTGACTGTGTATCTCAGCGAAGGCCTCAGATGGTGACTCTATAACCTGAAGGGAACTAGTAGGTTGTCTAGAAGTAGTTCTTTTAAATCCTACAGATGGCTGAGATTCAGTTCTTTTAAGGATTTCGTCAATAAAGGTCATGGGCCCAAGGGTCACCGGTCCCTTAGGTTTTTCAGTTTTAGGAGGAATTTTGTTTCGCTTAATTGGTTTATTCATTCAAAGAAACAATCCTTCATTTCTACCCAAAAGAAAAGCTTACTTACTTCTGATGTGAAGCGAGCTGCGAGCAAGTGTGTTTCTTGCCTCATGCGCAGGTTCTTACCTTCCGTCTTAAATACCCAATTCTCCGCAAGCAGAAGAAAATCAGCTATGCATTACTCCTGTAAAATGGCATACACTCTCCCCGGCAACGGCGCCAAAATCTTGGACCATAAAAAGGTATCTTTTGAACACCTAATTAGCCTACATTAATCATCAATCTGGGAGCGTATTTTTATCTCAAGAGTGTACTCTGTCTGAGGCTGAAATTATCTAAGAGCAATGCTTGTAAATATGTAGCATAGAATGTCAAAATTAACAAATGCTCGGAAAGAAACCTAATTACAATGACAAGAATGAAAAGACTAAACTACAGAAATCTTGCTGAACATCGATAAGGGATGCAATAGCAGTAACTCTTTCCCCTAGAAATCAATGTAAGATGACCAAATCTGGGGACTTGGAGTGAATACCTCTATCCTCTACAGTTTGGAGATCTTAAAGCAATTGAAACAAACGCAGATTCAATTAAAGCAACTTAAAGGAAATGAAATCTAGAAAAGGAACAGCAGCATAGAAGAAACAACAATTACAAGTCTAATGCAATTCAAATAAATAAATCTTCACACTCAAGCCTGTCGACAGTCAATCATGATCTAATAACAAACCATGGATTAATGGAACAACAACTCACTGTAATTACAGAACAGCAACGCCAGAAGATAATAACAAGATAACTAATCAATAAATGTAATTGCGGTAAAGAACGAAACAACACTGGCTCTGCACTTGAATCAACAATGAAACAATTATGTAACAAAGATAAATACTAAACACACTTCACGCATCAACAAACAAAGATTAATAATACAACAACATAGTAATTCCACCAGAGTCGGGCCCTTAGCGCCAATGAAATACCGCTGGGCTAACTCAGAACTCTTAGAAAATGGATGAAACCTACGTCTTATATTAAATCGAAAAGCATTACAGATAGAGTTCTCTCACGATCGAGAGTCAACAAACATTAGATTACAAAAGGAATGTAAAAGTATTTCAGGTAAAATCTCCTTCACAATAACCACCGTCCCTCTGTCGCTAAATATCATTGCCTTATATTTAATTCTTTGAAGGATAAATCAAGAACTATGATAAGGTTGAACATCGATCCCTCAGGATCTTTCGATCCTGAGGGATTCGCTCGTCTCTTGTTTTGTCATCGTTCTGTTCACTCTGTTCAAGGCCGAGCTGTCCCCTGCCTTTTCTGGGCGATTCGTTCAGATCTTCTTGGCTTCAGCTGGATATGGTTCATCACGGATGGAGCAACAGTTAGATTATTCTCAGCCACACCTTTGATATAGCTGCTCACCTCTTCGAATTCCTTTTTTGCCAATAAAAACAACCTTTAGTCATCTTTCTATGCTAAACATAAACCTTTCCAATTTAATTGCAATTCTTATTATAAATTACCTTTCCAAGGCAAATAGAAGTATATCTATGGTAAAATAATGGACAAATACATAGAAATTTCATACCTCTTTCACTGCCCAACAAAGAGAAGTAGAGAGGGTGGGGCGAGAATCAATGGGCGGCCGAGAGATAGTGGTGCCACTCCGGGGGGAGGAGGGGGTGCGACGCCCTCACCCTCTTCCAAGTTGACTTCACACGCTGGGAAGATAACCACTGAGGTCTTCAGAGGAAGACGACGGCGAGGTTGCAGAATGAGAGCGACGTCGACTGGTGGAGCGGGCAGAGGAGCTGCCTCGTCGGCATCTCAGTCTATGCCTGAGCCTTGGCATGGTGTCACAGAGGCGTAAGGAGAAAGATGATGTGATAAGAGGCAACAGAGGGGTATAGGGAGAAAATATCCCGAGCGAAGATGAAGAAAGATGGGAGCAGAAGGGACTGTGCGTGAAATGTAATCCGGGAAGGAAATCGAGACAACAACCCAAATGGCAGCGCCTGCCTACAGGAGTGAGGAGGCTAGGAAAGTATACTTCCTGAGAGCATCTGGATCCAAGAGGTTGGAATTGTATCAGCATGGAGCCCTACAGACTTCAACAGGACCGCGCCAAGAGGAGTCGAAGGATAGTGACGAAGAGCCGAACGGATAGGAATGAAGAGCCGGACGGGTACAAATTGAAAGACTTGCCATCTCGGCCTCCCCACTGGCATAAATGCCGCATAGGGTGACGGCCTGGTGCAGTGCTCGCATCAATGGTGAGTAAATGCTGCTTGTGGGAGGCTATGTGGCCATGCCACGTGCCATTCCGTAGCCTCCCTCCCGTCTGATCAACTTTAAACACCCGCATCCGGGGATAATTACTAATATTTTATATATACTTCATTTTTTTTTCTTTTTATCCAAAGGAAATAAATAAATATTTTATTTATAACCAAAATAAAATACATTTAACATAGATGTGGTAGCATTCCTTTAACATTAAGCTTCAAAAAAATAGTCGAGTTTAATGATTCCATAATCAAGTTACATTTTCAAAATAAAACATATGTTGACACTCTGTAGATACTTATAACAAAAGTATATGTTTTCTCCATAAAAAAGGGTCCAAGATAAAGAAACTTTAACATCAAACACTTCAACTGCAAGTATCCTACTATTTGTGTACAACATATTCTATAAAAAAATGAAGTTGATAGGAAGGTTGAATATTACAAAAGCCATAAGTGAAGTGCCTTCTATGTGAGACATGTGCCTTTGATCTCTAAAATTAACAGATCATATAATTGTACATAATTAAATTCCTATTTGGTGTGGTATGCCCAAGGGCACAACCAGTGGTGGTTGATTGTGCCTTCATTTCTTTATTTGATTTGCCACTGTCCTTGATCTAGTCCGAATCCTCTTTTCGAAAGTTGATCAACCTTTTGGTTTTGTTCCTTGAAGATATGTGTGAACAAAAGACAAGAGAAATTTATTACAATATGGATAACGTTTTCATATGAATGAACGAGTGTATGATTTTTTAGTGTAGTTTTTCCCTACATCCATTTTATAAAAACCAAGGAATCTCCATATATATTGAGGTGGTCAAAGATATCAAGAATTTTTGTCAATTGTAGCAGTAATTTTAATGTAAATAACTCAGCATAATTGTTTGAAGTCTTCCCAATGTTGCAAGATAAGGACAAGAAATGAGAATCTCACAAATAGTTGAGGCATCTTGAGCCACCCTTGGAATTGTTTCGTTGTGATGCTCCATCAAAGAAGGCCCGAAATATTTCTTTACTAATTTCAACTTCAAAACAATTTCTAGTTTTGATAGTAGACTAGTGTATTGGAAGAGAAGTCGATAAATATAGACTGTTCATTACAAATCTCATAAAATATTTCCCTTAATTTTCAAAACTTATGCTATTTCTCTCTAGCCAAATGCTCCAACAAACTATGAGAGGTAGATATTTTAGATTATTAGGGGACTTTCTGTCTGTCCAAACTTTCAATCATTCATCCATTGATTTCCCTTTCCATGTGTAGTTTGCTCCAATGTATTTTTATATTTCTCTCTAGATGCTTGATATTAAGAGACGTTGTATAAAAATATGGGGGATATTTTCAACTTCCTCTAAAAAAGAGAGCATATACTAGGCCCATATAATGATAATTTTTGTAAAATTTCCAAGGTTGGGACTTTCATTTTAAGAAAATCCACATAAATTGTTTTATTTTGAGTAGATAGATTTGTTACTATAGGTTTTTGACCCACTAGGGAGGTGGCTCAACATTGGGTTGTTGAGAGATTGAAAGATATCCATTCTTTGGGTTGTAATAAGTAGTAGGAGTATTTGTTCATAATAGAATATCTTTAAAAGGTGAGAGATACATGATATTGTATTCAATAGAACTAGTACATTTATTCCATTCTAGAGCCAAGTCCCCCTCAATATTTAGATCCTCAACTCTTTTCCAAGATTGATAGCCCTGGAAGTCCATACTAGTGGAGGCCTAATGCAGGTAGAAGATGGCTTGATTATTTAAAGTATGTATAAGTTGTTCTGAGAGAATATGTGATTCCTCACCCCTGATCTATCAGTCCTTCTAAAGTAAAAGTTTTTTACCATCTCTAACTTTCCATCTGAGACCTTGAGTGATGATATTACCAGACTTTAAAATATTTTTCCAAACTATAGATGCATTTTGTGAAGGTCCTCTAGGGGCTCTAATCTAACCTAGGGTAGTAGATGGGAGAATGTATTTGCTTACCATAGTTTGTGCCCAAAGTCTAGTTCCATATATCAACCTCCAAGAGCCATTTGCAGTTAGTGATTTTGAGAACCAAATTATATTTTTCAATCCCCATCCTCCCAAGGTATTTGGAAGGGGCATAAAGGACCATGTTATGAGAGCAAATGGTTTATGGTCATGAGTTCCATCTAAATGATATCATAAGGAAATTTTCATTTTTTTTTATTAAGGATTCCCAAAGGAACCCATGCTAATGATTCCTAGTATACATGAATAGCCTTAATCACATCCTTACATAAAACTAGCTTTCCAACTCAAGATAACTATCTATTACACCAATTTTGAATTCTTAGCTCAATTTTGGTAATGAACCAAGATCGATTCTCTTTTTTGTAATTGTTTGGCTTTAGCATAAATCCCAAGTATTTTGGGGCATCCCTAAGATGTGAGGGGAGTCATGAAAGGATTATAGATTTAAGGATATAATCATTTTCTAGGGAATTCCCTACAAGGATAGACTTCCCATGATTTAACATCATAAATGTGGCCATAGAGAATAATTCCAATATTTGTTTTATGGTTTGTAGAACTCCAACATACAATGCAAGGAAAATGATGATATCATCAGTGAATAATGGGTGAGTGAGAGAATTGTTTGAGGAGATCTCAATTCCTTTAATAAGATGATTTATATTTGCATCGATGATAGCCCTACTAGGAGCTTCAAAGGTAACAAGAAAAAGGAGAGGGGACGTGTGGCATCCTTTCCTAAGACCTCTCTAAGTATTAAATAAGGATCAAGTCGATTCATTGATTAATAGTGCCATAAGAGATATGATAATACAAAAATAAATATAGTCCACAAAGGAGTGATTGAGGAAAATATGAAGAAGAATTGGTTTGATATAGATCCAATCCACTCTATCAAAGTCCTTGAATAAATGAATTTTCTAAATGGCCACCATTTGCTTATGTGTATGGGTACATTGTAGTCCTTTGGTGATCTCTATCATCTTGTGGATTTGTCAATCCTTCAAAAAAACACATTTTTCCAATGAGATATGTTTAGATAGAGTTTGCTTTAGTCAAATGGAAATGATATTGGAAATGATTTTGTAGATAGAAATATAAATAGAGATAGGATGAAAATGATCTAAAGAAATCAACTTATCCATTTTTGGGATTAGGGTGATGAAGGTAGAGTTGAAGGGGAATAAGACTCTACCATTTTTTTGGAGTATTCCACCACTCTTAATAAGTCATCACTAATGAAATCAAAAACATCCTGGCATAATTAAATGGAGAGGCCATCTAGTATAGGAATTTTATCATTTTGAAAACTATGTAAAATTTCTTTTAGTTTCGATTTGGTGATTTATTTAATTATTTATTTATTGTCATCATAATTTATAAAGCATGGGAAGAAATCAGTTATCTCGAGGATCTTGTCAATATTTTCTATTCATTTTTTTTGAAGATGCCCTTGAAGTATGAAACTCTTTCCTTTGAAATTTACTTAAAGGAAGAGGCTTTAGCGCCATCTTCTTTATTTATTTCCAAAATGATGTTTATGGATTTCGAGTGGTTTTCAATTCTATGAAAATATTTTGTATTCTCATCCCTTGCTTAAATACATAGAGCTCTACTCTTTAAGCGTATTTTCTTCCCTTTTTAATAAAGGCCCTTTTTTTTCCTCTAGGGACTTTTGAGCAGCTAATGTCTCATTAAAGAAAGAGGAATGATTAGCGTTTTACAAGAGATATCATAATTCCTCCTGAATTTAAGATAGAATCCTCTTATCCTGGATCTTTTTCTCTCATTTCCATTGAGAAAGAGTTTTTTTATATTTCTAAGTTATCCTGGAGTTATAACATGGGAGATGATCTTAGGGAAGGATTGTATATAGACAAATCCTCCTTGATTTTTTCAATAATGGAGCGATGGTCAAGCTAGTTTAGGTTTAATTTGAAAGGATCCATAGGAATTTGGGAAATATAATTCATGTCCAAGATTATTGTATTATAATAAAGAACTCCATTTAAAGTTACCCATTGCCATATTTTAAGATTTTGATCTAGTATATTTTCAAAAATGAGGAAGCAATTAAGTATCTTAGCTATTTAAGTAGGTATTGTCCTATTATTTTTCATGTATGAAGGATTTTTTTAGGGAGGATATCAACTAAACCAAAATTCTCAATATTGTCTACAAAATAATTTTCTCGAGGGTCAATATGAGGTGAGGGTCCCCAAAATTCAAATTGTCCTAGACTGAAATTTAAATCTCCCCTTAGAAAAACAAATTTCGATCCAAAATAAGAAAATCTGAAGATGTTTTCCCAGAAAAGATTCATATCCAAGTAATGGTCATATATATTGAAGATAGTAAGGAAGAAACCATTTTATTTGTAGATAAATTTTGTTTCTATACATGACCATGAAGCCCATGCCATTAAACAATTTAGAAGGGAGGTATTCAATCTAGTAATTAGAGCTCTGAATTACTCTTAAGGAATATTTATAATGAAAGGATCGAGTGGGAAACACAGGCGAGAAAATGGACTCTGCTCTTGTTCCATCAATTATAATTTCTTGAATAAAAATTATGTCAGGGGAAAGAGATGAGATTTGTATCTTTGTGACCTAGGTTTTTCATAAGTTGGCAAGACCCCTTACATTCAAACAAATTAAACTCATTCATAACCCCTCTCAGGGACCATTGCTATAAGTGTTGTAATGATGGATTTGTTCTTTCCCAACTTAACCTCAGAGGAGGATTGCTTCATGCTAAGGATACACATGACTTTCTTTCATGGCTAGAGCCCTAGGCAATCTAGTCATCTATAATTCCCAAATATCCACAAAGTTTCGGTTTGAAAATCCCCTTAGGGTGGCCACTCTCTAACATGAAAGAGGAAGGTAACCTGATATTATAGGGATGACTCTGAGTAGAAGGAGGAGGGAGGAACTATTCCTCGGAGAGGAGAGATGCTTAAAAAGGGGGAAAAAAATTTTAATGAAGGGGGAGAGGAAAAACAAGTAATGGAGGGAGGGGACGAGGGAAGGAAATATTGGGGACATATGATAGGCCTACATGTGCACTGAGACAAATTGAGGGAATTAGGGTTTAAAAAATATGAGGAAAAGTAATAAGGGATAAAGGGGGGAGACACACTGGTCGACGAAGCCATTTTGGTCGTTGTGGGAGGTACATGATACAGGTAGATATTGGTGGCCACCCACATATTCCATTTGGACCCCCACCATTGGTTCTTTCAGCTTTTTAGTTTCAACACAACTTACTATTTTTAGCACTTTTTGGGTCTTGAACTTCCAGAGCCATTTTGAGGACCTAAACGACATTTTTTGGGAAAAACAAGAGCAACATGAAAATTTCCTATGATGTTTCTCACGTCGAAAGTTGTATTCCTCAGATAAATATTTCTAACGAGGTATTGAGCACATCAAACAGAGATCATATACCAAAGTTATGTCCCCAGAAATTTGATGTACCAATTTACCCAAACAGGGCCCATAGTTTTGGTGCTTCATCTCCTAGGGTTAGGTTTTTGGATTTTTAGGGTTTTCCATTGTTTCTTAATAATAAATAGGCCTTTGAGCCTCATTGTAATACATTTCAGAGGCCTGTATCTGCCACAAATCTTCTCATAGATAAGCTAGCAATGCCCTAGCTAGTTTATTTCCATTTTGTTTGTAAACATATTGTTAGGTCCCTATATTACTAGTATAGTCCCTTATTGTTGTTAGTGTAACCCCCTTATTGTTATTGTCCCCTTGTAACCCCCATATTTTTATTATTGTGCCCTTAAACTATTATTGTTAGGTCGGCTAGGATTACATTGTCGCCCCACTAGGATTACATTATGGCCCCATGGACTCTTATATATAGAAAGAAGGTTTTGTAAATTGTATCATCCAAGAATTATTCATTAATGTAATTTATTGGAGGTTGTCCCCTCGAAGTGGCTTATTTCTAAGGCGTTGATATCTATTTTCTTCTATTTTTGGAGCTGGTTACACAACATTTGGTATCAAAGGTTTGGATTCTAGGGTTTCGATGCTTTAAACAGGTCATCGTGGAATTTTCGCTATAATGTTTTTTCAACGAAGGTTCAGAATCTGAAATTTTTAGGGTGCGAAGCCAAAATCCTGAGGATACTCGTCAAAAACTGTCAGAGCTTGGTTCGCAATATTTTCGAATATATGATCTCTGGAAGTTAGTGCTTTTTCATGCTCCCGAATTTCATCTGAAAGAGGTGATCGTGGGAAAAGATTCATAACTCTCTCTCTGAGCATCAAATTGGAGTTCCGTAAAAATTGGTCGCAAGTACACAGACTGTAGTTTCTTGGATATCTATTTTGGATCTGAAGGATGAAAAAATGACACGTGGCAAGTCGTACAAGTTTGCTCTACTGAACCAGTCCATAATTAGGTCATTGTGGGAGATTGGACACAAATTTGTCTTGGAGAATCCAAATTAAGTCAGACCTATGGCATTCGAAAGAGAATTTATAGGGCTATGTTGGTGCAAAAATTCAAATATTGATGTGCTGCAATCAGAGAGATAATCTAATTTCAATATCAAGCTCCTCAAAAACAAGAAAAAGGTGTGTATTTTTTTTCCGAATTGCATAAGTCTTGTTTTAAGAATCAATTTGAATTGATTCCAAGGGCATATTGTAGAATATATATTAGTATTGGGTTCTAAAAGATGCCCTGTAAAAATAATTCAACACCCATTAAGCCTTCAGAAGGCTCTACTATGACTCATGAAGATGAAGAATTGCAACATGATCTATCAAAATTACAAGAGCAAGTGCACCAAATTTCACTCTCGCAAAGAGCAACAAAAAATGAAATGGAAGTTTTGAAGAAAGGCGTGGAAGCGAAGATGGACGGTTTGAAGAAAGGAGTGGAAGCTAAGATGGATGGAATGGAAGCTAAGATGGATGACATGAAAGACAACATGGAAAACATGAAGAATGATCTAAAAGAAAACATGGAAGGTTTGACAAAGTTGATACAAGAAATGTTTCCTAATAGTGAAAATATAGTAGAAGAAACTCGTGATGAGAAAAAAATAAATTTTAATCATGATTTCATAAACTCTAATGTTGGTGGGAAGAACCACCATATTCCAAAAATGGATATGAGGAAGTTTGATGGAAAGGATCCTGTAACATGGATACTACAGATGGAGGATTATTTTGATCTCCATAACGTGCAAAACACACAAAAGGTACGCATTGCAAGTTTACATTTAGAACAAAATACATTTGTATTGTATCGATGGCTTTGCTCCTGTAAAAAGATTGTCACTTGGTCAATTTTTACGGAGGAAATGATAGCAAATTATGAGGATACAAAGAGCAAAACCTTTTTTAGCCAGTTGATAAATCTCAAACAAAAGGGTTTAGTGGGGTAGCACATTGAGGACTTCCAAAAATTGAATATAAGGGTAACTAATATTCCAGAGGAACACAGGATTGATCTCTTCATAGGCACTTTAAAGGATCACATCCAACATGAATTTTGCGTTTTGGAACCTGATTCATTGGAGAAGGCATTTAGGTTGGCAAGAAAAATTGAATGTAAAATTATGGAGACAAGGAAGCCTACCACTCACTTCTATAAAGAAGGAAGTGTTGCTACGCCTAGATTTCCACAACCTACAAGGTTAACACCACAACAATTGGAAGAAAAAAGAGCAAAAGGGCTTTGCTACAGTTGTGATAGCAAATACACTAAAGGTCATAAGTGTGCTGAGAAGAAATTATTTTACATAGATTGTGAAGAGGAAGAAGAAAATGAACAAGAAGAGGATATACACTAGGAACGAGCCCTAGAAGAGGAAGAAATGAGTCCGACCATATCATGTAATGCACTGGCAGGAATTACCACTCCTTAAACTCTCAAGATAGAAGGACATATCAAGAAGAAAAAGGTAACATTGTTGATTTATTTAGGTAGCACCCATAATTTTATTCATGGTAAGGTAGCCAAGGAATTAAATTGTTTCCTATACCTAGCACCAGAATGTCAAGTGATGCACTAGAAAATTTGGTAAAATTTCCGACGGCCACTTTGTCACTATTCTGACACATAGTCGTTGCAAGAGCGACAATTCGAGGCTGGACAAAACGTGGTTAGCCATTACATCGCAAATTCCGATGCTTTTCCAAAGCATCGCAATATCGACACCTTTTCCGACGTTTCCAAACAACCATCGCTCTTCCGACGTTTTCCAAACCGTCACTCTTACGGCATTCGTAAAATGTCACTCTTCTGACGTCGTAAACTATCGCAATTCTGAAAAAATGTGTTTCGACGTTTTGTACATCGCTCTTTCGACATTTGTAAACTGTCGCTCTTATGACGTTTGTAGACTGTCGCAATTCTGATGATATGTGGTCCGACATTTTGAATGTTGCACTGCCAATGCTTATTAAAGTGTCGCAATACCGATGCTTTGCAAAAGTGTCGTAATACCGACGCATTTTCGAAGTGTCGCAATATCGGTTCTTTGCAAAAGCGTCGCAAGACCGACACTAGGAAGAAGTGTCACAATATCGACGAAAAATTAATTTAAAAAAAAAATGGAACGTCGCAAGACCGACGCTTAAAAGGCGTCGCAAGACCGGCGCTTATAAAGCGTCGCAAGACCGACTCTTATGTGGTGTCGCAAGACCGATGCTTATTAAGCGTCGGTATATCGAAGAAAAATTAAATTTAAAAAAAGAAAAAAGAAAAAAAGAAAAAACCAAGCTGGTGATGTCTATGAATATGGAATCTTTGTTATCTCAAAGAAAGGTTCATGTTTGTCATCAAAATCAATTTTGATTGCTTTAGTTTCTTTCCGAGAAAATTTAAGTGACAATGAGTTGAAGCACACAAAAAATATAAATACACCAACTCCATATACCTGATGGGCTTGTATGGCTTGTCACTATACCTTTTATGCTATGAGGTATGAGGTGATATAACGTCAAGGAGTTGTGGTAAGATGTGTTTGTTAAATTTGAGATGAAATAGGGGATACTGGTTATATATGTCAAAATTCCATTCACTGTGGATGCATTGTCGTTATCTATTCATTGACATATCTTAATTGTTGTGGGTTTTAAAATTATAAATTATTTTAGGAAGAGTAACAATCACACCCCAACATTGAACCAAGAAGGGAGGAATCACTTGGAAGTTGAATCACGGCCATAAAACCATTTCATGTTGTATGTGTGTTATGTGACACCTTTGTTGAGGAGATATTCAATATTTTCTAGAATGATAATTAATGGGTTTGCATTTTGTAATATGGTTGTGGGTTACATGTAAATGATGCACACAAATATGGCTTAGTATTTGGAAAGACTTCAATATGTATGTGGGACCTCTAGTTTCATAAGGAAATATTCCTATTCACTCTTGCGATGGTATAAGAATAACCTCTGTATCAAACAATTAAGTTTCAAATAATAGATTGGTAGCCAAACAGGTAACATTCAAAGCCAAGTTAAATGAGAGAAAATCCATAACCTGTTGCTCAAAATTTTGTGAATTTCATAGAAAATAAGGTGTCTTTGGTCATTTAGTTTGTTCCTCTTATTGCACCTCATCAATAGACCATGCACTAATATCACAAAGATATTCATTTCAGGAAACATCTATGCAATCAGTGACTTGACAATTCTTAAATCATCCTCTCTCATTTGGAAATAGCATGAGATGTGATGTAACCCAAGTTGTTTTACCTACTCTTTTTGTTGGGAAACTTAGTGGAAGAAAAAAAAAAAAACAATAGAAGGGCTTTCATATGGTTACACGAAACCCTTATATTTATGGAGCAATCCAAGTGTAGTTCAATAGCTAGCTCATAAAAATTTTATCTATCCATCACATACACAAGATAGCTAAAATGAAACTTCCAACAACTCTTTGTTTTGCATAGATAATTGAAGCTTTTGGGGAAACCTTGTTATTGGTGCCCTGTCTTGTGCATATACTGCTCGAATTAATGCACAATATTTGTTAAGCTCCAATTCTAATGGTTGAAGATGTACATTTGGGTCTCATACCACTTTTAAATTCTACCATAGTGCATACATGAGGCAATATTAAGCTAATAGTACATCTCATTTGTTGGGGTTAATTAGTATATAAGACTTTTATAAATGAATATCAGTTGGTCCCTTACTTGAATAAACCTGAACAAAACGAGAACTCTATCCAGTGTATTCTCCAACTCCTCCTGTGAAGTACCTTTGTTACCAGATCGAATTTTCTCATCAATAAATTTGGCAATAAGTTCTGCTGGTCAGTTCTGCAGACAAAGGCCATAATTCAGATAAATGAAAAAACAATATATCTAATATTATGAATGCAATTGTCTGCCTAAAAACATTCTTTCATTACTTACCTTTAGCTATTTTTTCATTAATCCTTTCAAACTTTCTGTCACACTTAATTTGGTAATCAAGAGCACAAATTCAATGAACAATCCGTATAAACAAAAAGAAAATGAAACAGAAAGAAAATGAGCATAAACATATAGTAACTAAACTGTATAATTAAATCTATATAAACAGAAAGAAAATGAGCATAAACATATAGTAACTAACCTGCCTTAGATTTATCAGATGCTCAAAGGCATCCTTGATAGTATTAGAAAAGGCTTCATTCTTCAAAAAACTTTCTTCCCATATTGTATCAAGTCGTGCTTTCAAGTCTAGAAGTGATTACACCATGTGCTTGTCTTTCATTTCATCTAATACAATGCCTTGCCTAGTAGCTTTAATGTATGCACTGAGAGCCAACCGAAGCAGCTCAAGTGCACTCACCCTTTTAAAAAGAGAGTACATGTGTTGAAGGTCTGGAATGCGATTGGCATCCATGAGCAAAGTAAATCCCTAGGGAAATCGTGATTTGGCTACCCTATTAAATACATATGAACCAACATATTTCTGAATTTAGAGAGGGGATTTGACTCCATCATTAATAAAGAACGAGCTTCTATATCGATTTCTTTCCACATAGAAGAGACCGTAATGATTAATTACATGGAACATTCAATCAACAAACAAATATGGGAATTTGAACAATTAACATGAATGAATATCAGATAACCCAATGGAAAGATCCACATTCCCAATCTCCATCAATTTTTCTAAAAAATACATGTGATTTGAATGGTAAGGGTATTGTCGTCATCATTGTTTCTTTAGGTGAGACATTTCCCAACATGAAAATTGTAT
Organism: Pinus albicaulis; assembly: GCA_034641835.2. Taxonomy (NCBI): domain Eukaryota; kingdom Viridiplantae; phylum Streptophyta; class Pinopsida; order Pinales; family Pinaceae; genus Pinus; species Pinus albicaulis. The sequence continues at coordinate 143,113,485 of CM076584.1, forward strand.
TTGGCACCTTCACACCTGTACTTATGGACATACTCCCTTTATAAATGCAAACTCTTTAATTTTCCCAGAATGAAAAATAAGAACAAAATCTCAACTGAGGGGTTTACACCAATCATGCAACCATTTTCAAGAACCTGTTTGATTTTTTCTGGAAATGCGTGAAATGAAATGGAGTAACAAAATTCAGTTTTCTATAAACACAGTACACATGAAAATAGAAACACTAAGGTGCACCCACTTTGATCAAAATAATATTATACATATTTTCTAGTGCATCAATAGAATAACACAACTCTCACATATTACATAAAGATTCCATAGAAAATGTTACCACATAACCATGACACACTGTGGCATGAAAAAATACATTTTCTATTTCCATTTCAAGTGCATTCAGGTTTGTAAAGAATTCGGCCCGAAAAGGGTCACCATCAGAACAATGCCTGCAGGAAAATTACATAAATATGGTAAGAAATGCATAGTTTTGTTTCACTGCTCCAATGAATAAATATATGAATTTGATCAATAATGGAAGCAGTAATATGTGAATATCTGTGAATATACAAGGATTTCAAAGAAATGAAGGCCAAAACAGGGGACATGGAGCCGAATTCCAAAGAATTTTTTGAATTTTCAGAAGTTGTAGGTCAAGAACAGGGTAAAAGACTCATTGATAAGCTTCAAGAAGGATCCGAGAACTATAATAAAAGGCAAGGTAAAAGGATAGGGTTATAGTTTATCCACAATACCATGATTGGTTTGGGGAGCTAGAGAATATTTTCGAGATTCTGTGTCAGTTTTGTGCCAAATAAGGTTCCTTTATTGACCTTATTCTTAAGTCCTAGGATGAACATCTTTATGGTTGGTTTGCATATGAGAAGTGATGCCGGGTAAAACCCACAGTCCCCACTTTACTATGTATATAAATGAATCCCAAGTTTCATTCCTTTACAAACTCAATCTAGAAAAGTCATAGGGTTCTATCTTCTGGACTAGAAATTTAAATAAAATCTAGCTGGAGGCTTTAATATCTCAAATCTGAGATTTGAGATATTAATTTCAAATTTCTCTTGTGTTTGTAAAAACCACACATCTCAACAACCCATATTCTATGCTCTTATGTGGAAGCTCTCTCTCCTTTTATCTTCATATAAAATCTTATTATAAACCCTCAAAACATATAAGATACTCTTTTAATACAAGCCAACCAATGTTTTGTTTCACATACAGAAGCTTTCCATTTAGTGGTTGTAAAACCATTCAACGCATATACAAGGCTTTTCCATGCGAAACTAAACAAACCTTATACCTAAGGCTTTTCTTTCATTCAATCTCTATATGAAGAATTCTTTACCTTTTATATATGATTATGAAATCATATGTTGGAACCCACTTGTTCCAAATTATACACCTTTAATTCATTTCCAAATGAATTCGCCTTTTGAACAATATTACCATAAAATCCTTGGATTAATTAACTCTTGGCATAAAATTAGGCTTTATACACTAACCCTAGCCCTATTCGGAAGCCACTTCCCTAAACCCAATATTTGGGTTGTAATCGAACCCAATACACAAGTCTTGCCTTCTACTTAATACGACACCGGATGCACACTATATACTTCGTTCAAGACCCGAATTACAATATAACGCTGTGGCGAATCAACGCACATTATACATAATGCATTACGCCTCCACGGTGACCCTTTTGTTATGGTGATTCATATAACCCGCAAACCTTAATTAGAATAGCAACAATCAACATATATTAGAGTTGGGCCCCAGTGCTACCGTACCTTCCACATCCAATGGTGGATAGCTCATTGCATTGCTTTAGATGATCCGATGACCATAAACAAATATCGTGTTTTTTTTCTCACAGAGGTTTAATGCTCAAAAAAAATGTGACAAGAGTGGTTTCTCAAACCCACTTATCACCACGCGTCAAGTGAAGACCTATATTGCGTTCCAAAACTCAAATCCGCTTACCACTCTGAGACCTACGCGATACTATTGGTTCCAAATCCCAGTTTTTTTTCTCATTCAAGATTATTCTTCTCTCTGCGCTCGTGGTTCCACCCATTCTATTCAATATGGTTTCATTATCTCGCCTTTTCGTATATTAACCCCTGTTCATCAACATTTAACATGGCGTTTCCCAAAACTTGAATGCATATAATACAAATGCCTTTTCTCTATTATAAACTAACAATCATGGATCGACTCGATCGAATTCAATCGGAGAACAGATTTCGATGCTTACAGACCTTAACCAGAGTTTCAATACGCATAAATGAACAGAATCAATCCTTTCGACCTCTGTCGATTTTCTACATAGAAAGCATTTAAACGAGTCTACATAGTATATGTAAACCCACATGAATTAACACCGATTTCTTATTTAGAACAGAGTGTCAATTAAAACCCCAAATTTTAGGGTATCTTCACACAACTAAGCACAGAGATTCCGGACCTTTTCACACAGAATTTAATCAATAAAACTCATGCAAACTGAATAGATCCTTTCACATAAATGAAGTCTCTTACAAACTGCTTGTCTCCGCCAGGTCTTCAATTCTAGGACCTTCTTTCTCACTATCCTGGTCTACCACAAATAGACTTGAAGATCATCTTCTCTATAGTAGCCATCATTTAAATACGTTATTGGAAGCCAAATCAATACTCTTGATAGATTCTCTTTCCTTTTACAAGTAAGTTATCCTCTATGCTCTATGTCTGCAATCCAAAAGTATATATCCTAATTTAAGAATATGGTCTGAAGCATCTTTCCAAAAGCTCTGTAGGTTGAATCCTAAAGGAATCTAGGACCAAGAATGAAAGAATAAATTATACATCTCTTTGAAGCTAATCTCTTGACCAAGTTATAGAAACAAGCACTTATGATGACACTAAACAGTTACATGTGACTATACATGAAATTCGATAAAATATTCTTTGTGATTTATGGAAGAAGATGAAAGAATTTCCACTGAAGTTTGAAACCTCTTAACCATCTATTATAACTCTCTCTTTCTTAAGGTTGAAGGTCAAGTTTACGATAATCATCTTTACAAAAGGATAAATATTTTATGGGCAAATGAAGGTAGAAAATGAAGAAGAACAGAATTTGGAAGAGTACCGTATATATGTGACATGTGATCTGAAGTATCAAAGATCATATGACAATAAATTTGTTGAAGCATCTAATCTCAAAAGATTGGGAGAATTGTTTACAATATAAAAACACAAGAAGCATTCACGATAGATCTGAACCTATGACTTCTTTGGTGGCATCTGAATCTTTTATGGCATTATAGTATACTAAATTTTTGTGACACTCTGACATAAAAGTTTTGAAATCCTTGTGGAATTATGCCTATGTGGTAGTTGAGTTCTATGACATCTCTCTCTTTATATTATTCTTTGTGGCCTTATTCATTGTGCTAAAATGAATGTCAAAAGGTACATAATGATGCAAATTTTAGAGACACCTTTTCAATAACACAGAAGTAGCCCTCGCTCAAGTAAAACCCTATTATTTGAAGATACATGAAGAACAAAGTATTGTGCGGAGGTTTGAAGTATACCCTTTATCCAAGTTCTATAACCCTAAATTTGTACTCAATGCATCGCCATCTTAGATCTAGTTCTAGACCAAGAAATATAACTAGTTCTAGTTCTCTGAGAGTTTGTTTTTACTCTTTACATTATGAATCCGGAGTAGCAGCACTAGTCATAGGGTTAGAAACAATGTTATCCAAGGAACCAGGCTATGCCAAAATAAATTGTGGCTCAAATAGGTAGCATGAATCATTATAGTATCATTACAAAAACTTCAGAACATCCAAGGCTATAGAGCCAAATGATGTATCATGAGGGATTAGGAAGTTACAAACAAAACCGAACTAGATCACTGTGAAAACTGTGAAAACAAATATGGACACAACCATATTAAAACAAGAAAAAAATATATAGTTCCAAGACGTAATAAGTAGTCAGCATCACCACCCAGAAAGTCACAAAACGCCAACAACAAAAAAAAGAGTTGTACCAGTGCTTCCCAAAAAGAATAGGAAATAGTATGTGAGGTTAATGGCCATAAGAGACAGACGCTATTCAGGAAAAATGAACAGCTCCGGCTGCCCCTTGCCCATCTAACCTGTGAAGCTGATAGTGCATGATACCGAAACTACTATTTAGGCCTCTCTTCGATAAGTTGTCAGCAACGGTATTTATTTATCTGTAAACATGTAGAAAGGTGATTTCCATAAATGAGTTCTTCAACAATTCAATCCTCTCCATAGTTCCCAACTTACTGCCTCTATACAACATCTTTTTACTGGTGTTTCCAATTGATTTTCAATATAAGAATGTGTATTTAGTATTTACTATTAACTAAAACTCTGACAGTTTGTGTTCCCATTAGATATTCCTTCTTAAAGGCACTCAGGAGTCAGCAGCATGTGAACATACATAATTTTCAAACACACAATCGAAAAATAAAAGAAGTTTCATTTTTAGGTTAACATACAAGATAATTGTATTAATGTCCAAAAAATGACCACAAAAGTAGGTAAAAGGGACTAATATAGCACATCTAGTTCAGGTACAAAGTAGAAGCGTAAAAGAATCTCCTTGAACAATTCTGAAATCATAAAAATATTAAGTTATACAAGAAAATAAGAAACTAATTGCTAAATGTCTAGTTATGAGAGAGTGTAAGAGAAGAGAATATGCATGGACAATAAAGATGATTGAGACTAGAAATCTAAGTGCTCAATAAAGTAGAGAGGATGGAGAGGATGTCAAGGCCTATTGTAGGGACAAATAAGGAGGCTCAGATATGGGCTTTCCCTCAGCTTCATCAACCACTGTGAATGGACTGATCCATTGGCGGATGATATCCTACAGGGAGTGACCAATGCTCAAAGGCATCTGCCATATATCATTGGTGGTAACACAAAATGGAGGAAGTCCATTTCTTCTAACAGTCAAGGCCGTGGTCATATGGAGTAAAAAACCTTATGGATATGTATCTATCAACAAACACTATAAGATCCAATAGTTAGCAAAACTGGTTGAACATCCACCCAAGGCATGGTTCTGATGGGGAAGGCATTGATCATGGGTTCAAATAAAATTAACTGACTCAGAATAGCTACCCTCTATCCAGATGTGTCGAGGAAGGAGAGGGGATTACACAAGGATTTCCTTTCAAAACAAAAATCGATTGCTACTGTAACTGTACAGTACCAAAATCAACACTTTGCAGCAATTAACCATGTGCTAATCTATAATTCTAAACTCAAACACATATGCATGAAAGAAAATATGAAGTTGTGTTAGATTTCATGAGTGAACATCAAATAGTTTGGAATATTCAAATGGATGACCCTCATATAAATCTAGCACACCTCAGGACGAAGCCCTAGCATTCTCGCTGTAAGAGGAGGGTCCTGAAGTGGAACGTAGAGTCTTGAAGGGTACATTGTGGGACAAGCTACGTTGTAGAGGCCAGAGTGAAGTAATCATACCTGCGCTAAACTCAAAGACATGAGTCACCAAGATGTGCAGCATGCCAATGGAGTTGTCCCTAAAGTAGAACTAAATGGTGATCCTGCACAAGATGCCAGCAAGATCTAGAGGATATGATTTTTAGCATTTTAGAACACAATCTGATTTTTAACGTTTTAGATAGTTGTATTATATAGTGTAGTTGAGACATTAAAAGTATCAAATTTCTGTGTGATTATAGACTACATGATTAATTATATTATCTGGTTGCTCAAACTAAGTTAAGATTGAAACTTTGGTACTAAAATGAATACAATGTTTCCAGGACCAGAAATTAGCCTTATAAATAATTTAGTTTCTGCCAAAGGTATATTTTTCCCAAGAACAAAGGAGATTTTAAATATGGTTGTAGAGGGCCTGGTTAGTTTATATGATCTATTTTACTGTATGCATCAGTACCAAGGCCCAAGAGGCAGAGTAGGAGGCTGCCATAGCCCCAATGTCATTGAAATTTCAAGACTAGGCAAGGTCCCGAATTGTTGTGCAACAGAAAAGAATCTCCAACCATTCCATTCTACTCACCATGGACTATCATGGCTAGGAAGAGAAGTCCAAGTCTAAACCTTATTCCTTGGGGAAAATTAGGTCCATGTTATGTCTGCTCATTTTCATTTACAAATATAAATGCGCTACTCTCCTGTAGCAAGGCCATTAGAGGTACTTACAAGCCACAATAAGGCCACAACTGTCTCCAACAAGAACACATAAAGAAGAAGGCTTATAGGCAGGAGGAAGGGTGGATTTGAGCAGGGATAGGTGCCCTAACCAGGGCTGAGTTCTTCAAAAAATAAAAATCACATTTTAAGGAATTGGAAGAGAATTTTGTGGAGAACAGATGTAGGATTGGGTTTGAGTCTTGTGATAGCATTATGTGCTTCATGGTGTGAGGGCCACCTTTTTCTAAAAGACCAAAAATGGAGGTTGATACAACAATAGTTAGAGGGATTGTTTGGAGAAGCGTTGGGCATAGTGTAGGAGTGTTCCTTAGCAAGTAGCTCTTGGAATTGAATGTGCAGTAGTATAGGGGGTGTCTCCATAAGTAAGGGAAACATTCATATTGATGGTTGGTCAATAAGTGTGGTAGGGATAGTTGAGGAGAAACCTCAACCTCGGGTAGTGTTTTCTTCCTTTAAGTGGACAAAAAATAGAAGCAGCCTGTGGGAGAAGTTGATACAATGATGAAGCAATGGGATAAGGGCTAGAAGAGTGCCCTAACTAGTCTTATAGAAGCGCATAATTCAAGGGCAAGACGACAACAACATAGACTTTCAGATTGCCTCTTGGATGATGGTTTGAAGGGTGTCCTAGGAGATGACTCCAGGGAAATTGGAAAATCCCCATCTATTGCAAAAGGGATTTCCCATCCTGAAGAGAAAAATTATAATTGAAAAATCATGAAAAGAAAAGGCTCAAATATCTCTTCTAGACTGGTGACATGGCACAAGGCCACATAGACCATTGTGATTGGTTGACATAACACATTAGAAGCATGATGTTAACATCTAAAATATCTAGGACATGTGGCACTCCATGATAAAGACACATGGTGTGTGGATTTGAGTTTTTTAGATGGTCAAGTGGGCCGAAAATAGGTGAAATGTGGCACCACTCAGAGATTTTCATGTGCCAATTGGTACAAGTGGTAGACAATTGGCATGCTCAAACAACGAGGTGATGCAGGAATGACATGAGGGAGAAAATATCAGAAAAGCCCCAAATCTGGAGAATTAAAGCTCATCACCAACCTGAGATTGACAACTTTACATGATGTAACCTATGAAATCGTAAATGGAGAAATCATAGTAAAAATAAAGTAACCTATGTAACAATAAAGTCGGATTCATCATGGGAGTGGTAAATGGAGAAATCATAGTGAACAATAGGAAACATGCAGAGTTGCTTACAATCAAATAAATGAAAAACAACATACAAAAAACCTAGATAATAATCATGAACAAGCTTAATATTGAATTATGAACTGTAAAGGAACTTACAAAATGTGACATTATGAACCTGGTCAAGCGCACAAGCAAAAATATCCTAGACATGACCCTAGTTGACAAGTTGTATTTCTCATGATGCAAGGGGATTTGTACCTGCACTGCCAAGTCAATCAAAATCCATCCTTATCTATAGATTAAATACAAGTAATTGATGTGTTATTTTTTACTCTAAGATGCATTCCTATGATAATGTTAGAACATATGTTCAAAATGTCAAAATATACCCGAATAAGGTCCTTTTCGTTTCAAGAACAATTTATTGGATTCGCATGAACTTGGAACAAGCCTCCCACGATCTGAAAGAGTAGAAACTAAGTCAACAGTGACTTTTTTTTTGCTACGTTGGATCGAGGGAGGTTTGCTCCAAGATTAAATCGCTCCAACAAATTATTCTCTACTAAATAGGGACAACCACGTGAAGGTGGAAGCTCTTATGGCCCCTCCCCCCACCCCCCCCCCCCTCACATCACTCTCAATTCCCCAATACCCAATCTATATTTCATTTTTTACTTTCATGAGCATAAAAAAAAATATTCAATAACTAATAAAAAAATTATTGCAACAAAAAGTATGCAAGGAAACATTGAAATTAGTGCTTGACATAAAAATAGTATGATAAATTAGTTTTTTATATAACGCAAAAAACGTTCCAAGTATGGTAATGTTTGTCTTATAATAATACAATATTTTACATTATCAAATTCTCTTTTCCTTCTTCCTATTTCTAAAGCTCCTAATTACATCATCAATGTCATCGTGCTCTACTCCTGTTTCATGCCTTTCCCGCACTACTAACCTAGTTGCGTAGTCGCGATGTCTGGTCTCATTCAGTGACGGGGAATCGCCTCCAAAAACAGATAATATTAAATTTTAACTGTCAGTTTTTAAATATCATTGAACTAGTTCGAGAATATTAATAAAAAAAATTGCAATGAGATTATTTACCTGGTGCGCCAGTTGTCGCCGTTGGGATAGTTGCCTTGTCTTCCTCTAGTGGTAAGACCCTCAAGGGAAACATTCTCTGTCATTTAAACAAAAAGCGTTATAAGGACAACCATCAAGGTATAATTATAAAAAATTATAAGTGGAAATTAATTACCATCGCGGCCCTCACTGATAGTAGCATTTTCGGCCTGGTCCCCACTACAATGATCAAGTTGCACATGAGGAACATCTTCATCTGGCTCTACAACTGGGTTATTTGCCTTGTCGGCAATTTTTTTCCCCTGATTTAAACAAATTTGTTAGACATTAAAGTTATGGACGAAAACAAACATATTGAAATGTTAACGTTTTACCTTATCAGGCATTCTGGATCTTGGGACCTGCCCCAAGCTTCTGCGATGTTCAACTACGGCTTGATAGCCGAAATGGAAAGAGATATTTTTATCTTCTTCTGTAGTTTCTGTTTCGAAGTCATCACCCTACAGTACATATGATTGTGTATTTTTAATGTTATTTGATAGGATTACAAAAACGTTGGAAGGCGATAAAATTAATTATAAGATGTTTAGCTACTTACAATTCTTGCGGCTAATTTCAAGTAGCCGCCCTAGCCTAGCTTGTGATGGCCCTTTTTTTCAATCATAGCTTTGGTTGCCTTCGAGGTGTCAGGCAACCTATCATCGAAATATTGAAGTCAGATATGATGTATCACACTTTTATTTTAGACATAGAGAAAATTAAGCCTATTGAATTAAAGTTGTAATTTACCTTGCGGGTCCAGTTGGCATTTTTCCTTCTTTCTTTGCCCTTTTCTCTTTTCCGTCATGGATGAGTGCTCTCCACTCACTCTCTAGAACTATGAGAGGACGCTCAGTTTAAATTGCAATTGCGTCCTATAGGTTTCCCTGGTATATTTCAAATATTTTCTAGCTACCCGAGCCACCATTGTTTTATCAAATGTGCCCACCCCAAAAAGGGCTTCTAGATAATCTAGAAGTTCTTTTTTCAGGTTGGAATTTTGGGAATTTCACCTTGTGTGTATGGTTGGGCCAAAAATTACCAACGCATGGCTCTCCAAAAACCTGTAGAACTCATTGTTTCCTACATAGAAAAAAAAGATATTATCATTAATTTAAAAATAAAAATCATGATAAAATATGTTTTAGATAGAGTACATGAAATAGTTAAAATATTAAAACTTACCTGGGAGTTGAACGTGCTTTATAGGGACACCTTCATCGTTCACCAACAACGTGCCATTAATGGTCCCCGTGGAGCTGACACGCGAAGCTCCAGGAAACACAATAATGTAGTTGGCCATATCAGCCTCATCACTGCCAACACGTTCAGCGGTTGGCTGGGTGTCTTCTTGGGAAGGGTGTGTTTCTTGACTGGCACCTAAAGGAGTAGAAGGTGTACTAGGGGGTTTCTTGGCAATCTCTTTCCCTTGTGTCCCACTACCACCAACACCGGGTTTAGCAAGTTTCAGATAACACTACATACAAAATAACATTTTGTTAGTTTAGTCAATGTAAAAAATAAAAATCAAACTATCACAATTCATCTCATTCAGAACAAAAACAATATCCATTTGATTTTTTATTATTACCTGATATGTTGTTAGTTGGGTCATAAGTTGTTTTATCCTCACTTCTGTTTCATGTGTTTAAGGCGCGTTTACTAAATTATCAAATTCCAACCTTGCTTTTCGCACCTTTTTTCGCAGCAAGAGAAATCGAGATAGGGATGAAGAAAGCTCTTCCTCACACAGGGAATCATCAGGTGTACCATGGCCAGGTGTCTGCAAATTTGAACAAAATTAATATTATTTCAATTATGTAGATAACTAAAATACCTGAAGATAGAGAAATGCTAGCACTTTACATGTTCTTCCGCTGGCCCCTTTCCACAATCATCCTGTCTCGGGGTTGTTCCTGTACTACCCTGATCAGTCTGCCACAATGCAATAAAATTATAAATGTAATAACTTGAAAACAATATCTAACTTGAAAACACAAAATGAAAACTGAAATAATTTCTAATAAGACACGGGAAGACAAAGTTAGAGTTTTAAATATGCCTTGCATTGAATTCAGTCCTGGAAACATGTCATTGCACATTAAGGCACCCAAACAAGACACGAGTTGACAATGAGACTAAACTGGGTTATTTTTAGTGAAATTTTAAAATCTCAAAAGGTATATTAATTATCGAAACAAATCAGCTTCATAACTTCAGTATTATTGAGTCTGTTGTGTATAAATCACAAAAAAAATTGAAACAAAACACTAGAAAAGAAACAACATAATCACATTCTGCTATAGCAGTGATCTGACCTCTAAAGTAGACTTTGTACTAGTTTCATCAGTACCATAGAAACAGTGGAAATGAACACAGGATAAAACCACATAAGAGTCATATTACCATATTAAATATGGATTCATGTTAATGGAATATTATCCAAGTTTGGAGTTACACCTTTATATGACATGATATCAAATCTTTGGTGGTTCTAATAACTCAATTATTCTCGCTAAGACCTGACTCTCTTCTTGTTTAACATTATTTTCCCATTAGACCTATCTTAATACGTTTTTTGTTCTCATGTGTTGTAAATCCATGTAGAGATAATTATTTGGTATCTATTAATTACCTTTGCTCGGGGCTTCTTTAGTGTGCAATGATGCCTAAGGTTCACACAACATTTGAGCTTCAAGAAATAAATGAGATAGAGGTTTGAGCTTGATGTAGTAAATAATCCTCTTGGAACACCTAGTGGATGTCAACCTCTATATAAATTTTGATACATTAGAGCCACAACATAAAACACATGCAGATTGGGAAGGAGGAAAAACCAAGACCTTATATGAAGAAAACTCTGTATATGACCCTATATTAATCAACCATCATTCTCATGTGCTTCATTTTGGATACAACTGGTCCCTTATATGACTATAGGTGATTAAAACTCTATATTTAACTCTGTATTTGGATGAATGATGTAGTTTTTTGGATCTTGGAAAACTCGTGCCTCTTAGAATATGTGTAAATTTATGTAGATGTTCTATGCTTGATTCAACTTTACTTTTTACTACTTCAATCACATAAACAATCAAGTAAAATTTTGATAGAACATACTAGTGGATCTACAGAAGAAAAACCAAAAACATATAAGTGTGTTGGTGCGTTACGGCAGTCAACAGGATGCTTCAACCAGCAAAGTCTCAATACGGTCAGCCAACCAGAAGTGTCACACACACAGCCCGTAAAGAAAACTCATCAAAAATCAACATAATTCAACAAAAGAATCCCACATCCAATTTCCCGCATTATCTAGATTTACATTAATCATCCATATTTACTTTCGCATCCATATTTACGGCATCATCCATATTTATGGCATCCAGATTTACCACATCCATTTCCGGCATCATCCAGATTTACGACATCATCCATATTTACAGCATCCATTTCCGGCATCATCCAGATTTACGACATCATCCATATTTACGGCATCCATTTTCGGCATCATCCATATTTACGGCATCCATTTCTAGATCATGAGGATGTGTGTGATGAGATGATTGAAATGTCCCCAACGTTGACTCTATTTATATCAATCACTGAGGGTGTGTGACACATTTTCCAGGGGTGTAAAACCTTAAGGCCGACCTGCACATATTTTGAAAGTATTAAAAATAAATTCAAAATAAATTTTCTGCTCATCGGATCAAGATGATCTTTAGATCGATCTTGGACCTCTTTGAAAGAGGAACCCAATAAAAATATTGGTGTCTTCATATAAGCATCACAACAGGGATTTTGGACCTAGTTGTCCAATTTTAACACTCCCTCTCAACTAGGGAGAATTCCATCCACCTGTGCAATCAAACATCGTCTGTCATCCCACCATAACTTGCTTTTCTAGCCTCTTTATTTCAGAACAGAAGTGGGCCAGTCACAAAGACATCATTCTTGGCTGATAGATTCAGCCCAGAGGTCCGAAACCTCTATAGAACTCACAAAGAGTCTCATACCAACCCAGAGTCGGTTTATCTGACCCGAAGTTAGTATGAGGTCCGAAACCTCACTTGGACTCAAGAGAGTCATATATACTAACCTGAAGTTAGTCTCACTGACCTAAAGTTAGTTAGAGGTCTGAAACCTCACATGGACTCAAAGAGTCACATACCAATCCGAAGTTGGTTTATTTGACCCGAAGTCAGTAGGAGGTCCAAAACCTCAATAGACTTGATCCCAGATCAAGTGGTTGGACACGTGTCATCCTAGATAGAGATTACGACAATCTCTAATGTGTCCATCAGTCTTTGCTACTAGTCTTTAGCTTTTCCCACCTCATTGGCCAAATGAGAGGTACTTCCCATGAGTCCGGAACTCAAATGGGTAGGATTCATACCGGGCATAGATCATGAGAGGCGAACCAACTCAATCATAACGCTGGGTCCCAAGCACACCAAAAAGGTTTGGCAAGCCTAGCCCTATGGTTGCTTATAGCTTCGAGAAGCTATCCCCAAAGTCCCCCATAGCTCCCAGAGCTCATCGTCCAATAGGACCCTCAGAATAGGGTCATTCCATGATACCAAGATTCTCATGGAAGGTTAGGAACATGACCTTCTCCAAGGGCATTGTGAGAATATCCGCGACCTGCTTATCATTTCCTATATGATCGAGCCTTATGGTGCCTCTCTATACCATATCTCGGATAAAGTGGTACTAGCCATCAACATGCTTGGATCGTTCATGGAACACGTGACTCTATGACAAACAAATCCCCCTCTAGTTATCACAAAGGATAACAGTGGCATCTAGCACATGCTCTAAAAACTCACTGAAGAGCTTTCACAACCAAGTGACTTCACAACAGGCCATACATGTTACAATGTATTCGACCTCAGCTGTGCTCAAGGCTACCGACTTCAGTTTCCTGCCCGAAGAAAAACTACATGTGAAGTAGTATCCAGATGTGCTCTTGCGATCCACCACACTGGCCATGAATAAATGTTAGTGATCCTCAATTTGGATATGGAAAACTTTGTTGTGGTATTCAAGAAAGAAGTGAATAATTGGGAGACTGCTATTAAAGAAATTGTAAAATATACAAGTGTTATAAAGTGGCAAGGTTTCCCTGCCCAGGATAGTCTAGAAAAATACAAATGTGATCGAAGCTAAAAAATAGTGTGTGGGGTTAAGCACTACATCACCTGACTAGCTTGTTCAGGACTTCTCCTCCATAGGTTGAATATAACAAGGCTCGTTGGTTTCCCTTCATTCCATGTTTTCAGCTAGAGTCAAGAACTAAACTCTTGAAACCTTGGAACACTCCTCTTTTCTTAATTTTAATAACTCTTGCTTCAGAAAAAGGGTCCAACTATCCTAGAACTTGGCATTAAAGACTTGTATTGTAACTTCATTGGTTGTAATTGAATCAGCTAATTCAATAGAAAATGGATAGGAATGGGCTAACTACTGTTTGTAAGTCGAGATGACAGCTACAATCATTGTCTGTGGGATATTTTGTAGCATTTTCTTGTCAAAAGGATCCATATTTTTTGTTTGACTGCTTCCTTCTGGTCACTCTGACCCAGGAAGTGGACATCCAAACCAATAATTGCAAAAATTCCAATGAGAATGAATGCAACAATAAGAATATCTATGCATTGAGTTTTGTTAGCATGCTGACTGAGGGAAGTACAAATAATAGTGCACTTAGATGCAGACAGTCACATAAATATCTTTCAGGGAAATCTGCTTCTGCCAAGAAATCCAAAAAAGAGAGAATTAAAGGAATGGTCCAACGTCTGAGAAATATAATCTTTGGTGAAGATTACATAGACACTACTATTGTCCTTAATAAGACTATTAGATATGTTAAATCTCTCCAGGTAAAAGTGAACAGATTGGAGGCTAATCAACAGGAAAAGGTGAACTGGGTTTGACCCCAACGTGACTAGGTGTCTCTTGCAGAACTCCCAAGATATAATGAGAAAGTGGATGTTGCCTAAAAAGCACGAAGATGGCTTCGCCAGCTTAAAATAAAAATAGAAATTCTATCGCATAATTGTCTACATTCAATGATAGCTGTAGCCAGATTTTGACCTAATCCTAGTTTTAAGGCGCTAAATATTGATGTGATGTGGTTTGGTTTGATATATATATTGAACTTACAAATTGTAGGGTTTTTAGTCATAGAAACCTCGCTTTTTAATGTATATTGCACCTGTCCTTACTGAAGCTCTGGTGGTATTTTATTGAGTGTGTATGGAATATATGATATTTTTTTAAGCATGTCTTTCTTGGTCTTCTTTTCTGATGGATCTATAAAATTCGGATGATGAATGCATGTGCTTAATATTGTTTGAAGGAAAATGGTAGGAAATGGTGATCAATTTTTCTTCTTGTAAAGACCAAATTGTGATGATGGAAATCAACTACCAAATTTTATGGAAAGCATGATGGAGATTGAGGTTTAGCATTAGCTATAATTATATCCAGATGGCTAACTTATCTAGCCCTTATGTTGAATGTATAACTCCTGTCAAGGGACAGTATCATCCATGCCACGTGGAAATTGTGCCAATGTTTGGGGTGGTGATTGTGCTGATAAATTATCACAAATTAGATTTCTTGATACTTTCCAATTACAAACACTTGATTATTACAACAGTATGTTCATATGTGACTATAATATGAACAGATGTGGGTTTAACTTTTACCCTACACTAGTACAAAGCTTTTCGGATATTTTTCCCTGCAATGGCAAGGCAAAGAAAGAGACCAACCCTAAAAACATGGCCATGGAGAAAAATGCAATTTCTAAAGTACTGGCTGCAGGAACATTAGGCCTCTGGGATGTTAATTTTCCATGGTACAGGGAAACTATTCCCTCATATTTTACAACAATGCCAAATATGGGATTGAGTCAATTGTGCATGATAGCCTTGGACAACTATGGGGGTGAGTTTATTGATTGTCCTGTGGTTGAAAATGAAGATGAAATTCGTGTGAGATGTGATGTATTAAGCAAAGTAAACTCTTGAGATTCTCAAACTCATCTACATGAAAACACTACAGACTTAGACGCTCTTTTGAGTTTTGATGAAGAGGAGAGTAGCACTGGTCAGGAGAGTAGCAATGGTCACTCACCAAGTGATTATAGTGGAAATAAAAAGGCATGTACAAAAGTTAGGGATGATACTAGTGCTGGGATTTATGCCAAGAAAACAGGTATTAATCAATAGAAACATAAATAAGAGGAGGCAGACTTTGGACCTACTATTATTGAAGAATCGGTTGGTGAGTCTAGCATAAATGACAACTATTTTTTGTTTGATAACTCCCTTCTAGTCACTCTGACCCAGGAAGTGGACATCCAAACCAAGAATTGCAAAAATGTCAATGAGAATGAATGCAACAACAAGAATATATGTGCATTGAGTGTTGTTAGCATGCTGACTGAGGGAAGTACAAAGAATAGCGCACTTAGATGAGATAGTCACATAAATCTCTTCTAGGGAAATTTGCTTCAGCCAAGAAATCCAAAAAAGAGAGAATTAAAGGAATGGTCCAACTTCTGAGAAATATAATCTCTGGTGAATATTACATGGACACTGCTGTTGTCCTTAATAAGACTATTAGATATGTTAAATCTCTCCAGGTAAAAGTGAACAGATTGGAGGCTAATCAGCAGGAAAAGGTGAACTAGGTTTGACCCCAGTGTGACTAGGTGTCTATTGCAGAACTCCCAAGATATAATGAGAAAGTGGATGCTGCCTAAAATGCACGAAGATGGCTTCACCAACTTAAAATAAAAATAGAAACTCTCTCACATACTTGTCTACATTCAATGATAGTTGTAGCCAGATTTTGATCTGATCCTAGTTTTAAGGTGCTAAATATTGGTGTGCTATGGTTTGGTTTCATATATATATTGAACTTACAAATTTTAGAGTTTTTAGTCATAGAAACCCCACTTTTTAATGTATATTTCACCTGTCCTTACTGAAGCTCTGGTGGTATTGTATTGAGTGTGTATGGAATATATGATATTTGTCGAAGCATGTCTTTCTTGGTCTTCTTTTCTGATGGATCTATCAAAGTCAGATGATGACTGCATGTGCTTAATATTGTTTGAAGGAAAATGGTAGGAAATGGTGATCAATTTTTCTTCTTTTAAAGACCAAATTGTGATGATGGAAATCAATTGCCAAATTTTATGGAAAGCATGCTGGAGACTTTTGTTAAAAACAAAACTAAATCTACAAGCATGCCCTATTCAAGGAAAATGAGCAGCCAAATTTATTTCTCTGTTTCAAATCCTGGGCATTCTAAATGGTAAAATCACTTTTCAAAATCTAGCAAAATTCTGTTTGGCCATACTATTTTGCCTGCTGATGGAGGAAGAGTCTGTTTTTTGGAGTTTCTTGCGCAACGGGCGGTTCTTTGCAACAAGGGCCTGCTTTCTGGAGTTTCTTGAGCAACAGGGGTTCTTTGTAGTAGGAGGCATATATACAGTAGGGTTTGAGTCGATTAGAAAAGGCAAGGAGTTGTGGTACTGAATACATGTAGGGGTAGCTATAGTGATTAATGTAAAATTTTGAAAGGCCCGTGATGATTAATATGAAACCTTTGTAATTTGTTTGAAATTCCTATTAAAACCATAGTTTATGGCGGTAATGCTCCACCATATAAATAGGTATTAAAACCTTTCAAATGCCAACTTAGGTTTGATTTAAAAATGGCATATAATTCGTTTAGTTCCCTTAAACATGGAATTTAGGTTTTGAATAAAATCTTTTAGTTCCCTTATTAATATCACCCCATAAGCTTCCTTATACTCTTTTGTGTGTTTAATCTAACCTTTTAACTTTAAGAACTTATAATGGCTAGAGGTTTCTATTAGGTGAAGGAGATCTAAATTTTGGGAAACATCACTATGTGGTATTTATGAGGTGGGGTAGGGTTCTTGGGCAAATAACAAAAGGGAAAAGCTTGGTACTAGAAATAGGATTAGAAGGATTAAAGTTAAAGATATGAAGATGAAATAAGATATTTTAATGATAATTTTCATGTAATATGCACACATGGATCAAATACTACATTAATGCTACTTGTGAAAAATTGATATATGAGACATATATCTAAAACTTTTATGAGTCAATGAATAAATAGGCATTGGACATTGGTGTTGGGTTATACTTCATTCTTCCACTTATTAGCAAAAGGATAGACATTGTTTAATTACTTTCATGTTTGGTAAGAATGTGGAAGTCATCCAAAAATAGAATTGGTTCTCAAGCAATACTTACATGTCATTAAAAGAATGGTAGGGGTTAAATGGGTTAGGGGTTGGGAATTACCGTTTAAAGCGGGTTAGGGTTTAAGATGATAGTTTCATTGGTCTCTCGTTTCGTGAAAATTAGTTGCTTATTATTTGCGTCTCAATGTAACAATTTTATAAGTATTGTAGCGAGAAAATTACAAACGGGTTGCACGAACGTGCACAAGGCACTCATGCGTCACAACTTAGAAAAATTTGATACTACCGCCTCAAACAGAACGACCCGACACGAACGAGTTTGGGTGTGCCCTCAAATGAAATGACCCGACCTCGAACGCGTTTGGGTGGGTGCCCTAAAACGAAACAAACGACCGCAAGAAAATGGTCATCCGGACAAAATTATTATGGCCTCGTTGGATAATTCCTAAAAGAAATTCACTTTTAATGTTTTCTAACAATTTCAACAATTTTGGCACTACAATAATCTGAGAACAATGATGACATTTACGATAATGAAAATAAAGAAGAATGAGCTTCTCTTGGTTTGAAGAATAATTTATTTTCTACTGAACATGGCCAACCACGTGAAGGTGGAAGCTCATATGGCCCCTCCTATGCCCCTAACATCACTCTCATTTTCCCAATACCAAATATATGAAATAGAATATGAACAAACCAAAAATTAATTAAGGTCGTAAACAAAATTTTCATTTGTTTTTATAAATACATAATTTTAGTTTAGCCTGTACACTAGTATGGCCATTATTTGTTGGTTTGAAATAATAAAAAACATAAAATAAACCCACAAAATTAGTAAATTATTTAAAGACAATAATTCCTACATATTAAAATACAAAGTTATAACATACCAACTCATACTCGAACATAAAATATGTATCAATATTCTTCTTCTGTATCTTCTTGATCTTCATCCAACTGATCAAAATCTATACCAACATATGATTCACAAACGGGGTTGAAATGATCGACCATGTCATCATTATCATCAATTATGTGATTTTCAATAATATCCTCATCAACATCATCATCAATAATTGTTGCCTCATCTCCTATGTCTGGTTCATCTTCTATATCTTCTTGGTCTGTCATTGCATCTTCCTACTCATCTGCCACTACATCATCTTCTTCCTGATCAATTTCATCTTTTTTCTATATAGTATACTCTATTGGCCTTCCTCTTGGATCATATCTAATAGCAAATGACCATTCATTCTCACCTGGAACCTCTGAGTAAAAGAGTTGTTCACATTGTCTTGAAAAAACATAACGATCTTGTCCCGCTTCAAACTGCGATGTTTTAACCATTGGAAATCCATTTCCATGTTGAATAAGAGTTTTTTCATCATCATTTACATTCATTCGTAGCATATACCATTTTACATCAAACAAAACTAATTTGAAGGAATTAAAGTCACACTCAACTATATCATCTAAAACCCCATAATATGTATTTTCAGATTCTCGAGGATGTCTGTCACTCCTGGAGGAAACATTAGTGACTCGGAATACTAAAGTTATCCCACTATCAAAAATTTTCCTGTTATCATCCAGTTGTTTAATGCCAAATTTATGACCATTTCACAGCATAGCCTTGTGGTGTTTCAACTGAAATATGCCAAACATGAAAAATATGCATTGTCAATTAATAATTAATCATATAATTTACACAACTTGAAAGTAATCTGAAAATTCAAACTTGTTGTCACATTATAAATATAATATAAAATAAGTAATGAATAAAATAGGTGAATTAATTTATTACCTTTCCATATTTCAAACCATATGCTAAATCAATTTCCCTATCCGTAACATTTCCATCTCCACTACGATAAGCTTCTCTAACCAATTCAGACAGTATTTGCCATGATAACCTATCGTCGTTACGTTCTTTACATCTTTCAATCCATTCACTCATCGACTCAATATTGTTTGCAATGTATAGAAGTAGTGCCTCATAATATTGACCACCTGAATAAAAAAACAATAATTCACCAAGATTAAATATAACTTATAACCATGGTAAATTATATTAATTAATAAATTATGAGATAATAAGACTTAAATGAATATGATCATATACATGATGTAAAAAATTGAAACGTTATATGTATTATATATAATAAATCTTTTACCTCTCACTTTCTTCATTCTACCTTTTCCCAACAGGCGCTCCAATTCAAATTTTTTGATGGAGTTCACATCCCAAATGCAATCCACAGCATCCATAGCTAGTGAAGCTAATATAGGAAGATAATGACTAATATACACCATGGATTCAAATACCACATATCCCTCCACCATATAACCCTCAAGTCGTGCTCTTTGTCTAACCAAATCCATCAAGGATTTCAAGTGCCTCTCCACCATCCACATTGACCTTGTGTGTACGAGTCCACAAATTTCAATCTCCTCAACTTGGTGTATCAAGTAGTGTTCTTGGGCATTGAAAAATGTTGGAGGTAGATACTTTTGCATTGCAACATTAGCCGAGGAATTTCTCTTTCCAATACTTTATTTTTACCTCGGGTGGATTTATTTCAATGAAAACCATCTCTGCAAACTGTTACGCAAGGTTATTTCAAAGAAACATAATATATATTTCATTACAAGTAAATTAATACACTATTTCATTAAGTACGAAAGAAATTGTAGCAATTAGATTTTGCGTATAAACAAAAACTACTTACCTCATGTATTTACTAAGACCACATATAACTTGCTTCAGACATTGTTGTCAAACAAGCCTGAGAGATACAGGTAGAACATACTATAACAATAAAAAATGAATCTTTATTGGTTTCCAAATTAAACAGAAAAAGGAAAATTTAAAATATGTATTCAAGCAATAACATACAAACACGTATACCAAAACAATTACCTTAACAAAGGTATGCTAATCATGTGTTTTCACCCCACTGAAGTGATCTTTCTTCGTTAAGATATTATTTATGTTTGAAGAAAAAACTGTTGGAAATTTAATTCTTCTAACGACCTATTTTACATCATTGCTTTGTTGTTCTGTCAATAATCATGGAATATTATTATAATTTCGACCTCCATTGTTATTTGATTCGTCGATCACACTTTTCATTGCATGATTCGATTTCTCAATGTTAGCACAAATTTTGTCAATTTTGTCTCTATCATGGCACCATCTATGGTTCGCTATAACGTTTCTGGCCACATTCTTCGACATGCATCGTATCAAACAAATGAGCTATTTTTAAGTCCTCATAGAAACCTCAAATGTTTTTAACGATAGCATGATAACATTGGCCCCGTAAAGTACAATATTAGCACCTTCACCGTGCGATTTAATAATTTTGACATCAAAGAATAAAATAAATCAAAACAATAATTATAAAATACAATTTAATAAAATTCACGAAAGTTGAAACAAAATTCAAACATTATTAAACAATTATATATATATATATATATATATATATATATATATATATATATATATATATATATATATATATATATATATATATATATATACAAACTATGTACTAATGTCACGATTTATTATACACCTCGTTATATTCCAACTTCCAGAACCGAGGTATCACTTTTCATGGTTTTAATCCAGTTTATTCTTTATCATTGAAAAGATGTTTTTCAGTAGTACGATACTTATGGTTCCTAGAGAGGAAGTGCCTAAACTCATCAAACATCATCTTTCCTAAGTCTGGCGAATGATGATACTTCATCTTAGGGCCACAAACTAGACATGCAAATATACCTTTTGTTTGAAGACCTGCAATAGATGGATCAATAACAATTATACTATGAGATCCTTTTTAAAACATGCAATATAGGATATCTAATTTAGATAATTATGTCTTATATTAAAGTGCAATGACATATTACATACCACAAACATGTGTTAGTCTTCGGGCATCATGAATTGTCCATACAAGCATTCCACGACATTGAAATCTCTTCTGCTTGATTGGTTTAGTGATGTTATACATAGTGAAGCCATGCCATAACTTGATTAGCTCACTGATAAGAGGCTCAATATATACATTCATATCTTTGACCTGTTACTTAACTGATTGTTCAAAATTATGGTACATAATAATTACTACCATGATATATGTATATATAAGGAAGTAAATAAATAAAATATATATTTATGCAAATAACGAGAGAATGAAAATGTTACATTGAAAAAAATAATGTATCAAATACCTGGAATAATCATAGTCAACATTATGGGCTCCCTCTTTATTGACATCCAAGGAGAAATGTTATTGTTGATAACGAAAATAGGCCACACTGAGTAAGTAGATCTAAGCTCTCCGAATGGATTAACACCATCAGCTGCCAAATAAAGCCTGACATTACAAGGTTCATTTTTAAAATCTACATATTTTTCCTCGATTTCTCTAAATGCATAACCATCTGCAGGCATTCGAAGAACACCATCTCCAATTCTATTCTTTGAATGGTAATCCATAAACTGTGCTATGGTCTTACACTTTAACATTCGCTGCAAATGTGGAATTATGTGAATATGACGAAGAAAAATTTGAGGCACCTTTTTGGTTAGTTGATCTGTTCGATATCTATTGGTACCACATTTCAGACATTTTGTTTTCGATGCATGTTCTCCATAATATATAATATCATATTTAGGACATGTATCTATAGTGTTATATTCCATTCCAAAGTGTTTCATAATAGCACGTAGATCTCGATATATTCGAGGTAAAGTATTTGGCGATGGTAACAAATATTCAACCAACAACCTACAACATAAACGAAAACTAGTTAATGTAAATATTATTAATCATATATATATATATCTATATATATATATATAAGTATTGAATTATTATTTTACACATTTATTACAACTAAAAAAAAGTGAAAATAATCAACATTTACATATATGTGATCATATATACATATTGCATACCTTAGGAGTTGTGTCATACATCTGTTCGACAAATTATTCATAACCTTTAAGTTCACCAGGAACAATATAACAGAGAGAAGAGTTGCATTTGAGTGTTCAAAAGGTTTTTCACTTGACCTTTCAATCAAAGGTACATCATAAATACCATCACTATCTCCACCATCATCATCTAACTCACCATACAAGTCTTGGAGCATTTGATTTGTCCCATCATTAATGTGAATTGTCTCATTATAGTCATCATGATCTACCTCCATGGGATCATTGAAATTACCTTCATCATTGGCTTCATGTTCTTCACCTTGTAAAACATCATTTCCAATACTAATGTTTGCTGCAATATTCTCTTGTACTGTTGCAACATCATCTAATCTACTACTATTTAGCTGTGGAAGCTGGTTGATCATCTGCAAAAAGTTGGGGGGCAAATGTGCCTTTATGAAAATTACTAACATTAATCATTAAACATTAGTGCGCATATAAAAAATATTAAAATAATATAAAATTTTAGGATATAATGAAAATGAAGATAGATAATTAATTACCATAGGACGATAGTCATTCGATCCACCATCAATGGGCCCATATTTCCTACAATGCATTTTTGTTGTTGCTATTAAAACTCTAACATTATTTCTCATACAACATTTTTTGCAAGGGCAATAAACTCTACCATCACCCCTTTCACCCTTTTAAAAAAAATTTCCACCTCTAATGTTTTCTTCCATTGATGAAAATTATCCTATAAATAAAATAATAATTATATTTAGCAATTATCTCTCTCAATGGTGTAGAAAACCCAAGACATGTTAAACTCAATGGGAGCTCAATAAGCAAAAAGAAAATAAAAGTCATCAAATTTAGACCATGATAAAAGGATCAAAGTTAAATAATGAATGAAAAACCCTCATTTTATTTATAACAAAATATTGAGTTATCTCGATAATGGTGCATAATAAAATATTATTAACCAAGATTCAGATCTTATAATTAAGTAATTAATTAATTATTTAATTAATTGTGAATATATATATATATATATATATATATATATATATATATATATATATATATATATATATATATATATATATATTTATTTCATTAATTTATCAGCTAGTTTGACTTTGAAAATTAAAATCGAATAATAACAATGAAGTTTTATTTAATTAATTAATTAATTAATTATTTAATTAATTGTGATAATATATATATATATATATATATATATATATATATATATATATTCTTATTCTTGCATAATAAAATATTATTAACCAAGATCTAGATCTTATAATAGCTTGGAATATTTTATGGCTAAACTAGCTGTTAGGATAACGACTAGTTTGACTTTGAAAATAAAATCGAATAATAACGGCTAGTTTTATTTAATTAAGTAATTAACTAATTATTTAATTAATTGTGAATATATATATATATATATAATAAAAAATAATATATATATATATATATATATATATATATATATATATATATATATATATATATATATATATCTTTATTTAATTAATTAATCTATTTTATTTTTCTTATATATATATATATATATATATATATATATATATATATATATATATATATATATATTATTATATATATATATATATATATATATAATTGATAAAGAATGCGAGATAACTACTCAGTTTGATTTTGAATGTACCACTGCCTTGCATCCATCTTAACTCCGGATCTATCAAGCGCCGAGAGGGATCAAATCTCTCGAGGTGAAAACCTCTTTTTTGAGTGCAAAACGTGAGGAAAGGTTTTCACCTCGAGAGATTTGATCCCTCTCGGCGCTTGATAGATCCGGAGTTAAGATGGATCTAGGCTGGTTTCAGTCGTGTGCGACCAAGGAAAATCTATCGATAATATGAGGAACATATGCATAATTTTATCAATAATATGTAAATACATCTAATATTAACATAACCATTTTAAATATGTTAAATATGTCTGAGATTCATTGAGTCATTTTAATTTTAAATTTGATTAGTTACCTCAGTTTTTTGAGATGATAAATATTGTAAAATAAATTTAATCATGAAATAAAATTTTGAACACAAAGTGACAATGTAATAATATTGAATGATAGAAACCGTGAATAATAATAATGTAGTCAATTACGAAGTCTTCATTGTGATCGATTTCAAACTATTTTCTTCTACTATTCTTATCTTCACCCATGTTAGTTTTGTTAAATTTTCATATTGATTATTTGAAAAGGACAGTTGGAATCGTAAACCATTTAAATATTTAGCTAGAGCTGTTGTAGTAAACATCATACCTTGTCTCTCTTGCTCTCCAATATTAATAGGTTGAATTACTATAACACAAAAATCAATGTACATTATCAATAATTTTTTGTTCTTACACTGAAATCATTGCACACACACTATTAATCCAATGACTTTAAAATTAATTTACCATCATACATCAAATTAGAAATCAACATATACACTAAAATCAATGCAACTAATGCAAGAAATCAAATAATGATAGAAAACAACATCTACACTAAAATCAATGCATCTAATGCAAGTAATGAAATATGATTAGAAATCAACATCTACACTCAAATAAATGAGTCTAGTGCAAGTAGGAAAATAGGATTTAAAGCCAACATCTACACTGAAATCAATGCATCTAGTGTATGCAATCAAATAGGATTAGAAATCACCATCTACACTGAAATAAATGCATTTAGTGCAAGGAATCAAATAGGATTATAAATCATCTACACTTAAATCAATGCATTTTGTTAAATCATCTACATTTAAATCAATGCATTCAGTGCAAGCAATCAAATATAATTATAAATCAACATCTACATTGAAATTAATGCATCTAGTGCAAGCAATCAAATAAGATTAGAAATCACCATCTACACTGAAATTAAGGCATTTAGTGAAAGCAATCAAATAGGATTAGAAATCACCATCTACATTGAAATCAATCCATTTAGTGCAAGCAATCAAATAGGATTAAAAATAATCTACATTGAAATCAATTCATCTAGTGAAAGAAATAAAATATAACCAAAAATCAAAATCTACATTAAAATTAATGCATCTAGTGAAATCAATGAAATAGGATTAGAAATCATCATCTACACTGAAATTAATGCATTTAGTGCAAGCAATCAAATAGGATTAGAAATTATCTACATTAAAATCAATCCATCTAGTGTAAGTAATCAAATATCATTAGAAATCAACATCATCACCAAAATCAATTCATCTAGTGCAAGAAATAAAATAGAATTAGAAATCGCCATCTACACTGAAATCAATGCATCTACTGCAAGAAACATTCTTCCTTATCTCCCCCATATATATCTATATATCCATCCATATCTCCTTATTTTTCTCTTTATCTCACCCTACCATACACACACTCTCTCTCACTCCATATCTATCAATTTCCTTGTCCCCCCCTCGTTCTCTCCATCTATCTTTTTTTCTCTTCACCTTACATCTATATCTATATCTCACTCTATCTCTCTATATCAACTCCAAAACATAAACTCTCTTTCTCCAATCTATCTATCTATCTATCACTCCCTCCTCCTCCTCCTCATCCTCTCTCCCTCTCCCTCTCTCTCTCTCTTGCTTCTATCTCTCTCCCTTCCTGCTACCCTTTCTCCCTCTCTCTCCATCTTCTTTATCACTCCCTCTCTCTCTCTCTCTCTCCACCTTTCACCCTCTATGTCTTTATTCTTACCTCCCCCTCTCTCCCTCTCCATCTTCATATCTCATTCCCTACCTTTATTCACTCTCTCTCTTCTTTTCTCTCTCCCTCCATCTCTCTCTCTCTATCTTCACCTTCCAAATTTGTTACCATATGCCTCTCTCTCTCCTTATCTCCCCCCTTCTCTCCATATCTCCTTATTTGTCTCTTTATCTCACCGCAAAACATACATGCTCCCTCTTCATCTCTCCCTTGTCACTCCCTCTCTCTCTCCACTACTCACTCTCTATGTATTTATTCTTCCCTCCCTCTCTCCTCATCCAGCTCCATCTCTCAATCCATCCCTCTCTCCCCCTCCAAATCCGTATTTCTATCCCTACCTCTCTCCTCCCCTCTCTCCTCCTCTCTTTCAAGTCCCCTCTCCTTTCCTTCCTCTCTCTCCCTTTCTCTTCCCCCATCTCTCTCTCTCTCTCCATCTCTCAATCCCTCCCTCTCTCCCCCTCCAAATCCATATTTCTATCCCTCCCTCTCTCCTCCCCTCTCTCCTCCTCTCTTTAAAGTCCCCTCTCTTTTCCTTCCTCTCTCTCCCTTTATCTCCTACCTCCCTTTATCTTCCCCCATCTCTACCTCTCTCTCTCTCTCCTACAATCCTCTCTTCCCCATCACTCTCTTCCTCTTTCTCATCATTCCTCTCTCACCTCCTTCTATTCGACCCCCCGGCTCTGTTTCTTTTTCTCTCTCTCTATCCTCCAATCCTCTCTCTTCCCCCAGCACTCTATCTCACTCTCCAACTATCTTACTATTTCTATCCCTTTATCCTTCTCTCCCCCCTTTTCTCCATCACGCCTCCTTTCTCCTTCTCTCCCCCCTTGTCTCCATCACTCCTATGTATCTTTATCCCACCCATAAGCATACACACTCTCTCTCCATCTCTCCCTTGTCACTCCCTCTCTATGTATTTCTTCTTCCTCTATCCCTCCTTCTCTCCTCTTCCTCCTCCTCTCATCCTTTCTCTCTCTCCCTTTCTCTTCTACCTTCCTCTCCCTTCTGCCTTATTTCTCTCTCTCTCACTCTTTACCCTCCAATCCTCTCTCCTTATCTCTCTCCCACCTCCATCTTTATGTCTTGCTCTCCCTCTCTTACCCTTCTCTAACTCTCTTACTCTTCTCACTCTCTCTCTCTCCATTCCTCTTCTCCCTTCTCCTTCAATTTACATCCATATCTCCCTTGTCACTCCCCCTATTTCTCCACCTCTATCATATGTCATGATATATTAATATATATTACAATATAATAAATTTAATATTGTATTAATATAAACATATTAAATTTAATAATATTAATATTTTAATATTAATGTTAGGGTTAATAATGTTTTTTTTGGCATGGTATTAATAATAATTTGGTCCATGGTATTTGACCCTTATACTTAATATATAATTAGATCTCGATTTCTAATCGTATTTTATATATTTTTATTTATTTACCTTACCTCTTTATACCTCTTTTATATTTACTTATTTACCATACCTATTTTATAAATATATTATTTGGACCATGGTATTTGCCCATGGTATTATTAATAATTTGTCCCATGGTATTAATAATAATTTGTTCCATAGGCTTCACCTAAATAAAACCTATTTTTGAGTTTTTGTAAATATAAAATGGTTTATTGAGTAAATATAAAAATCGGTTTTATTTATTTACCATACCTTCTGAGTAATATAAAAAGAGGTTTTATTTATTTACCATACCTATAGTTTATTTATATTTTTACATATTTACCATATATTATTTATTTACCATATCTCTTTTTTGAGTGTTAGTAAACTCTTCATATTTTAAGTTTATATCATTTAAATTTATTTTTAATAAATTTTTAATTGTTCATTTATATGTTTATGTAAGTTGTTGTTCAAGCCGAAAATTTTTTTTGGCTTCCAACATACTTACACATCGGGGTCATACTGGGCTATAGAATGCGCCTCTCGGCGCAACAACATAACTTCTAACATGATCCTCATAAAGCTAACTTAACCCATATTGGTTTACAATCAAGTTTGATATTTCAATAATTTTTTAGTTGATTTTCATGAAATTATTAGAGTTTTTGTTTAGCTAGTTTGAATTTGACTTGAGATTTCATGTGAACCTCATGAAATTAATTTACCAAAAAAGAAATTAGACAAAATTCTAATGTAATTAATTTTATTCACCAATCTAATAACTTATTTCAAAACTATATAAAAAATATATATATTTAAAATGTAATTGTTAATATATTTGAAATGCAGTGTGAATTCTATAATAATTTTAGATATTTATTTTTCAAAAATTTTATTCTATTTTATATTTATATATATAATTATGTTAAAAATCTATTTAAAAAATATATTTGAATATGAAATTATTAATGTGATGTTTATTTTGAAACGAAATGGCCCGACCTGACCCGAACGCGCCTACTTGGGCGACATCACATGGCGCAACACAACACGCCCGACCAAATTACGATGCCACAAGGGAGAAAACGACAAACAGGCCGCCCGAACGTGCACAAGGGACCTGGGCTGTCACAAGTTAGAAAAACTGATACTGGTGCCCTCGAACAAAACGACTCGACCAGAACGCACCCAGTCAGGCGCCGACCTCACACGGTGCAACACGACGTGCCCAAATGAACGTCGATGCCACAAGGGAGCAAACAAAAATCGAGCTGCATGAACGTGCACAAGGCACCTGGGCAGTCACAACTTAGAAAACCTGATACGGGCGCCTTCGAACGAAACGGCCCAACCCAACCCGAACGCACCCGATCGGACGACCTCGCACGGCACACCTGACCGAACGATGCCACAAGGGAGCAAATGGAAAACGGGCCACCCAAACATGCACATGAAAATCGGGCAGTCACAACTTAGCAAAATTGATACGGGCGCCCTCGAAGGAAACGGCCCGACTCGAATGCACCCCGTCGGGAGACCTCACAGTATGGTGTGCCCAACCGAATGATGCCACAAGGGAGAAAATGTAAAACAGACCACCTAAATGTGCACAAGGCACCTGGGTGGTCACAACTTATCAAAACTGATACAGGCTCCCTTGAACGAAACGGCTTGACCGGAACGCGCCCGGTCGGGCACCGACCTCACACGACGCCCCAGAACGAACGTCGATGCCACAAGGGAGAAAACAAAAAATGAGTTGCCCGAATGTGCACAAGGCATCTGGGCAGTCATAAATTAACAAAAATGATATGGGCACCCTTGAACGAAACGGCCCAACCCGACTCGAACGCACCCGATCGAGCGACCTCACATGGCGCGACACAGCGCGCCCGACTGAACAATGCCACAAGGGATAAAATAGCAAACGGGCCACCAGAACATGCACAAGGCACCCAGGTGGTCACAACTTAGCAAAACTGATACGGGCACCCTTGAACGAAATGGCCCGACCCGACCCAAACGCGCCCAGTCAGGCGACCTCACACGGCGCGAAACGACGCGGCCGAATGAATGATGCCACAAGGGAGAAAATGGCAAACGGGCCACCCGAACATGCACAAGACACTCGGGCAGTCACAACTTAGCAAAATTGATATGGGCACCCTCGAACGAAATGGCCCGACCCGACTTGAATGCGCCCGGTCGGGCGACCTCACACAACACAACACAACACGCTCGAACAAACTATGCCACAAGGGAGAAAATGGCAAACGGGCCACTTGAACATGCACAAGGCACTCGGGCGGTCCTTGAAAGAAACGGCCTGAACCAAACACGTTCGGTCGGGCGACCTCACATGGCGCGAGACCGCGCGCCCGACCGAACGATGCCACAAGGGAGCAAACAGAAAACGGGCCAGCTGAACGTGCACAAGGCACCTGGGTGGTCACAACTTAGCAAAAATGATACGGGTGCCCTCGAACGAAATGGCCCGACCCGAATGCACCCAGTTGGGCGACCTCACATGGCGCGACACGACGTGCCTGACCGAACGAATATGCCACAAGGGAGAAAATGACAAACATGCCTATTGTGTATGACTGCGAGTGAATCCACCTGATGGTGTATGACTGCAGGTGTTTTGTGGTCAGTAGGCCTAGCTGATTCACAACCTCTGCTGAAATGAGGTTCTTTTGGCTCCTTTTTTCGACAATGAACTGCAGCGGAGAACCCTTCACCCACATCTATGAGTGGAAGAGGTGATCCCCCTCCTCTGGATCTTCGGGCTCATCCTTATGGATCTTGGTGGTGGTAACAGTGGCACTGGGCTCTGCATCAATCATATTATTCCCTTTATCATTCCCCTTATTAGGTTCTGACTTAGAATCAGAGCATGCATCTTGTTAGCACTCATTTTTTCACCCTCGAAAGTTGTCTTTCATGATCATTTTTTGGCTACGATTCCTTATGCCTTCACTATATTCACCATTTTACGTCATTATCATATACCTTGATTTTTGTAAAAAGCCCTAAATTGCCCCAATTTGGCCATTTGCATGCTAAAATATATGAAATCCTATTTTTCCTAAACTACCTTAATGATTGTCCTATCTATTTCCCTCTTTTGCCATTTTTGTAAAAAATCTCAAAATGCCCTAATCCTATCGTATTCTAGCTTATTTTATTGGGCAAATAAAAAGGTGTATATCAATTTTATATTTAATATAAAATTGTGGGCTTTTTACAAATTGTTTATAATTTTAATAAAACTGTGGGCTTTTTACTCCATCGAGTGCCTGGCTCAGCACCTACACTACTCACCATAGGATCGAGGTGAAGAACCATAAGCTAAACCACAACCAAATCCCAGTCATGAGGGGAGGGGCTGAGCGCATGCGCTGAGTCCCAATTGATTGTATGAGTGTGCATAGCCTTGGGCTTGTAGTCAAAACATGTAAAACCTCAACACGTATATAAACATCAATATCGCTTATACGCCCGGTGAATGTGGGATTATCCCACCGGATATCTTTGCCACCAACCATCGCAATAGCAACACTTTTCCACCAAACTTCACAAGAGCGACACATTGCCACCAACCATCGCAAGAGTGACATTTTTCCACCAACCATCACAAGAGCGACACATTTGCAAACCGTCGCAAGAGTGACACTTTGCCACCAATAGTCGCAAGAGCGACACTTTGCCAGCAACCATCACAATAGCGACACATTCCTCTAAACGCCGCAATAGTAACACCTTCCTCTAAACGTCGCAATAGCGACACCTTGTCTTTGTAATGTTGCAATAACGACATATTTCAGAAATCCATCGCAATTACGACGCTATTTTTCAAACTTCGCAAGACTGACACTTGCCTCTAAGTGTCGCAATACTGACACTTTTCTCCAAACATCGGTATAGTGACACTTTGTGGCGAAATTTAAATAATTATTAAAATTTGGGGAAATTTCCGACATTTCGTCAAAAGTGTCGGAACTAAAGTGTCAGAATTTCCGCCAAATGTACTAGTGATGGTTGAAAATGGAGGAACTATACATTTCTCTGAAAAATGCCATAATATCAAGCTAACCATGGGGGAATATGTATTGAATATTCCAATGCTTTCCATTCCTATCGGAGGTGCTGATGTTGTACTAGGAGTACAATGGTTACAATCTTTCAGGATGGTAGCTTTTAATTTTCAAGAAATTTTCTTGAATTTTTTTTCAAAAGGAAAGGAAGTCGAATTACGGGGTATTGCGGGGAAGCCGGGAAATATAATAATCTCTAATGTCATGAAAAACCTTCTAAAGAAAGAACAACTAGGTGTAATTGCACAATTATGCTCACTGGAAGTTCCAACATCAAAAGCATCTATTTATGTATATCTCCAACAAGTCTTGGACAATCATTCCAAGGTTTTTGAAACTCCCAAAGGACTCCCACCTATTCGTGATCATGATCATGCTATTCATTTGATTTCAGGAAGTGTTCCTCCAAACATCAGGCCTTATAGATGTCCTTATGTCCAAAAGAGCGAAATTGAACGTATGATTTCAGAAATGTTAGAGGTGGGTATAATTCAACCTAGTAAAAGTTCTTTCTCTGCTCCTATAGTATTGGTACACAAGAAGGATGGATCATGGCAAATGTGTCCGGATTATAGGGAGCTCAATAAGCTCACCATTAAAGATAAATTTCCCATTCTTGTGATTGATGAATTATTGGATGAATTACATGGAGCAATTTATTTTACCAAGGTGGATCTTCGTTCAGGATATCATCAAATTGGAATGAAGACTAAAGATATTTCGAAAACAGGATTTCGAACTCATGAGGGTCATTATGAATTTTTTGTCATGCTCTTCGGCATTACCAATGCACTCCTTCTACATTTCAAGGGTTGATTTTAATTCCATTTTCAAACCTCTTCCTCTAGGAAAATTGTGCGTATCTTTCATGATATTACCATCCAGCATTGAATGGAAGGATCATGTTGAACATGTCGTATACAGTTCAACTATTGCAGGAGAAACAATTATATGCAAACATCCAAATGTTTCCTTGAGTACAAGAGGTGGATTATCTGGTCATATTAGACCAAGAGAAAATAAGGTAGACTCAACAATGAATTCAGCGATGAATGAAAGTCCTCAATAACCATAAAAATGGTCTATAGATTTTCCGTTGTTGCATATTACTGCAGCCGTTAAAAATAATTTGAGAATAGAACACCTCAAAGATCAAAGCAACACATTCAATATATTACCTTTGCATCCCCCATACCCAAGGCTCCTCAACATCTTAAAGAGGCAATGTGCCTAGCACTGGTCTTAGCTACGCCAGACTTCACAAAACCTTTATTGTGGAATGTGATGCCTCAGGAAATGGAATTGGTGCAGTTTTAATGCTGGAAGGAAGACCCATTGCTTTTGAAAGTCGCCCAATCAAAGGAAAGTATTTACAGAAACCTATTTATGAGAAATATATGTTAGCAATACTGCATGCACTAAAGAAATGGCGAACTTACCTAATTGGAAGACACTTCAAGGTAAAAACTGATCATGATAGTCTTAAACACTTTTTGGAAGATTTGGAAGAAAGACCGTAAAAATAGAAAAAATGGGTCACAAAGATGCTGTCAAGACTTTGAAATAACATACAAAAAGGAAAGCTTACTGTCAGTATGCACTCTCAAGAAATAATGAAGAGGTGGAAGCATTGCTTTGTGCTATTTCATTATCCAAATCCGCATTGGATAACCGAAGCAAGGGATGAATGGAAGAAGGATGAAGAAGTGCGGAAACTCATTCAAAATTTGCAACAAGAACGTAGTACATATCATACATTTAGTTGGAAAAATGATTCCTTATGGTACAAAGATTGCTTATATATTTGCAAGAATTTCCAACTAAAAAAAAATATTCTTTCGGAATTGCACACTTCTCCTTTAGGAGGACACTCGGGATTTTTAAAAACCTACAACAGGGTGAAGAAAGAATTTTTTTGGGATGCCCTCAAATCTGATATTCAAAATTTTGTGGCGGAATTTCTGGTTTGTCAACAAAATAAAGTTGAGACAATTAAGACCCCGGATCTTCTACAACCTTTATCCATTCCAAGTCAACGTTGGGAGGAGATTTCAATGGATTTTATCATAGGTTTACCTAAATCTAAAGGAAAGAGTGTCATCATGGTGGTAGTTGATAAACTTACCAAGTATGCACACTTTTGTGCATTATCTCTTCCATTTAAAGCAAGTACAGTTGCTACTACATTTATGGACACAATTCAAAAGCTACATGGAACCTCAAGGGTTATTGTGAGCGACAGAGATTCCATTTTTACTGGAAATTTTTGGAGGGAGTTATTTTCTTGTTTGGGTACTCAATTAGCTCATAACTCATCTTATCATCCTCAATCATGGCCGAAATCTGAGATAGTAACAATGTTTGAAGGATATCTTCGTTGTTTTGTATCTGATAAGCAAGCACAATGGGTCAAGTGGTTACCTCTTGCTGAATGGTGGTATAACACTTCCTTCCATACTACAGCAAAAATGACCCCATTTATGTCACTTTATGGATATCATCCACCATCCATCACATATTCTTTAAGGGAAAATTCTAGGGTTCAAGCAGTGGAGGATCACATCGAGCATCAACAAGAAGTTCTCCAACTCTTAAAGGATAACCTAAATTTGGCACAAAATTGAATGAAACAACAGGCAGATCAACATCGCAGTGAGAGAAGTTTTGATGTAGGATATTGGGTATTTTTACGGCTACAACCATACAAACAAATGTCCCTCAAGCAAGCTAAGAAGGATAATAAATTATCACGAAAGTAATATGGTCCTTACAAGGTGTTGCAAAATATTGGTACTATGGCATACAAATTGGAGCTTCCTGTTTCTTCGCGAGTGCATTCAGTTTTCCATGTTTCATGCTTAAAGAAGGTTATAGGTGAAAATCTTCCAATTCAAACAATATTTCCAGAACTTGATAAGGAAGGAAAAATCATATTGGAACCTGAAGTGGTCACGGAAACAAGAACTCGACAGCTACGGAATTGATCAATTTCAAAGTATCTCATCAAGTGGAAGAACTTACCCACTGAAGATTCTACATGAGAGGATGATAATTTTATACAGAAGCACCCAGAGCTACTCAAGAATTGAGGACAACACTTTTTTGAAGGAGAGGGGCATGTTAGGTCCCTATATTACTAGTATAGCCCCTTATTGTTGTTAGTGTAACCCCCTTATTGTTATTGTACCCTTGTAACCCCCATATTGTTATTATTATGCCCTTAAATTATTATTTTTAGGTTGGATAGGATTACATTATGGCCCCACTAGGATTACTTTATGGCCCCATGAACTCCTATATATAGAAAGGAGGTTTTGTGAATTTTATCATCCAAGAATTATTCATTAATGTAATGTATTGGAGGTTGCCCCCTTGAAGTGGCTTATTTCTAAGGTGTTGATATCTCTTTTATTCTATTTTTGGAGTTGGTTAGACAACAGTTAGGTTTTTTTATTTTTAGGGTTTTCCATTGTTTCTTAATAATAAATAGGCCTTTAAGCCTCATTGTAATACATTTCAGAGGCCTGTATCTGCCACAAATCTTCTCATAGATAAGCTAGAAATGCCCTAGCTATTTTATTTCCATTTTGTTTGTAAACATATTTCAGTTCTTTGATATTAATGAAATGAAGTGTTATTTCCACTGCATAGTTGTATTTATGGTTATATGTGTATTCTTTTGGATTCCTGCGTAAAATCAAATCAATACAACATCTCTTCGAGGCTCCACTGAGGTCATAACAAGGGTGCCTTGAATAGTCTCCACAGGAGGCATCTCTCATCCATCCGAACTAGGCATGAGGCAGAGACATTTTCAATTGAATATTTACCATTTGATTCCATAGTATGAAAAGGGATGCTTCTTGAGTCCATAACTTTGTTGACCTTTTGGATCCATTTTTTCTTAATATTTTGTGCTAGGGAAATATTTTCAAAGGTGGTCGTAGGAATGCTAGTGGGCACACTTATATGGAATTACTTCATAATCTACATCCTACTTATGGTTCTTTGTTCCAAATTTAATGGAGATAAAATATGGCAGGTGAGATGCCAAGTTCAAACCCATGGGAATTCTGTCCATTGCTATGTAACCAATATTTTTGTAGGAGTAATAAAATTCATAGGTAAAACCTAATATATTACCAATTTATTTGAACACTTCCTTTGACCATAATTTGTAGTGGTAGGGTCAGAATCCTAACACAAACTAGAACCACTAAAAGTTCCTTGGAAAATTCATTGAATTCTACTGTCCAAATATTCAGATACAATATTTGTGAACCCTACTACCATCATCATTGCAGCAACTTTTTTGCATTTTCTCGAGAGGACATGACCAAACCCATCGAATCCTTAGTTATAATGATACAAAAAGGTGACTATCCCAACATAGGAGCAACACACTTTGTCATCCAGCTTCACATAACCACCATGTTAATTTGTTGATGAGTCAAATGACCAACAATTTTAGTTTCTTCCATCTTAGTGATATCTTTCAACTTGATGTCTGCACCCATAACCTTATTTATCTCTTCAACCTTCCTTTTCATACTTTTTTGACTCATTTTGGAGCATTTTTTTATACTAGTTAGATGGAAGGAAATAAAATATTGGAAGAGATACCCCTACTATGAATATCCAAGGTAAGGAGGTCACAAAGAAAATCAGAGGAGGTGGTAGGTAGACAGGGGTTGATTACTGGAACTAGGGTAGCTAAACCATCTAAAACTTTAGGTAGAGATAGAGACATGCACGAGTAGTTAGAAGTCATTGACGTGGAGGATTTAGGACTAGGTAGATTTGGAGTGGTAGAGGTATTGTGAGATTCCACTAATGAATATGGAAACAAGGGAGGTTGAAATTTGTTTTGGGAGCACAAGGGTGCTATTTGTAACACCCCCTTCCCACATGTACACAAGTGACCAGCCAATCGGGGTAAATATGCGACGAGAGGCTACTATAATGAGATTAAAACTTGTATGTGACCTTAAGAACGTAGAAGCGATGGAATCATAGTATACAAACCTTGTGCATTAACAAAAACACCCCCACGAGGTAACCCAACCATTCAGGCCTCCTATCCCTAGGTCACATTGACATTTTGACCTCTTTGAGCCCTAGTCACAGGCATAAAATTGCATGCCAATGGCTAGGAGAATATAGCCATAGGAATAATACTGCATTCCAGTGTCCATGGCCCTAAATACTCAGTTCTGTGCTAGCGACCCCAATATTTGAGCCACCTTTTCATGCCTGGAACCTAGTACTCTGCCTAGAACACCAATACAAAGATACGGAAGCAATCACATGATTAAGAACTCATCTAGATGCCTCCTAGCCATGACAGGAATTTTGTCAAATATGTCATAAACATGAAATATGTAGGTATAAACAACAAAACAAAGAAAAGGGGTCTCATACTTATCTGAGAATCAGTGAGAATCATCACTCCCCCACATCATTAGTTACAATACAATCTATTTGACCATATATACATTGTGCATTCATTTACAGGTAAAAACATGGAGAGATTCACACATCACTACTATCAAAATACATGCTTATAACCAACATAATAACAACAGAAATATCATGGATATGACAAAAATAAAATCATGACATAAACCAGTGCATATATACATCAAATACCAAAGGAATGACTTTCTCATTAATGAATGTAAAAACCAACTAGAGATGGAACTTCCATGTTCCACCCGACCATAGGTTGGTTGAGCCAAATATCTCTTCAGCCAATCACCCCCATGAAATAATCCAAGCATGAATGTGGGACTCATAACCAACCAAAAATAACCAAACATGCATGAACGTTGCCAGAGTTCTTCGCCTGCACCGTGAGGAATTTGAGTGCCTCTTAGTCTCTCAGGATTTACCGTAATCCACAATCTAATCCAAGGATCACTAGGCCCTAAACTGAGAAATAGTCCCCAGGATTTACTGTAAATCCCATCTTTGACTACTAGAAAAAAATAGAGAGCACCCATCTCTTATGATTTACCGCGATTGGTCTCTATGTGAAAGCTTGAGAGTTTATGGTAAAACTTGCAAGTCAAAATATTAGGGTTTTTAAACATTTATGAAAAAATCATTAACACATTAACGTTATTTAAAACTTAGTTTTTTCTGAAAATAAATAATACATAAATACCATAACAGTATACAACAAATGATCAAGGAGTTCACCCCTCCTGGGCTACATCTCCTAGTCCAGCTTCCAATGGTTGGGCCTCTTTCATTATGATTAAAAAAGTGTGTTTACATCAAGTTAAAATGCTTATAATTATAAAATAATGTCTCTAATGGCTCTAGAATAGTCAAAAACCCTTAGCTGGGCTCTTTCTGCTCCAGAAATGGCCAACAATTGAATAATTTATGCTCCAATCAAGTTTTTTTCTAATTTTCCTACAATTCACACTTTCCTGCTATTTGTCATACATTTTCCGCCTTTTGCGGCCATGTGGAGCTAGGAATTTTCCCCACATTGGTGAGATTCATGCTGCATTGGGTGAAAATTCTCACTTAATTAATCTGCCTCAGGCGACCTGTATTCGGCTAAAAAGGTGTCACTTGGCTTGAATTTCATTATTGGTTTTGGGGGTATGGTTAAATTTGCCGTCGGTTTGGTTGACTTAACTATGGCATTAAACATTAACATAAACCGCAACATGTGTTGCCTCATATCTTGACCATCAATTCTATCCATACTGTTGGCACTCCCACAATAAACCATAGCATTTACCGCCGACCCTGTTCATATGTGGACTGGCTCTGACCATCGATTCCCAACTTTTCCATACCTTTGATAAGGTTTTATTATATGGTTTCAACGAAACATGTGGTATGTTCTGCTAGTGTAATGGATGTGGTGTAATACTTTGGGTTAAACATGATATTAAGGTTTTGGGTCGGGGTTATCCCTTGACCTTGGTTGGAGGACTGGGGTCGAGGGTTAACCCCAGTCCCCACCCTAAATATATCATGCCTAAACATTAAATAGGACCTGAAAACTATACATTATAAGAAATAATGCGCGGTCTAGTATTTAAGCATGTAATTTCTTGGTGGGAGGTCACGGTTTTGAACCCCGTGGGTTCCTTGTCCTCCATAAAAAAAAATGGTTTGCCATGAGGAGGCCACGTGGCAGCCACTGGTTGGCCCACGTGGCTCTCCCTCATTAGGCCACCACAACAAACTAACAACTAATGAAACAACACCACATATGACCGAATCAAATAATTACAAGTGGTAGCCAACCATAAGCCCACCAAAATAAACATTCAACCCAGTCAAATGCATAGTTAGCATACATACTGCTGACTGGGTGTACGTGCACCCAAATTCCAAAAAAATAGTTGTTTCCCAATTTGCACAGAACATGATATCAGGAGCATCCATTGTCGGATTTGAGTGAAACGAGTTGCATCGGATTCAGGACGATGGAATCTCTGGTTTGAAATTATTTTTGAGACAATATAAGCACATTTAATTTTGAGCACTTTCTTGACCCACCAGATCATTCCTCCCCATTGGAAGCTTTTGGAACTCCAAAATATCTTTATCAATCAAGGAATATATGAGGGTACAACTTGCTCACCCTTCCAGTCTCAATCCACTAAATGTTTCTTGAATTTGACACTTTGATCGTTTCATGAAAATACATCATTTTCCCTTATTTTGGAGTCCTTGTCTTGCTATCATAGATGACATCTTGCTGTAATTTCCAAATATGAAGAAAAGCAAAAAACCCTTGAAGGAATAAAAATATTCCATCATCGGTCTTTAATCAAAGGAAACATAAACAATCTCAAATTCTTCTCACCTAGAAAACTGTCGTCATGACAATGCTTAATATGTCTAGCCTTGTGCTTGGCTCGACTCTTGACCAAATGTGATCGCCATCGCCATGCACCATTACTTTTCAAAGCCAACACATTATGTAACCCACAAGAAGAAGTTTTTAAACCAATGTACTCTTTGTAAATTTTCTTTTGAATTTTCTCTTTGACCACTGCGTTCTTTAACACTGACATATTGTTCACACCAATGTTCAACAATGATGCAAGATGATGCAAATTTACTTCATCTTGTTTACCTCTTTTAGGAGGAAACATGTTAGAATCCTGAAACATATTATCACTTGAATTATAA
Organism: Pinus albicaulis; assembly: GCA_034641835.2. Classification (NCBI taxonomy): domain Eukaryota; kingdom Viridiplantae; phylum Streptophyta; class Pinopsida; order Pinales; family Pinaceae; genus Pinus; species Pinus albicaulis. The sequence goes on from CM076584.1 coordinate 143,153,678, forward strand.
ACATCCATGAAATCATATTTTACATTTGATTCATATCCTTGAAAGGCCTCATTCGCAACATCTTTATGCTTGAACATTAACAATGCAGACTTCTGAATAGCATTAAAAATTCTCTTAATTTGTCCAGCATTCATAAGAGACAAACTCATTTTCTTACTATGCACTCTAATAATGTACTCAATCCCATTCTTGATCAAGTGATACTTATTCTCATGGTGATGAAATATTTCTCTCCTTTCATAAAGATACAGGTTTCCCAAAGCTATAACACATATATCAAGCAAAACTACATCAATTTCAACTTCATCAAGATAGTTTGCAGTGATTGAAAATTTAACTATGCACTTCCTTGTCACCTAAAATTTTGCATTCTCACATACCCAACCTAAAGGATATGGTTTATGATGTGGAATGGTCTCTAAATTTAACTTCTTGACAATCTCTTTAGAGATAAGATTTTCTTGTGAACCACTATCAAATAGTGTGTCTATCTTGGTATGCTTTGAAATAACTCTAATATGGAAACACTCAATTATTGTTTTTTCATATTCAATATCATTGAGACAAATTGAAGAACTCGTAATTGAAATGTCCTTACCTTTCAAACCCATTGTTTTGATATTTGTTCTATCTCCGGAATCAAAAACTAAATCGTATTTTGTAGTTCCAATTGTCTTCTCCTCCTTGTTTTTAAACATTTTGGGTCTCATCTCTGGATGAAGTTTCTAGCAATGATATTCATCATGGCCATCCTTGGAACAATGTTTGCATGCAATTTTTTCTTTCTCCATCTTGATAGAAGCATTCTTTTTTCCTTTTCCCTTAAACTTACCCTTTCCTTTTTATCCAGACTCAAAGGTGTTCTCACTTGTTTCATCAGAAACATGTTTCCCTCTTTCTTTTAGATGTCTTCCATGTACACAAAATTCATCTAAAATTGTAGGGTTAAACATGAGAATTGTATGTCTCAAATATCTATGCAAACCTCCAATGTATTTCAGCAGAGTATCTTGAGATGAAAAATCTACACCCAATATCAATGCTCTCCTTCTAGACTCTTGGGTATAGCTTTGCACACTTTGTCCTTTTCCATTCCTAAAGTTTTTCCAATCCATTACAGCTTTCTACATGTATGCTAATGGATAAAATTTTCTTCTCAATGCAACAACAAAATAATTCTAGGAGGTTAAGGCCTTACCATGTTTATTCATGTCCTCTTGAGTTTTTTATTCCCACCAAGAAAGTGTTGCACTTTTCAATCTTAATGAAGCAAGTTGAATCTTGGTATCATCATCCTTGATCCTTTGTATCATGCAATTAGGAGAATTTTGAACTAAACAATGGGCCTCCTAAGGAAAATGTACAATCAAAGTTCACTTTATGAGCACCAATCACATTTTAGGGGATGACATCATCCCCCATGGTTGAGGTGACATTTCTTGAGTTAAATGTACTTACTTGTCACATTCTCAATGGTGGATAAAAAATAAGTTGTCTACTGAGCCCGTGAAATAGCCCGGACGACAGAAAATTGTCAAAATCCGGTTAACTAAAACTCAAAAAATTAGGTGCTTGGAGTGTTTAGAATCCATTTTTTATGCTAGAAATGGATTCAGCACTATAAAAAACCCTTAGGTCACTCAAAATACTAAAGTTTAACAACTCTAACAAGATTCTGGGCAAATATTTGCCGGATTCTGGGTGAAAACGCGACCTTTTTAGACTACACGATCTAAAAACTTATGGTTAATCATGGTAGTATTCTAAGTACTTTTAAAGTCAGAAATTAAAGTACTCATAATAAATGTCATTTGACACTTTTTGAATAAAATATTATTATTGTCGTTTCATATTTTTTGAAAGAAACAATGCATATCCCTATACAATCTTCATGTCTTTACACACTTTTCAATAAATATTATGTTTGTATAGTTTCATATATTTATTTTAAATATTCATTTGACTTTATTTAATATTAAAATTTTAAATTAATTATAAGTTAATATCTATACATATAGAAATAAATACTTACTCATAAATATAAATTAAATCTATTTCAAATTTTTTTTTTAAATACAATTTCATGCATTTCATTGTGATTATATTAATATTATATAATATTATGAAACATAATCTAAATGTAATAGAATATATATCATATTCATTTTTATATTATATATTATTTCTTCTTATGTTATAAATCAAATCAAATCAATATGTAATATAAACTTAATACATAAAATAATATATTACATTATTTGATTTTTATATGTTATATTAATTACATGTTATTGTATAATTTAAATAATGTAAATTTTAATTAATAGTATGTTATACAACTAAAAATTTATGAATTTCTATTTATAATTTATTTCAAGTTATTTAAGTACAAAGGACAAATCCATTTGTTGTTGAATGATAATGACTTTTTCTTGAAAAACTCATTTTTTATTTACAATCACATCAATACAATTTTTTTATTAATTTTATTTTGGTATAACTTTTAAATTGAATTTAACCATGGTTAGATGGATTGTGGTGCAAAAAGTGAATTGTAAATTTATAAATACTATTTTATTGGGTTAGCTATTATTTTATTATTTTCTTAGGAGGCCCATTATAGACCTCAAAATTCTCCTAATGAATACACTTCAATCTAAAAAACCCAATTATCTAATCTCTCAACATTTACCTCTCCATATAAACATAGGAAAATCAAACTTTATGTAGAGTTTCAAAAATGAAATTTTACGATGAACCTTTGGAGAATGTGGAGTTGATTGTGAAGGGGTTGTTGTGGAAGATAATGATGGTGAAGATGGTAGTGAGGATCTAGGTGAAGAGAATGATGGTGTTAAAGGTGGTTTTTCACCATTCCCTCAATTCCATTTTGGAGTCTTATCCCAATATCCTCCATATATTATTGAATACTTATCTCCCTTTTGAGGATTGGAGCTCTCACCTTGCAACATTGTGTTTCTCTCTTCATAGTGAAATTTCACCTTTTATGTCATTTCAAAGAATGATTTCTTAAAATTATTTTACTCCTCTAACATATTGTCAGGATCTCCTTCATGTGCCATGACTATTGAAGTTTCAAGTGTAACTTGAGGTCAAATGTGTGGTGGAGATTGTGGCAATTGTTCTCTCCGTGTCCTTGACCTAACTTGAGGACTTGAAACCACAAGATTTCATTCTCCTCTCTTGAGCTTCAAACTTGTAAGCATCAGAAACACTTGCAAACAAATTAAACCCTCAAAGAAACAAAGAACCAAAGCTATGATACCAAATTGATCTGTATGTGAAAGCTTGATATTTTATGGTAAAATTTGCAAGTGAAAATATTAGTGTTTTTAAACACTTATGTCAATTTCATTAACACGTTAACATGATTTAAAACTTCGTTTTCCTGAAAATAAAAAATACATCAATACCATAACAATATACACAATACAACAAATGATGAAGGAGTTCACCCCTCTTGGGCTACATCTCCTGTTCCAACTCCAACGGTTGGGCCTCTTTCATTATGCTCAAAAAGGTGTGCTTACATCAAGTTATAGTGCTCATAATACTAAAAGAATGCCTCAAATGACTCCAAAATAGTTAAAAACCCCTAGCTAGGCCCTTTCTTCTCCAAAAAAGGTCAAAAATCAATGATTTATGCTCCAATGAATTTTTCTTCTAATTGTCCTACAATTCACACTTCACTACTATCTGTCCTACTTTTTCCACCTTTTTCGGGCACATGGAGCGACGAATTTTCCCCGCACCAATGAGAGTCCCGTCACATTGGGTGCAAATTTTCACTGAGTTAGTATTTCTTAGTTAGCCTTTATCCAACTAAAAAGGTGCCACTTGGCTTGATTTCGGTCGTTAATTTCGGGGGTATGGTTTACTTTCCCACCAGTTTGATTAAATTAAATTTGGCATTAAACATTAACATAAACTATGGCATGTGCTAGCTCATACCCTAACTACCAGTGCTATCTATAACCGTTGGTGCTTCCACATCAAACCGTAGCATTTACGGTCAACCCTGTTCATATGTGGATTGGATCTAACCTTCTATTCCCAACTCCGCTAGACCTTTGATAAGGTTTTATTATATGGATATGGTTTCCAAAATTACCATATCCACCATTTCATGCCCTGTGATTGGTTCCTTAGAGCTCTGTATAAGATGACGAATAAATGGTTCCAAGATGAGACATATCTTGCCTTACTAAATGACGGGATAAAATAGGAGCCCCGGCACTCTCATCAAGGTTGGAACTAGAGATGGGAGTAGAATAATGCCATTTACCAGTCCCATTCCAACCTTCATCTATCTGCATTGCATCTAGAACACTATTATACTCCATTGTCCTTCTAGACAGATAGAAAATTTTCTTTAAATGCAACAAAATATTTTCACTTTATTATGAGTAGTGAAAACTCTGGATTTTCTTCACAAAAATTCATTGCTTCCTTTATTATCATAAAAGTGGCTATATATGTTCTCGAGATACATCTCACATGATTTATCCATATCATAATCAGGGTCCTCATTAGATCATTCAAAGAAAGACTTTCCTCCTCTGTGAGATGAGATGAAATCATGCAAATCAAATTAAACAATATCCTTACCAGTAAAGCGAGATGAGACTAGATAATGTATTAATGTTATCACAATCAACTCTAAATATTATAATTTGAGGACCTCCATATAAGAGATTCTAGATAAATCTTCTAGGAAAATACGATCAAACCTTGTAAGAAAGTACACATGATTTAATATTTGTTACCAAATCTAGTTGCACCTACTGTGTATAAAAGAACCGGCCATATTAAGAAAAATATGTCTTGTACTACTTGCAAAGATTTGTATCCATCTATTTCTATACGTGCTCTATTCCATATTTCGAATTTTTTATATGCATGGCAGAAGCATTGATTTTCTTGTTCTTCTATGAGTTTTTAGATATTATGATAGTACATGGCCTTATGGCCTCCCTATATAATATTATTTCCATAAGATCCAATGTATTACATAGTGATTGAGAGGATCTTGTAATATCAATTCTATGAATTTCATAATTTTTTAACAATATGTTGGTCAATCTAAATCAAACTTGAACAAATAAACCAACACATTATCGTTCTTAAGTTGTCACATTGCATTTCAATTTCCAGCTCTCATTTGTGTCTCAAGTGTATAAGTATTTTTGAAAAAATTCACATTTTTTAATCCATATTTCTTTCATATCCAAGTTGTTGGTAATAAGCGTAGCACATTGTGATATCCTAATATTTTGTATATTTCTCTGTTTGGTTTCAGTGAATTTTCATAGCACACCTATTTTTTTAGATCAACAAGTTTCTAAATTAAATTGAATTAATTGACCACCTCCACGGGCCAACAACCTTGAATGCCTTAACTAAGCCTTTATTTCTTTAGTTGACAAAATATAGACATTGTAAAAACCCCAACTACATTTTTTGGCTACCTCTTTCCTGGCATGGCAAGTGTTTAGCTTCCTAGGGATATTTTCCATGATGACATCTTGTTATGAATAAGAAAAGAAATTAGGTATCCCAAATGATCGAGGACAATTTAAATTAAGGTATGCCCTACCATTTATTCAAAAGATAAATGTTTCCCATGTATATAGTGACTACCCAAATCCCATGAGTGAGGAATGTTTTGTGGTAGCTAGAGACTAGACTTACACTTTCAAGAGTCTAGAATGGATGAAGTTCTAGTGGGTAGTTAGAGACCATATTTGCATGTTGCAGTTAGATATTATATTTATATTGTGCTAATATTTGTAGGTATTATGGAGAGAATAGGTATTCACTCAAAGCTCTATAATGTTTGAGATCTGGTGGTATGATTCACCTAAAAACTTCAACATATAGGAATTAAGGAGTGAAGTTTCCCTAACTAGCTTCTCAAATTAATGACACTAATAGCTCAAGTTATTGACTACAAATATTTTCACTGACCATGGATGTTGATAAGGAGTTAGTAAATTATTATATTTTTTGTATTCAAGTGGGTAATTGCATCGAGAAGGGACGGGGACAATATTTTTGGAAAATATTACACCAAAGGTTGTTTTACTCATAAATACTCTGGTCTATAGAGTTGTGTGTGTTAGACTCCTATACCAATAGGTATCATTTTTCATGATTGTCTTGATTGAACTATGCAATATGTTCAAACCTTCTTCTTGTGCAAAGGTGTTCCATATTCTTGAAAAGCCAAAAAATCAAAAAATTTAAAAAATGTAAAGAGGGTGGATTCTACTACTTCGATGTGACATTGATATTTTTGGAATAAAAGTATTTTGGAGAAATTTACTTGTGGCTTGCTGGATGACAATTTGAAGCTCAGGAATTTTTGCAGGATTCATGTGTCGGACTGCAGTTCAATAAGTCTTTCTATCCTATGTTTTAAGTTTTATATCTGTTTATAATATCATTGTTTCCATTTCTGAATAATTGACATAAAAGAATAAATCAGAATTTACTTAATTGTACTCTGATTTCATTTGTAATTATTCTTAATGTTTTATTCTAAATTGGTTATAAGCAACGAATTCTTAATTGCTCTTGCTTCGCTAATTTAAACATTTTGATTACTATAGTAAAGAATTCTTCACTGCTCTTTATTTGTAATCATTTCATTTCTTTCTTTTGAACATGTTGAAAGATTCTTAACTGCCTTTCATCCCTTCAAACCCATTCCATCCACTTTAAATTCTAAAAATTGTTCTTTGTTTGGCTATCTTGCCCTGCAAAGCCATCTTGTGTGTAGAATAGAAATCCAGTAAAGCCATCCTTTGACTCCATAGCCCAATGGCCTGAAAATATTCAACCTTGCCCTTAGTTGGCGAATTCCACCATTTTAAATCAAAACTCCTGGACTTATAACTAGCCTAAAACTTTCTAAGAACAAAGATAAATTATAAAGAGAGAGCCCTCTCTGGCTGCAGATTGGCTAGATTCTGCATCTGAAGGTTGGTTTGTGGTTACCTCAGGTATACTTTCCTTTTCCACAACTTCAAGGAAAACTTGAGTGATAACATAGTGGCGACCATACTGGGGAGCCTGAATCATTTTTATTGTTAATATTGTTCACTTATAAGCTATAGACAGAGTCTCAAAATCAGCCAGGTAGCCTTTGAAATGCTTTTGCCTTGGAACTGCATAGTAAATAAATTCTGCTTCAGTCTATCTCTGATTTAGCTTATACTTTGAACCTTAGTTTCAAATGTTTAATCAGACTCTCTAGTTCAATAAAATCTTTGAGAAAATTCTAATCATAAATCATTATTTCTTGAAGAATTTGTAGAATTTGTATTTTCATTTCAATTAAAACTAAAAAATCCCAAAAAAAAAAAATATATCATCTAAGAAAACTGGCTTCAGAAAGGATTCGTCACACTAGGTCAAATCCTGACCCCAATCCACCACCGATATTTGAAAATCCAAATCTGATTCCTAGGATTCTTAGAAGACAAGGAAGCCAAGAAAGTTCTGAAAGAGGAAATCAAGAGAGTTCTGGTAGTTCCAGACCTCTTTCTAGATCACAATCTTGTCCCGTAAAAATCATATATTTTGACGAAATTCCTTTTGACGAGCGATTTGAAACATCCTTATTTGTAAATTTTTCTGAAACCAAATTATCAAGATTAGTTCCAGATCCATTGTTTTTTGAAGATTTGCAATTCAGATTTGTTTCATATCACCTTGACAGACAGATACAAAAATCCATTCAATCTGAACAAGCCTTTGAAGAAAGTTCAAACATCTCTGTAATTACCGAAGCTTCCCCAAGTTCAGTTAATTTTTCTCAAGCTTTTCAAATGCCAGTCACCCCTTCTACTCCTCCACCTAGACCACCCTCACCTATTATTCTATTAAACCTTCCAATGGCCAATAGATATGCTCCGTTACAGTTGCCAGCCAACCCTGCTGCCTTGCCTCAAGATTATCAAAGTAAGATCACACCTTTTGATGGATCATGCACTTACACAGCTCAACAACATACCAAAAGGATGACTGATTACTTTGAATTCTACGAAATTGACACTGATCATGTCCGAATGAGAATTTTTGTTCAGAGTCTTACTGGGGAAGTTAGGACATGGTTTAGGGCCCTTGCTACAAACAGTATTGCTGATTTAGCAGCTTTGTATAGGGAATTTTTGAATAGATGGGAGAAAAAGAAAGACCCTCTTCAGATCCTATCAGAATTTGAAAAATTGAGGAGAAGACCTAATGAAACCGTGCAAGATTACATAATAAGATTCAACGAAGCATATAACGCTGTTCCCCAGAACCTTAGACCCCCTCCTGACTCAGTATTGGTTAAATTCCTGGATGGTTTTGACTCTGACATAGCCTATTCACTCAGGGAAAGAGCCCCTCAAACCCTAGAGGAAATGCAGAGCATAGTGGTTAGTGTAGAAGCAAATCTTATAGAAAAACGAGCCAGAGCTAGGGCTGAAAGAAGAATGCCTATGAATGAAGAACCTTCAGCTTTTGAAAGAAAGCTGGATGAAATAATTAAAGCTATGTAAAGGTTAGGAGATAGAGTGGAGACAATCGAAAGAAAGTCTGCCGGTGATAATCAAAATGTTGTGAGAAACCCAAACTTTAGAAGAAATCAGAACCAAAATATTGGAAAGAATGTCCCTGACCAAAACATCAGGCCACCTTTCCAAGAAAATTTTGTTGAAGGCTCAACTTCTGAAGAACCTATAGAAGATGTGGAAATAAACAATGTAACTGAGGACAAAAATGAACTAGAAGTTTTCCTATCTCAGGATGATCAAGAGAATCACATCCTTGAAACATTCCAAACTCATTCAGGAGAAACTTTTGATTTTAAAGAAGGCTATGACACAGCAATTTATGAGGTTCATAAACAGTACAATTTGAGAAGCAGAAGGATTGATGTGCCAGAGAATAGTAAACAGAAAGCTGTAAAACAAAATGTCAAAGGTAAAATCCCTCCTGTACAAAACATTCCCCCTGTACAAATTCTGTCTAGAACAACTCCTAACCCCTCAAATCCAATAATTAAAGATGTGTCTGATAACCAACCAAACAATAAACAACAATCTAATACTTTTCCTCCTGTAGGAAATGTAGAAGAAACAGTAGAATTTAGTTCAGAAATACCTTCAAATCAAAATTACACTCATGAAAAAGAGAAAAACGTTGAAGACCCAAAAAATAGAGAAAACCCAACTGTGCAAAACACTAAAGCTCAAACAGAAAAACCTTTCAATTTAGAGGCTGAAATAGGCAAACTAAAGATAGTTGTTCCTTTATCAGAACTGGCTAAACATGATGTCTATAGAAGTCAAATCAGCAAATCCCTTAACATTAACATTACTGGAATGGATGATTCAGTAAATATTCTTGATGATCAACCTAAACTACTTTTTGGCCCCGAGGTAAATGGCAAACCAGAAAACGGAGGAACTCCTCCATTTTATGTGAGCCTGAACGTTCATGACAAAATACTCCACAATGCTATGCTGGATTCTAGAGCATCCCACAATTTGATGCCAAAAGCTGTGATGGAAAGATTAAATTTAGACATTACCCGACCATATAAAGATTTATTTTCTTTTGATTCTAGTCAGGTAAAATGTTTAGGTTTGATTAAATATTTGTGTGTTACTTTGGTGCAATACCCTGCGAAGTCTGTTTTAATGGACATAGTAGTGGCTGATATTCCTCCTAAATATGGTATGTTGATTTTCAGATCCTGGGGTGCTAAACTTGGAGGATCCATTCAACTAGACATGTCGTATGGTACTATTTCAGTATTTGGTCAACCTAAAAGATTATATACAGAAACCTTGATGAAGTACTTGGTAAGTAGTCATGAGAAGCCTGAAAACTTCCCTATCTATTCAGTACATTCTGATATGGATTTCTTCATCCTTTATAATGCTGAAAAGGACCTTCCAATTGAACTAGAAGCACCTGAAAAGGAAGCTACAAACAAAACTACTGTTAAGATTGAAGAGATTTCTAAAAAACCAAGAAACACCAGACAACCAAGAAATACCAGAAAAAGCTAAACAACTAGCTCCTGTTAAGAAACATGTTAAAACAGTTGATGAAGATTATGGACATGAAATTCTGTGGCATTTAGAATTTGATGGCTCAGTAAACAAGTTAGGAGCAGGGGCTGGAATTTGGTTACATAATGTTGAAAATGATCATGCTGAAGGTCATTCTTATAGATTGAATTTTAAATGCACTATCAACATGGCTGAGAACGAAGCCCTTTTACTAGGGCTTAAACATGTCAAAAAGTTAGGAGCAATTAGGGTGTCAATCATAGGAGACTCTGAATTAATTATCCAACAGATTAATGGTGAATGCTCAACCAAAGATCCCAGATTGAAACAATATAGAGAAACAGTTGTGGAAATTCTCAACACTTTCCTACAAGCTCAACTTGCCAAGATTCCCAGGAAACAAAATTTGCATGCTCACAGTCTTGCAATGTTTGCTAGCACATGTAATTTGCCTTTTGGACCTAATCATCAGTTCACAGCTGAGATTAGACATAGACCTGCTATACCGGACAATCTAATGAATTGGCAAGTATTTGTAAATAACAATCAGATCAATAGTTTTTTAACATTAGAAAATGAGTTTTCTAACAGTAATATAGATGAGGACATAACAATAAATGAATCTGATCGAGAAAAATATCAAAAAACAGATATTTCAAGAGAGACTGCAATTCACATGCTTCACCCAACCACATTCACAGAAAAAGATATGCAGGATTTAATACAAATGGAATTCGATGAGTTCATAGAAGATGAAACTGAAATCGTTAACCTGAAAGATAATCATTTACCCAAAGGATTAACTCCTTTGGAAGATCTTTTTGACTCAAATGACATTCCATTTAAACCCAAAATGGAACCTGTTAAGGCTGATATTGAAGAATGCAACTTAGGAACCCCAGAAGATCCCAAAATGGTTAAATTATCCAAATATCTACCAAAAAATCAAAAGGTTAAATATGTTGAACTCTTAAAGGAATTCCAGGACATTTTTGCCTGGAGTTATGAAGATCTTATATCATATGATACATCTATAATTCAACACACTATACCTTTGAAACCAGATCAAAAACCTTTCAAACAGAAACTTAGAAGAATAAATCATGTTTTATTACCTTCAATCGAAAAGGAAATTAAAAGAATGTATGAAGCAGGAATTATAGCTCCTATTAGGTTCTCAGAATGGGTTTCTAATCTAGTACCAACGCGGAAAAAGACTGGAGAAATTAGATGGTGTGTTGATTTAAGAAATTTGAATAAAGTTTCTTTAAAAGATAATTATCCCTTACCTAAAATGGACCAATCTTACAAAGGGTAGTAGGATCTTCTAGGATATCTCTATTGGATGGATTTTAAGGGTATAACCAGATTTTGGCTCATCCTGATGATCAAGATAAAACAGCATTTACAACACCATGGGGTACTTTTAAATATGTCAAGATGCCATTTGGACTCAAGAATGCAGGAGCTACATTTCATAGAGCAATGGATATTGCTTTTGCTAAAGAAATACATGATTTTCTGGTAATTTATCTAGATGATTTAACAGTTTTTTCCAAAACATATCAGCAACATTTAGATCATCTAAGGCAAGTGTTTATAAAGTGCAGAAAATATGGCATTTCTTTAAATCCTAAAAAGTCATTGTTTGGTTTGGAAGAAGGAAAGCTCTTAGGTCACATTATTTCTAAAGATGGCATTCGAATTGACCCTGAAAGAATACAAGCAATTTTGCAAATACCTCATCCCAGAAATATAAAAGAACTTCAAGCTTTCATAAGAAAGATTAATTTCTTGAGAAGGTTTATTTCCAGTTTAGCTGAATTACTTAGATTGCTTACTAACATGCTTAAAAAAGATTCAAGCATTGAATGGACTGTAGAAGCCAAGAAATCATTTGAGGAAATTAAAATGGCTTTAACAAGAACACCAGTTCTTACCAGTCCAAAGTTTGACAGAGATTTCATTATTTTTTCATTTGCTTCTGAACATACAATTGCAGCTGTTTTACTACAAAAGGATGATCATGGATGTGAAAAACTAATTGCCTTTTTCAGTAAAGCACTTAGAGATGCATCTTTGAAATACAATATCATGGAGAAACAGGGTTTTGCACTTGTGAAAGCAATTAAAGATTTCAGAGTTTATATATTATATTCTCATGTGATAGCCTATGTGCCTAATGCTGTAATTAAAGACATCTTGACTCAAGATGGTATTGAAGGCAAAAGAGGTAAGTGGATAGCTACCATTTTAGAATATGATATCGAAATTAAACCAACGAAACTCATTAAAGGTCAAGGTTTGGCTCAACTCATGACTGAAACTAATTGCCAAGCCTTAGACATTAATGAACTGGATAACGAACAGGAGATGGCGACTCCACAGATCAGTCAAGCTTTCTTAGATTCACCATGGTACACTGATATCATTCATGTTTTATTAAACCTGCAAGCTCCTCCAGGGTTTTCCAGAACGAAAAGAAGATTTTTGAAAATGACATCTTTAAAATATTGTATTTTAGATAGCACTCTATTTTGGAAAAATCATGAAGGAATCTTATTAAATTGTCTATTGAGAGATGAAGCTGACAAAGCACTTAATGAATTTCATGCAGGGGATTGTGGTGGACACCTCTACTAGAAGTCAACTGCAGATAAAATCTTAAGGGCTGGTTTTTACTGGCCAACCTTGTTTTCAGATGTTAAGAAATTTGTAACAACTTGTCATAAGTGTCAGATCTTTGAGGGTAAAATAAAGTTGTTACCTTTACCATTAAGACCAATTTCCACAGAAAGACCCTTTCAACAATGGGGATTAGATTTTATTGGAGAAATTCATCCCTCTTCTTCTGGACAACACAGATGGATTCTTACTGCCACAGATTACTTTACTAAATGGATTGAAGCTATCCCGTGCAGACAGGCCAATGATTCTGTAATTATAGGGTTTTTAGAAACCAATATACTTTCCAGATTTGGCTGTCCAGAGAAAATTATAATAGATAATGCTGTTTCATTTAAGTCTAAGAAAATGATCAGTTTCTGCAATAAATATCACATAACTTTAGGCCATTCAACAACCTATTACCCTCAAGGTAATGGACTGGCAGAATCTTCCAATAAAAGTCTTATTAATATCATTAAAAAATTATTGGAAGAAAATAAAAAGAATCGGCATAAGAAACTTATCAATGCATTGTGGGCAGACAGACTTACAACTAAGAAATCAATTGGGACCAGTCCATATGAATTATTTTATGGCATTGAGGCAAGATTCCCATCATCTTTAGGAATTCCTGTTATGAAATTACTTCAGGAGGCTCAAGTGGAACCAAATGATATTCAGAGGAGAATTAACCAAACGATTCACTTGCAGCAGACCAGAGAAGAAGTATATCAATGATCCCAAATATTGCAGGAAAAGTTAAAGAAAATGCTTGACAAAAGAACTAAAGAAGAAGATTTTCAACTAGGAGACAAAGTCCTAAGATGGGATTCGAGAAGGGAAGAAAAAGGAAAACATGGGAAATTTGATTTCTTATGGAAAGGGCCTTATATCATTCATGCCTTACAAGGGAACAACACATATTTTTTAAAGAACTTGGACAATTCAGAAGCTAAGGAAGGGCCGGTCAATGGTCGAATGCTGAAGCATTATTTTGATCCTATTTACTAGGATATTCTGATTTTTTCTAACTTGTACATAATATATCTTTTTCTAATGCATCAGTTTTGATTGGATGGTGACTTCTTGAAGTTGAAGCCCAAAGTGAAGGCCCTAAGCTTCAAAATTTTCACTATCATATATACAATAAAGCTACTAGAAGAAGGAGATTACATGTTCAGACTGAAGACATTTTTAAGGCATCTGACCTGCTGTTCTTGACTTTTCACAAGGAAAATCCATCCCCAAGTGGAACCAGTGTTAGACTCCTATACCAATAGGTATCATTTTTCATGATTGTCTTGATTGAACTATGCAATATGTTCAAACCTTCTTCTTGTGCAAAGGTGTTCCATATTCTTGAAAAGCCAAAAAATCAAAAAATTTAAAAAATGTAAAGACGGTGGATTCTACTACTTCGCTGTGATATTGATATTTTTCGAATAAAAGTGTTTTGGAGAAATTTACTTGTGGCTTGCTGGATGACAATTTGAAGCTCGGGACTTTTTGCAAGATTCATGTGTCGGACTGCAGTTCAATACGTCTTTCTATCCTATGTTTTAAGTTTTATATCTGTTTATAATATCATTGTGTCCATTTCTGAATAATTGACATAAAAGAATAAATCGGAATTTACTTAATTGTACTCTGATTTCAGTTGTAATTATTCTTAATGTTTTCTTCTAAATTGGTTATAAGCAACGAATTCTTAATTGCTCTTGCTTCGCTAATTTAAACATTTTGATTACTATAGTAAAGAATTCTTCACTGCTCTTTATTTGTAATCATTTCATTTCTTTCTTTTGAACATGCTGAAAGATTCTTAACTGCCTTTCATCCCTTCAAACCCATTCCATCCACTTTAAATTCTAAAAATTGTTCTCTGTTTGACTATCTTGCCCTGCAAAGCCATCTTGTGTGTAGAATAGAAATCCAGTAAAGCCATCCTTTGACTCCATAGCCCAATGGCCTGAAAATATTCAACCTTTCCCTTAGTTGGCGAATTCCACCATTTTAAATCAAAACTCTTGGACTTATAACTAGCCTATAACTTTCTAAGGACAAAGATAAATTATAAAGAGAGAGCCCTCTCTGGCTGGAGATTGGCTAGATTCTACATCTGAAGGTTGGTTTGTGGTTACCTCAGGTATACTTTCCTTTTCCACAACTTCAAGGAAAACCTGAGTGATAACAGTGTGGATCTATGTTTCCATACAACAAAGCTTTAAAAGGCCTAGTAAGATGCATCTTTATATATATATATATATATATATATATAGTGGATTGTTATGGTTTGTAACTTTTAGTAGGGAGTTATGTTTTGAGATAATCAAGTTGAACTATGGGATCTCATATACTTAGCTCTGTGTCAGTATGTTGTATGTTCATGTGGTCTTAGTAGACCAGTAAAATTATAATCCATTAAATATTAGTTACATGTATCATGTTTGCTTTGTTGTGAAAGTTATTTTACATATTTTACTATAGTATCATCTTTGCAATAATGCTTTCCAAGCTGAAAAAGGTGGAAAGCACCATAGTAATAGGCCTCTCCCACTCATGAAGGAAAAATTGTCACAAGTAGCCTTTGTATATCTAAGAGAAAAACTATAGAGATATTACATGTGTTTGATTGATTTCCCCTTACCTTTTTAATGTTAAAATTTGTTGGTATTTAACAAGAATCTAATTGGTGAATCACTCTTCTTTGATTTTTCTGTAAGTATAATAATCCCATGAGCAAGAGTTCATGAGATAAAATTTGATCTGATCAAAGTTCTCTTCATGCGTTATCTTACCATGGTATTTGTGGTTGGAACTTGTATATATATATTTCTGTGAGAAGGCATGTTAGTAGTGATGTGCCACTTGTTGACAATGACTTTATACCAGATGATCCATACTTTATGATGTGGATTCATCAAGGTTTTGATTCAATATCAGGAATCCTCTAAGAAAATCCATTCGGACCCGTTGTTATGCATGGCATTCATGTAAAGACACTTTAGTGGATTTCTATCTATTTGAAATAATAACTGCTATTTTTCCTTTGTTAAGGTGAGTTATCCTATAGAATGAACCTTTCCAAAGATAATTGAATTGCCATGGTGAGATTTCCACTATATTCTATAGATAAATGAAGCATCTCACATGTCGAAAAGATTGTGTAAAAGAAAAAGAGCTAGGCTACATGCAACTTATTGTGAGGCTTTGCTAACTACTACACTATGACCTTGTCATGTTCAGGTTACATAGAAAATTATGGAAGTTATAATGAATCCATCTTCCTATTGTCCTTGCTAAACTTTTGAGTGTATTCGATATATTCTACGCATTTTCAATTCTTCTTTAAGTGCTTGTGTCCAAGCGTATTTATTGGCTCATTATACGATACAATGAAAAACTACTAGCATACAAATCCACTTATAATGGTTGTGTCCTCTATCCTAATGTAATTGTAAGGTGGCTTGCATCAAGAGGAGACAACACTGTTAAGTGCATGAGGCTTGTAGCAAATAGGATCACTTATGATTTTAGGCTTTAAGTGATCTAGCAACACAATAACTTTAGTTGTTAGCTTTTCTAGTTCGATTTGTTGAATGTATAAGTGAGGTGTGTAATCATAAAGGCCCAATTTACTGGTATCCTCTACATATTGATTCATTTTTCTTATTTGAAGAGAGCTGGGAGGAATGAAGTCAATAAGATCCAAACCAACACCATAAAATCCAAACCAAGCTCCAATCTCCAGCAATGAAATTGATTTCTTGGTTGTTCTGGTGAAGATGTAACAGATGCTTCATCAAATATTTTCCTGCCATTATAATCCCTATATTTTTTTATATATGTTATATATCCTTGCTAATTAGTGTTCCTCAATTGATAACATCATATTCATATTGAAATATATTTGGCATTTTCCAGCAAATGTTTTGATAGAATTAAAAAGTGACTTAACCAACATTCTTCTCATCATCTTGGTCGTGAAGAAATTATCGAGTATACAAAATTCCTCCTACACTTGAACTCATCCACATAATACCTCCTACCCTTGAGCTACAAATAATAACTCATAATATTAGATGTAGTATTAAATGTTGAATCTTTGATTGGTCCAGTATGAGGAGATTATATGTAATATTAAAGGTTGAATCTTTGATTGGTCTAGTCTTAACTCTACTTCTATGTGGAGAATAGCGTGCAAGATCTTCGGATTTCTAGAGCTAAGTGATAAGAGGGTTACCAAAATGTAAGAGTGTACAGTTGTAGTTTTCTCCCATAAAAGTTTGGTTTGTACACCTTCAAATTTCAATAACATCTATAGCCTGAATGAAATTTAGATTATTAGAGAGGCCACAAGATTTTGGACATCATATGCTATCAGAGGGTTGGGGAAATGTTGGTTTTATAAACAAACCAGAAATAAAACAACATAAAACCCATATGTTAAATGACCTCTACTCTACATAAATGCAATAGAAAATTTGGACATACCTTTTTTTCAAATTCCAACATAATATTTACACAATACATTTTGGACAATAACCCATGGAATTTATTTTGTTTGGACATCAAAATTTACCAGTCCCCAGAGTACAATATGTCTTCATGGAAGTTGACTTAGAATAGAGGCCATATACAATTGCTGGGTGAGTTCTGTGCATAGTAAAAAAATGTGGTGGCCTCTTCCATTGGACTGGTCACTATTCATCCCTTAGTTAACAATATTTAATTTGTAACTCAATGTTCCAATATTTTTTGCTAGAGTATTGATAATCATTGGATGTTTTAATTTAGAGCACATAAATGTTTTCACCTTCATCCTTTTTTACCAATTCATAAGTTAGAGGGTTGGACTAGTAAGATATAAATATCAAAGTCTATTTCCTTTCATCGCAAGAAAAACTAATGTGTACAACTCCATTGTTGAGTATCAGCCTTCACACAATAAGTTAGTACAATACAGGGAAAATACCCTCTAGCAGATGTTTTTGAGGAACCCCTTATAAAAATACCCCAGACATCTATTTCTAGTAGAGGTTACTAGAGGAGGTTAGTGGGTGGAGGTTTTTGCAGATTTTTTTCGTTCGGTGTGCTTATCATCCTAAACTGCACCAGTGCATTCAACAAGAGAACGCACAGGTGCACACAAAACATTGGCACACGGGATACTGTGCGCCCCCTACACACTCGCCCGATGTGTATTATTACTGTAGCGCACCGGTGCTTTATAGAGATTCTACACCGGTGCATCCTGAAACCCTATGCCAAAATAGAAACTGCCCGGTGTGGTCTTAAGAAACTGCATCGGTGCACCTATAAACCCCGCGCAGCGGAACAGGGTTAAATAAAAAAAATATTACGGCCAAAAAAAATAATTTTTCACTTTTCTTAGTGCTTCAGATCTCTCAAGCACCGGTGCAATTTATCCTTGTTTGAGCCACCCTGACATCCGTGCTCCCCTTGCACCCATTGCACGCACTGCTACTATGCATTGTCCACCAATATCCAGCTTGAATTTTGCAAAATGGTGGGAAATTTTTATTTTGCAAATTCTACAGCCAATATGCCTCCTCGATGGCCAAATGTACAGGTATTTTTCTTGTTTTTCCATAATTAAGCCTTTTAGCGAATTATAATTTCAAATTACCTTAAAATTAACCATTTAAAAGAAAAAGAAAAAAAAATTGTCGTGCGGTGTGCTCAAGCCGTTCGAATCGCACTAGTTAGCAGTGCTGCCTATAAATTTACAGGCTGCACTGCAACCAATGTTAATAGTATCTGCACTGGTTCCAAGGCGGTACCGAAAGGCGCACTGTGTTATTTAAATTTTTTTTTTTAAAGTGTGGTGCGGTCTGTTACCCGACTGCACCGTTGACCATGTGGAATAGCAGCAATGCGGTGCGTTGACTTAAATAATCACCCTGGGGCTGGTATTTTTGTTAGTGCACCACATTCCGCATTTTGACAGGGTCAACGGTATGACCTGGCAAAAGACCGCACTGTTGAATATGTATGATGTCAAGAGGTCGGTGCGTTGATCGAACTATATGCCCCAGGGCATAGAGTTTAGTCAATGCACCGCACTCCCGACACCGTCCATAGTCAACAGTGCGCTGAAACTTTTTAGGTGCACTGCCGCCGATGCACTGAATATTTTCTGGTGCACCGTCGCTGGTGCGTGACAAAAAAAGACACACTGGTACCGGTGCATGGCTGTTTTTTGTGGCGCACCGACTATTTTTCTTTCCAAAAAAATTTATATATGTATATTCCTAAATACATGTCTCATCTAATAAAATAATTTTATTTAATATGTCAATCATTCAGAGACATGAAACAAGAGAAGAGAGGGAACAACAACAACAACAGGCAGAACAGTATAACATGGTTCGCCTATGGGAGGCATGAGAGAGGGAGAGAGATGTGTATCCTCGCCCTATTATAATAGCTACCCAGGGGCTCCTAAGTTAGGTATGCCTCCTCAAGTTCTATGAGGTGGATACTTCCCTAAAGGGCCATGGTGTGTTTTTGAGACATCTTATCCACAGGTGGAATGCCGACTGACAAGCTTTCTGGGTTGGTCCTAACCAGTGGTATGTGCCCACTGAGGAGGACATATATTGCATTACAGGGCTATCGAGGAGAGGGGTGGATTTTCCCTCATTCCCAGAGGTTCTAGTTGGCTATGCAACAGGGAGTTAGTTGGTGTACTCCCAGAGATATATTAGCACAGATATACTATCTCCTTTAGATTTTCAAGTCTCCGAAGGTAGGTTACGTGTTGCTGCATTTGGTAGTGAGGAGGTGAAGTTCCTATCACTTCTGATTTCGACCATTTCACACAACACTAGTGACGGGAAACGCATTAGTTTCCCACTTCTATATTATGTTGATTCTTTAGTACAAGAGCCATGACTTGTTATGTGGTCTGCCATTTTTTTGCGGAAGTTCTGTACAACCTTAGATAGATGTCGTGCTCATGCACAAGGGAGGGCCAGCTTCCCTTTTACTTCAGATATTTTTTGTTTATTTTTTGAGAGGTTTCCAGAGACGAGGCCTACTTTTGTTCAACATGCTCGTAGGTTGATGTTGGAGGCATGGATGCACATGTGGGGACAGATGATGCCCAAGAGGCGCGAGACTAAGTTTTCTGTGAGGATATCGCATGATGCACTAGAGTTGCTAGCTAGTGTTGATGAGCATCCCTTTGTTATGGTCTCATTTCCTTATGCTGGTTTGGATTGGCGAGGGTGTGCCAATATCCTCTTCATAGATGTTGAGCCACCGAATGATAGAGGTAATATTACTATTTTATTTAAATTTATTCTAACATGTTATTTAACTTGTTTTTATTAAATTGTGTAATGAATTTGTCTAATTTTTTTTTTTTACTTGTATATATTTTGCAGACATTTGGTATTTTGATGGTGAGAACATGCCAGCACCACCACATGATCCAGGTGTGGATATTGATGACGATCAGGATATGCCAGATGTCGAGGATCATCATGAGGCCGGTGCAAAGAGACTTGCTCTTACTGGTGCGCTGGTACCGCCTTTTTCTAGACGTGGTAGGCTTGATAGAAGATTGAGGATGGAGTTGGGTGACCAAATTTGTGCATTGAATGTTGAGGTGGGAGTCAAGCCTACTACTATGAGAGACATACAAGCTGATAGTAGGCTGGTACATATGTGGAGAGGCATGTTGCTTGTCATGTACAGCTTGATGCAACATGTCGTAGGAGCTACGACCTTAGTTACGCGATTGAGGATGACCCTTGCATGTTATAGGCATGGTTGAGACACAACACGTGATCGAAACTCCACAAGCAGCGTCGACGCATCATCTGATGATCACGATCAGGGGAGTGATCATCAGATACCTCACTTCACAGAAGATGAGCATCCTCCACTAGCATCGAACATCAGTAATCATGGAGAGCAGGTTGGACCATCGACCATGTCCAGTCATCACGATGAGCAGCCGACATTTGATCCTGATCAGCATGAGGCACTAGTACGAGATCAACAGGCATGTGTTGTTCACACATGTATCGACTGATCTTGTCGAGGCTGCACCATTGACTGAGAAGGCCTCCACTAGTACTGCTATTGATGATGTACCACAAATTGATAGATGACATTTATATTACAGTTGTATATTTTTGACATTATTCAGTTATATATATATATATATATATATATATATATATATATCTATGGTCCATGTGTTTTATGCTCATGTTGTAGTTGTACTTAATTTACATGTTGGTGATCATCATGATGTGTATATTGTCAGGTCATGTTAGATGTGTTCATTTAATGTGCATCTTGCAGATAGATGTGTATGTGATAGCAGTTATTTCACATGAGATGTATATTTGATGTTTGTGTTGTGATGATGTTATATAATTCTAATTGTGTTTTGCTAGATGATCATGATCATGATGATGTTAGCGAATTTGAATGTGCTTTTAGTCAAATATGATGTTAGCGAATTTGAATGTGCTTTTAGTCAAATATGATGTTTATACGATGGTTATCATGATCGTGATGTTTATTAATTAATTTAATATTAAATGATCATGATATTGTAAAATTGTAATATTTGTAATTCTAATTGTATTTAAAATTCTAAAATTGTATTTGTATTTGTATTAATTGTAATTTTAATTGTAATTGGGTAAAAATCCGAAGTCGGGTTACACTTTTGTGAGAATCAGGGGCAGAAATATTTTTTTCTCAATAATTCGACTGAACTTTTGTAAATGTTCGGCCGAACTATTAGAGATTTCGGTAAAACTTTTGAAATTAGTTCAGTCGAACTCGTTCTATCTTTTACATTGACGGCATACTGACAGCGTGGGCAAACAGAGTTTTGGCTGGAGATGGGAAAATCAGCAACAAAATTTCGGCTGAACTTTTAAAATAGTTCGGCCAAACTCATATTTTATAAATATATCAACCTGCAAACTTTTACAGGTTTCTTGTTCACATCTGTCTTGCACGTCTTGTTTTTTTTCTCTATTCACATCTGTCTCGCGCGTCTTGTAGCTGTTGCTCTGTTGCACTCTATCACTTTTTTTTTTGCTCTATTGCACTCTATGAAGGTAATTTTTGTTGATTTTCTCTTCTTCTTTTTGTAATTTTGTTTTGTTGATTTTAATTTAATTTAAATTTGTTCGCAGGGAATTTTGGTTTGTGTTTTCCATGACATCTTTAGGGATCGCCAGGTTTTGTCCTCGTTGCGGCTTCGTCCTCGTTGCGGCTTTGTCTGCGAATTTCCAGGTATGTATCTATGTATCTCTGCTTATTTTTTTTTTCAGCAACAAAAATACTTCTGGTTTATATAATGTACCAGGGCAAGTCCCTTATAGTAGTTAACATACTTACAAAAGTTTCACTTACATTTTCACTTGTTAATTCAAAATCGACAAATTGATTTTCTTACAGTATTCTGGACCTTTACATTAATATGTTGTGAATCTTCTTTCAATTGTACTTTCCAAAATGGATCAAAATAACAAAAACTGACAGAAAAAAAAAAAAAAAAAAAACATATATTTTACTATCCCTGCACAATCCATTTCACTATGACATTCTCTTGCTTATATATTCCCTTCCTTCCTGTTCCTATAAAAAAAATGCATCTTTAGAGGTCCAATTGCTGTAGTTATCAGAGTCACCATTACACCCAGGCTTATCACTATCTGGAGGAATAGCAGAAATCTTGTCGATGCCAGGTAGGAAACTTTCTGAACATTCTTTGTCAGTTTTCAACCTATGAACATTGTTAGTCTAATTTCCAGTTATGAGAGTCACCATTACCACTAGGCTTATCACTATCTACAGGAATAGCAAAAATCTTGCCGATGCCAGGTAGGAAAATTTCTGAACATTCTTTGTCAGTGTTCAACCTATGAATGCTGTTAGTCTGAATTACAGTTATCAGAGTCACCATTACCACCAATCTTATCACTATCTGCAGGAATAGCAGAGTTTTTGTTGATGCCAAGCAAGAAAATTTTTGAACATTCTTTGTTAGTGTTCAACCTATGAACATTGTTAGTCTGAATTAGCCTAAGCAAATATAATAAGAACTCTTTATGCCAAGGTTGGTAATTTATTCCAATCATGGATTGGTGATTTACTTCAAGTGTGTTGGATGTTGAAAGCAAATCATCCCCAAGAGAAGACATAAAACTCTTACCTAAACCCTGTGGCAGTTTTGTTTCAATATGACCAGTTGTAAGACTCCAAGGTGCATCAGAGGACTCTCTAGGATCACAAGCAGATGTTTTGATATTTGCAGAACATGAAAAAAGTATTAGGTACATATATGGGTGGGTTTGGGAATGTAGTTCACATGAAAAGTAATAGGGAATGGATTTAGTGGAAACCTTTTATAAGATTAGGACTGAAACAATGAGAGAGAGAAAAAACCTTTCATATTCAATGTAAAACACATGCATTGACTTACAATTGTGATATTTTCCCTTATTTCCAGCTTATTCCATCCTTCTAGAAAAATCCCTTTTAATGAAGCAAATATATCCATAGTGATCCACTGATATTTTTTGACCAACAACTATTCCATTTTGGACTTATATATTTCAAAACTATGCTCATTGAATTTATGCTTCTATATCTTTAAACTACTCAACTATTTTATTACACCATAGGAATCATTTCTATATATCTCCCATTTTAATGGGGTCTATCACATTTCGAGAAAAACACATTAGCCATAAAAGTTTCCCATTGAAACCAAAAGTGTTTTGATACAAAACATAGGTTTTGACCTTATATAGTTAATTGTTTCAGATAGATTCTTAATCAAATGAAAAATATTCAATCTAAAACACATGCATTAACATATAATTGAAATATTTTCCCTTATTTCCAACTTAGTGGACATTCTTCTAGAAAAATCCCTTTTAATGAAGCAGATATATCCATAGTGATCCACTGATATTTTTTCACCAACAACTACTACATTTTGGACTTGTATATCTCAAAACTATGCTCATTGTATTTATGCATCTATACCTTTAAACTACTCAATTGTTTTATTAAACCATAGGAATCATTTCGATATATCTCCCATTTTAATGGGGTCTATCACATTTCTAGAAAAAACACATTAGCCATAAAAGTTTCCCATTGAAATCAAAAGTGATTTGATACAAAACATAGGTTTTAACCTTATATAGGTAATTGTTTCAAATACATTCTTAATAAAATGAAAAATATTCAATGTAAAACACATGCATTAAAATATAATTGTGATATTTTCCCTTCTTTCCAACTTAGTGGACATCCCTTTAGAAAAATCCCTCCCTTTTAATGAAGCAGATATATCCATATTGATCCACTGATATTTGTTCACAAACAACTATTCCATTTTGGACTTTTATATCTCGAAACTATGCTCATTGAATTTATGCATCTATATTTTTAAACTACTTAAAACTATTTTATTACACCATAGGAATCATTTCTATATATCTCCCATTTTAATGGGGTTTATCACATTTCGAGAAAAACACATTAGCCATAAAAGTTTCCCATTGAAACCAAAATTAATTTGATACAAAAAGAAAAAACACATTAGCCATAAAAGTTTCCCATTGAAACCAAAAGTGATTTGATACAAAACATAGGTTTTAACCAAGTATATAGTTAATTGTTTCAAATAAATTCTTAGTAAAATGAAAAATATTCAATGTAAAACACATGCATTAACATATAATTGTTATATTTTCCCTTCTTTCCAACTTAGTGGACATCCTTCTAGAAAAATCCATTTTAATGAAGCAGATATATCCATAGTGATCCACTGATGTTTGTTCACAAACAAATTTTCCATTTTGGACTTTATATCTCAAAACTATGTTCATTGAATTTATGCATCTATATTGTTAAACTACTTGAAAATATTTTATTACACCATAGGAATCATTTCAATATATCTCCCATTTTAATGGGGTCTATCACATTTCGCGAAAAACACATTAGCCATAAAAGTTTCCCATTGAAACCAAAAGTAATTTGATACAAAACATAGGTTTTAACCTTATATAGCTAATTGTTTCAAATAGATACTTAATAAAATGAAAAATGTTCAATGTAAAACATATGCACATTAACATAATTTTGTGATATTTTCCCTTCTTTCCAACTTAGTGGACATCCTTCTAGAAAAATCCCTTTTAATGAAGCAGATATATCCATATTGATCCACTGATATTTTTTCACCAACAACTGTTCCATTTTGGACTTATCTCAAAACTATGCTCATTGAATTTATGCATCTATATCTTTAAACTACTCAACTATTTTATTTCACCATAGGAATCATTTCGATATATCTCCCATTTTCATGGGGTCTATCACATATCGAGAAAAACACATTAGCGATAAAAGTTTCCCATTGAAACCAAAAGTGAATTGATACGAAACATAGGTTTTAACCTTATATAGTTAATTGTTTCAAATAGATTCTTAATAAAATGAAAAATATTCAATGTAAAACACATGCATTAATGTATATAATTGTGATATTTTCCCTTCTTTCCAACTTTGTGGACATCCTTCTAGAAAAATCCCTTTTAATGAAGAAAATATATCCATAGTGATCCACTAATATTTTTTCACCAACAACTATTGCACTTTGGACTTGTATATCTCAAAACTATGCTCATTGAATTTATACATCGATATCTTTAAATTACTTGAAACTATTTTATTACACCATAGGAATCATTCCGATATATCTCCCATTTTAATGGGGTGTATGACATTTCGAGAAAAAAACATTAGCCATAAAATTTTCTGATTGAAACCAAAAGTGATTTGATACAAAACATAGGTTTTAACCAAGTATATAGTTAATTGTTTGAAATATATTCTTAATAAAATGAAAAATATTCAATGTAAAACACATGCACATTAACATATAATTGTGATATTTTTCCTTCTTTCCAACTTAGTGGACATCCTTCTAGAAAAATCCCTTTTAATGAAGCAGATATATCCATAGTGATCCACTGATATTTTTTCACCAACAAATATTCCATTTTGGACTTATATATCTCAAAACTATGCTCATTTTTTCCCAAAAATGTTTTTCTGGGGCACTACCCCTGAACACTTGTGTGTGGGGAATTTCTCGTCTATATGAAACCCTAACGTGGGGGTCCTTTCCACCCATTTTATTCCCACCACTATGCTTAGAAAAATATATAGTGCATGGGGGTATTCACATAAAGAATATAACACATACCAAATATCCAATAATTCTCCTTAATGTGACCATCAATGTTGTAATGGTTAGAATAATTTCTACTACCCTTGCATGGATGTGTAGTGGCTATTTTATTGTTATCCTCCTATTTCCAGTTCTTATTCCCCTCCTTCAAAGCATCTTGGTGCTATTTTTTCTTCAAACCACTGAAGTACCATTTATTTTGGCCTAGATGGTTTCTAGATAATGTGCGTATACACATGGCTCATACATTATCCTTAGCTTAAAAAGAATCACTTTTTTTTGTAGATGGTTATATAGACCCCACATATACTTAAGGAGTACATTTGGGCCCTTGGGAAATATATCCAATAACATGACCATATTTTTGAACTTATTACACTCTTATACACCCTTATGTCTACGTAAAGTAGTGTGAGTGATTCCACGAGTCCTCTACACACTTCATAAGGTATAATTAGGACAGGTAGTGCTAACTTCTACAATTTATATAGGCAGAGTCTGTAAAGGGCCAGGTAGCCTCTGGATCTCATCTTTTATGAAAGGTGACATATCCAGTAAATGCCCCTACAGTCAATCTCTGGAATAGATCTAAATAGAAGTTCTTCATTTTAATATCCATTAAAGACAACCACTTTAAGGCAAACTGTGTACATGTGTCATTTCTCCCATAAATTCTTAAGAAAAGTTTTTGAAGCATACATGTCATGTTGGCTTTCTCCCATTAACTTTAAAGCATGTTTTTTTTAAGTACATAAAATAATTTTTCAAACCATGTAAATGTCATTTCTCTCGAGATTTAAGGCCTAAAAATTGAACCTAAAGTGGTTGAAATCTCATAGGATTTTGAACTTCCATAGGATTTTAGTCGGTCTATTCAGTGTTAACTTCTACAAGTTCTAAAGGCGGAGTTTGTAAAGGGCAAGGTAGCCTCTGGATCTCATATTTTCTCAAAGATGACATATCCAGTAAATGACCCTACAGTCAATCTCTGTAACAGATCTAAATAGAAGTTATTCATTTTAATATCCATAAACCTCAACCACTTTAATGCAAACTGTGTACATGTGTTATTTCTCCCATAAATTCTTAGGAAAAGTTTTTAAAGCATACATGTCATGTTGGCTTTATCCCATTAACTTTAAATCATATTTTTTGTAAGTGCATAAAATAATTTTGCAAACCATGTAAATGTCATTTCTCTCAAGATTTAAGGCCTAAAAATTGAACCTAAAGTGGCTGAACTCTCATAGGATTTCAAAATTCCATAGGATTTTAGTTTGTTTGTTGAGTGTTAAATTCTACAAGTTCTAAAGGTAGAGCCTATAAAGGGCCAGGTAGCCTCTGGATCTCATGTTTTCTCAAAGGTGACATATCTAGTAAATGCCCCTACATTCAATCTCTATAACAGATCTAAATAGAAGTTCTTAATTTTAATATCCATAAACCTCAACCACTTTAAGGAAAATTGTGTACATGTTCGTTTCTCCCATAAATTCTTAGGAAAAGTTTTTAAAGCATACATTTCATTTTGGCTTTCTCCCATTAACATTAAAGCATGTTTTTTCTAAGTGCATAAAATAATTTTGCAAACCATGTAACTGTCATTTCTCTCAAACTTTAAGGCCTAAAAATTGAACCTAAAGTGGCTGAAATCTCATAGGATTTTGAACTTCTATAGGATTTTAGTCTTTCTATTGAATGTTAACTTCTACAAGTTCTAAAGGAAAAGTCTGTAAAGGGTCAGGTAGCCTTTAGATCTCATCTTTTCTCAAAGGTGACATATCCAGTAAATGCCCCTGCAGTCAATCTTTGTAACATATCTAAATGGAATTTCTTCATTTTCATATCCATAAACCACTACCACTCTAAGTAAAACCTTGTACATGTGTCATTTCTCCCTTCTCCCATAAAATTTTAGGCAAACGGGCATGTGTAATTTCTATTTCATTTCTCCCACAAACTCATAAATGTGTGACTTTTGACATAACTAGTTGTTTTAGTAAGTGAATAAAATTCATTTCTCCCACAAACTAAAGGCTTCTTCGCATTAATTCTAGGTGTGAATTATACCATAAAAATTTTAAGTCAAACTTTAAGATAAGCCATGCACATTTTTTTTTATCTCATGCACATGTGTCATTTCTCCCATGCATTTTCAATAAATTTCAATTCAATATATATTTTTATTGAATTTGTTTTTTTTTCAGGAATAAAAAAACCACTAAATATGGTTGAAAAATGGAAATTATGCATAGACGTTTCTTGGTATCCCAATCCATGGAAAGTAGTGATTACATATGTGCTTTCCAATATTGCGACTAGAAAAGTCGTCCAAAGGAAAATGAATATACTGGGAAGAACAACAAACAACGAGGCATATTATATTGTATTGATAGAAGGCTTGGGAACATCTATGGAGTATGGATCAAATGGAATTGTAGTTTTCACCAATTTTGAACTTGTGTGCAACCATATGAATAACGTGTACCAAGTTAAGAAGGAGAGGCTAAAAGAACCGCATGGAATAGAAAACAATATTGTTAGCCAATTTCAATTTTTTAGTATAATACATTGTACAAATGTGAATAAGATGTCTTCTAATCTATTGCGTGGGGCAATGCCAATTCAGGATTCATCTATCAAAGATGAATTAATAGATGAATTATAATTATATGGGGGAATGGCAATGCAAGATTCATCTCTCAAAGATGAATTAGTTTTGAGACGCTCTTCTTCACAAATTCAAGATTCATCTCTCAAAGATTAATTAGTTTTGAGACGCTCTTCTTCAAAAATTCAAGATTCATCTCTCAAAGATGAGTTAGTGTTGAGACGCTCTCCTTCAAAATTTATTGATGGACATTGTAACATATCTTGGATATGTGTGTGTTTTGTACTTATAAATGCGTTTTTTTAATGACCATGTGCTTTTTTCAATTATATACCAAGTGTGCTCCCACCGCACCATTTAAATCACAACTTGGTGAAATTCACATTTGCAACAAGTGGTGAACTTCACATTTTTATAAAATTAAAATGCGGGGACTTCAACAAATTTTTGTTTAAATGGAATTTCACTTCTTTTTTAATGAAAATGTGTTTTTTTTAATTTTATACCAAGTGTGCCCCCACCATGTAAAGCACAATTAGGTGAACTTAACATTTTTATAAAAAAATTTGCTTAAATTGAGTTTGATGCAGGGGCATTAGGCTAAAACAACTTCCATGTAGTTTTATAGGCTTAGGAGTTTTAAGTCTTCAAAGGGGTTATATTTTATGAAATGAGATAAGTAGGTTTTAATTAATTTTGATTAAATGTAGAGAGAGTTGTAACTGTCGTCGAATGATTAGAGGATAGAAGAAGTTGATTAGGTGGAGCCAGTTTCAGTAATTTAGGGAGTTAGGCTAAATTTAGGGTTTGAGGATTCCAAGAGTTTTTTTAGTCATCGAGGGAACTGAATCGATTGACTATCCATTTTTTATAATTTAAAGCCTAAAAACCATTAGGAGACAAACCTGGAGATCGACAGAATAGGGTAGGGTAGTGAGGTAGAAGGGCCATTTGATTTGAAGATCTAGCCAAGGACCAGTAAGTTGTAAGTGATTTCGTTCGATATATATGAAAGAAGTTAGTCCTGAATTCTGGGAGATGTACATTTTTTGATTTATTCTGTATGAAGAA
Organism: Pinus albicaulis; assembly: GCA_034641835.2. Classification (NCBI taxonomy): domain Eukaryota; kingdom Viridiplantae; phylum Streptophyta; class Pinopsida; order Pinales; family Pinaceae; genus Pinus; species Pinus albicaulis. The sequence goes on from CM076584.1 coordinate 143,183,391, forward strand.
TATTTTGAGTTCCTATGATTATCCATGGAATAGAACTCTAAAGGTTGAGGGTTAACATGGTACTCTATATGAAATGAAGGAATCAATGCAATTTGTCATATTTGAATGTTATTGAGCTTGTAATCGATTACAAACCACAGAAATCAAATACAGAGGGGGATTGGAATCGACCCTATTCAATCAGATACACAGGGGTTTAAGGACTGATAGACAGTGAAGGCTATATATTCGTCGTGCATATACAGTGAATAGAAGTCCGGCTTTAAGCCACACATGGAGGCCTTATTCCATTCATAGAGAATGGATTTGTGTTACAATAACCGAGTATAGGGAAACGGTTATGCACTGTCTGTGTGCCAGAGAGGGTCATAGTGGTTCGGTGAGTTCATAGATGTACAAGTCAAAAGAGGAATGGTGAGTTAACTGAATAAGCAAAGATTGGGTTTTATTGCGAGACATGGTGGAATGAAACCATAGTCTATTTAGAATTCGAATTAAGGATACAAGGTTGAAGGCAGAGCTTATAGAATAAAGGCACTGAAGGGTGGCGGAACCCTCAGTCAAGAATGGAACTAGGAGCGTGAATAGTGAAGGTAGTTTCGGAGGTAGAAACCAATGGTCTCAGATTATTAAGAAGTGGTAAGTTGGTTATTGAAAAAAATGCGATAGTGCTCTCTGCCCAACACGTATCTTGAGGTGGTAAGCTAAAACCACTTTCATTGTGTTTTTTTTTAGCGTTAAAGCTCGCTGGATAAAAAAACATGATATTCGTTTATGTTCATTGGATCATTGGTGTTGATGCAACGAGGCATCAATCGTTGGATGTGAAGGGGAAGTTAAAGGCTGGGACCCACTTTTATCATGTGGGGTTGATGGATTAAGCCTCGAGCAGGTTTGTTGCACGATGTCCGTAGAATCACTGAAGTCAAATGCGACGATATGTCCATCGTTTGATGGAGAGGTACGTTAAACGCGGGGCCATTGCATTATAAAATCATTGTGATAGTTTTTTTATGTGTGTCAAAGTTATGCAGGCCAAATTAAATAAATATTGATGGCGGATATATGCATTAGGGTCTCGTAAGATGAGTGCATAATTGGGTTCACCCAAGGTTTGTGATATCAATAGTCACATTGATATTTGATTAATTAAAGCTCGAAATTATATAACGTGAGCCGATACACATGAAGGGAAAGTATGGGTCGAATAACGCTAGTGGTTATCGATGAAAATGGCGGTACAGCCAACATAAAGAAGGCTGGTACGTTGTGACTATTATAATTATATGCTTTGGTATTATAATACGGTGAATTTTTATGCATACATTGATGTATGTGTTGGTCGAGGAATGTATATTGGATAATATTACAAAGTTGAAATATGTGTTTGATGAGCTCGCGAATTGGGTCGGACTATGGTCTAACCATAGGGTTGGAAAAAGGTAAAGCTTCCTCTTAGAGTGAGTGAAAGCATGGTTTTAACCACTGAGACTTCAAGTGGACACTAAAGCTTTTGCACTGTCTATTTAAATTTCCAATCCAGCAACTAAAGTAGTGTGAAATTTCCCAGGCATTGAGGTAAATGGGGACATGAATTTGAATTGCATTTTATATGCATAGAGAGTGAAAATTATGGGGACTGTGGGTTTTACCCTGTATTAGAGTTTCACACATCAATTAGTGCTTTGAAAGTTGTGTTTTACATAATTTGTGTACACTAAATTACATTAATTTTCTGAAATTCATTTTGAATTTATTTTAAATTAGTCATTTAAAAAAATAATTGTAAATTTCCACCATAGATATATATGTCATGGAGGATGAAAAACGAAGATCAACAGAATCCCATATCTCTACGAGAGAGGGGGATCAGGGATCGAGGGATGTTCATGGTATTTAAATATAATCTTAAATCTTCATACATATACATACATGTGTGTACATATGGAATTTATTTTTTATCAACTTTGTCAGTTAAATTAGTTGTTAATAAGTTTCATGTTTTATTTTTTAGGAGCTCAGAGGAGAAGGGTCTCTACTCCATCAATGGAGCATGCCCATGGTTCACCCAGTCATGGTATGGCTCATGCAATTTAATCAATGAATATGTACATGTATTTATATGTATGAATGTATTTTTCAATTGATTATAAATTCATATTTGTTTATGAAGCTTCTATCTCGTCTCGAGTGGTTGGTGGTGGTTCAAATCCCCTTACAGGGCCATCAATAAGTGCTATCATGTTGCATGAAGGTGGTGATATTTATTCCCTTAGAGGCCAATCAACGGATGGTCATGTTGGTTCTTAGCAGGGTCGTTCTGATTCTCAATAGTCTCAGGGTGGACAAGATGCTAGCCAACCACATCAAGGTGGCCATCAATTTGAATATTTTTTTCATTCAATTTGTACAGATTTGTTTACATGTGATTTTTCTAATATAAAAAATTTTATATATTGATACAGAGTCTAAAAATGCTCCAAATGTTGGTAAAAAAAGACGTAGGGTAGAACGCTTCATTCAAGAAGAAGGTTTTCCACCCACCATGACTTATCCGACTGACATTTCTGATATACCTTGGGAAAGAAGCATGCACCAATGAACTTTGGAAAGGTGTCAACATCTTCATGCAAAATTGCAGAGAGATCTCATGGCTTTGACTCTACCTGCTGAGAGTCAAAAAAACTTGGAAATAGTTACACACTCTTTAGGCCAACTAGTAGATGCGTACCGAAAGCTTGGGCCAACCACTGATACTTTTGTGGAAGTCATGAGAAAAATAAAGGAAACAGTGATGGGTCCCGATAAATGGGAGGTTGTTAAAGAAAGAGTTACAACAACAATGGCAAATTCTATGTTTAATTTCAAAGAAGGGCCAAAAATAAAGATGTTGAAGGTGCAATATTTCAAGCACCCTAATATAGATCACTATTTGTATGATAGAAACCTTGCGGCCTATGGAAGACTCCCATGGAATGACGAGGTTCTGCTTTATTTTGAAAAATTATTTTATGCAAAATTATTTTTGCAAATGAAACCCAATTAAAATGACCTTCTCTCTGATTTTTTTGGTCCTTGTAAAGGTCGATTGTGTGACCGTAGGGGTGCTAGGCATGATGCTGAGTTGCCTCGTCTTGAGACACCATTGGTTAGTCTACCTTTTGGTGTCGAAACTTTGTGGCCAGAGATGGAAGCCACTTCTCAAATTAGTCGAGAAGCAAGGGATGCCATGATCAACAATGTTCACAGTGGATTGGGTGGAGTCGATGTTTGTGTGAATCAACAAAGAGCATGTGATAATGCACGTGCTAATTTTGTGTATTATATAGATGAAGAGATTGACAACATGAGTGTTGAAGATCTCAAAACATATGAAAATAATTTTTGCAATGGTTGGCATGACCTAATTGTTCATGAGTAAGAGGGCATGGGAACGGTATGTGTTAATGGTTAGGGTTCAATTATTTTAACACATGTACAATTTGTAATAAATACATATATACATACATTTAGTTTTATACATTAATCTAACAAAAATGTATCAGTATATGTTAACACCATTTGCTCATTATATGTTAATACTATTTGCAGATGTCACACTTGATGAATGACAAAAATATTAATATCACGTTCGGAGCCTCTAGTTCAAACTATAAAGATGGGTCTCACCATCAAGATATGTTGGAAAATGTTAGTGTTTTTTAAGTGATATTTTTAAAATAAATAATTGTGCACATATGTAAATGTACATATATATATAATAAAATGTTTTAATAGATTCCGATTTCGTTCGATGTTTTGGGATGGCGATATCTTCTTCTTCCTTGGGAGATGTACCTTCTACTTCCTTAGGAGATGTGCCAGATCCACAACAACAAGTATGGACAAATTTTCACTTTTAAAATTTATTTTTTCAAGTTATATATTCCACCTCAAAAAGTTCCATTAAAAAATGAGATATATCTATATCTTGAGTTATTTTAAATTTTTTGAATTTTAGGTTTTTGAAGATTTTCTTTATAAACCACTCTTAGGAGATGTGCCAAATCCAACAGCACAAGTATTCAATTTTTCACTTAAATATATATATGTTTTTAAATTATAAGTTATAAATTGAAGCTTAAAATTTGTATTATAAATTGAGATCTAGAGATTTTGAGTTATTTTAAATTTTTTGAATTTTAGGTTTTTGGAGATTTTCTTTTGGAGCCTCTCTTAGGAGATGTGCCAAATCCACCTGCAGAATTATTCAAATTTTCACTTAAATATATATGTTTTAAGTTATAATTTATAAATTGAAGTTTAAAAGTTTTATTATAAATTGAGATCTTGAAATTGAGTTATTTTATACTTTTAAATTTTTTGAATTTTAGGTTTCTATAGAGGATTTATTTTCTCCATGGACTCTAGCGATGGAGATAGGAACATCCACATCATTTCAACCATTTGAACAAGTTGTCTAACTTTTTTTTTAATATTATGAAAATAAGTTTATATATATGCATTTTCATTTGAAATTTTTTAATATATATATATAATTTTACATGTATATTGTACAGTTTACTATTCGAGATGTTCCCATGGGGGAATTTGTAGTAGACGAGAAAGAAATGGAGAGAGAACCTCATGAGGTATTGCATGATTTTATTTTTTTTTATATTTTGTTTTTTACATGAAGTTCTATATATTCTCACTCAATTTTAAAACATCAAATTTTAATGTTTGTACACATTGTGTACAGGTTCCCCATGCTTCGCAGGATAGCTCGCGGATTGAGACTTTGATGGGAAAGACACTACATCCATCTATATTTGATGGATGATGCACATGCACACGTGAAACATTATATTTTCAATATATTTCTAGTCTTAAATTTACTTTTTTATATATTATCTAGATGCAGTCATATATAACTTGATACTTGATACTTGTGAGATCAACAAATCTTGGGCATATTTTATGTGAACTACATTTGGTACATGTGAATGTGATATATAATGTTTTTAAAACTTAAGTTTTGGATGGTTGAACTACATTTGGCATGTGAAGTAATGTTACAATGTTATATATAATTTTTTTTGTTTTTAAAACTCAAGTTTTGGATGGTTGAACTACATTTGGCATGTGATGTGAAGTAATGTTGTGTTAAATAATTTGTTTTGTTTTTAAAGTGTTATGGTTGAACTAAATTTGGCATGTGAAGTAATGTTACTTGATACTTGATACTTGTGATCTATAATGTTTTGTTTTTAAAACTCAAGTTTTGATACTTGTGATCTATAATGTTTTGTTTTTATAACTCAAGTTTTGGATAGTTGAACTACATTTGGCATGTGAAGTAATGTTGTGTTATAATTTGTTTTGTTTTTAAAGCTTAAGTTTTGGATGGTCAAGAACTACATTTGGCATGTGAAGTAATGTTGTGATCTATATTAATGTTTTGCTTTTGAAAAACTCAAGTTTTGGATGGTTGAACTACATTTGGCATGTGAAGTAATGTTGTGTTATAATTTGTTTTTTTTTTTAAACTTAAGTTTTGGATGGTTGAACTACATTTTCCATGTGAAGTAATGTTGTGATCTATATTAATGTTTTGCTTTTGAACTACATTTGGCATGTGAAGTAATGTTGTGTTATAATTTTTTTTGTTTTTAAAACTTAATTTTTGGATGGTTGAACTACATTTGGCATGTGAAGTAATGTTGTGATCTATAATGTTTTGTTAAATTAAAACTTAAGTTTTGGATGGTTGATTTACATTTGGCATGTGATATAATGTTAAATGTTTTTATTGGATAGTTGAACTACAATTGGCATGGCATGTGAAGTAATGTTGTGATATAATCAAAAAGTTTTTAAAACTCAAGTTTTGGATGGTTGAACTACATTTTCCATGTGATTATGATATTATGTTTTGTTTTTAAAATTCAAGTTGTCGTTTTCCAAACAAAAAAAATTCACATGAATATATGTACATGTAGAAATGATTTTACACATGTTTGAATATATATGTTAAAACGATTTAAGTACAACACACACACACACACAAACACACACACACACATATATCTAAAAACAATCATAAGATTCTAGGTCTTGTTAAATGTGTTGAAAACAATCATAAAATTTTAAAAATGCAATCTATAATGTATATATATCCAGTACGTGCAACATTTTTCATCAATGCATGTATAGAAAAGCTACTTTCAGTTAATTCCATTCTAGAACATATATATCTAGTATGTGCAACATTTTTCATCAATGCACATAGAAAAACTAAATGAGTAGTTAATTGCTTTCTAGAACATATATATCCAGTACTTCAACATGTTTCATCAATGCCAATAGAATTTGGCTACTTTCAGTTAATTGCATTCTAGAACATATATATTCAGTACGTGAAACATTTTTCATCAATGCATATGGGAAAACTACTTGAACAATTAATTGCATTCTAGAACATATATATATCCAATACGTGCAACATTTTTCATCAATGCACATAGAAAAGTTACTTTCAGTTAATTTCTTAGAACATATCCGACTATTGGACAGACAAATTTTGTACTATTTTCTATCAAGAATAGAGATGTGGGTCAAATCCCACCGAAAGTCGGAGAAGTGCTTCGAGTCTCTTGTCTGAAAGGAATATTCGTACAAAACTATTGTGAATGATTTATTTACATTGTGGATACGTTTTACTAGAAAAGCCCACGAGAAAAACTGGTCACATTTATTCTGTGTATATATCCAGTACGTGCAACATTTTTCATCAATGCACATAGAAAAACTAATTTCAGTTAATTGCATTCTAGAACACACACACACACACACACACACACAGATATATATATATATATATATATATATATATATATATATATATGTATATGTATATGTATATGTATATGTATATGTATGTATGTATGCAAAAATTTTCATCAAATCATGTATAGAAAAGCTACTTTCAGTTGATACTAGTGTGCATGTACCAAAACAATTTGTACATGTGCAAACACTTGCACAGATAACATAACAAGGAAACTCAATTTTTAGTTTAGTTCTAGAAGTTCTAAAACATGAATCCAAAGAGAAGAAATTGTTGGGTAGTTCAATAAAAAAAAACCCCAATGGAATTCCATCTTCAATGATTCGTTCATGATTGGATTTTGGCATTTTCCATTTCTTAATTTTCAATTTTTTCTTTGATTGAACCTCTATCAACTTTATGTGTGATGCACACACCAAGTGACTATATTGAAAACTTATGACATTAGGTTCATAGTCTTCAAAGTAAACAAAATCACCACTTTGATTAGTTTGTTTGCAAAAAAAACCTTTCAGTATAATAGATCCTCTTTCATATGGAAACCTGTCATCATTATAGTTTTCTAATAATTTCATTTTTCGTTCAGTGCAACTCATCAAATAATACTTCACATTTTCATCATTGTCAGTAGGTGCAATTATAGGAAAAACATCTCCTGCACAATAAAACAAAATTAACAAACTTATGTATTTAAATTTATTTCTATATATTTATCATTTGAAAGAAATTAAAATGTTACCTTCTCTAACAAGATTAGAAACTCGATCACCATCAAATGATATTGTAGTCTCCTCCAATTGCATTTCTTCAAACATTGCAATGGACATTTTTCCCTTTGTATTTAGCTTTGTATGTTTCCAATCTTTTACATACATTTTTTTTTCACAAACATCATTGGATTATGTGTTGTCTATGCAAACATGACAAAAACAAGAATATTTTCTTTTATCCAATCCAAACACATTTCTGGACAACTTTGTTTTAATTGAATGCCATTTTCGAGTACCTTTTATTGTTTCAATGTTATTTCCAATTGATCTATCTACATCTTCGATCCCAATATCCTAAAAAAACCATTATATGGAAAATTCAAAGAAGAACGTAAAGATGATATCAAAATAACATCAAATATAATCATTGTGATAAAGGTACATTGTTTAAAATTAGATATCCAATAAAAATTAAATTGAATGTACCTTCGCACCTCCCTTGATCGGTTAGTCTCATGGCTTAGAGCAGCGATGCACCATTGAATAACTTCTTTAGTGTCCACAAGTTGGCTTGCAGAGGGTTTCATTTGATATCTTCTAAGTGCTCGTTTTATGCATGCCCCTGCACCGTCATGTTCTCCTTTTCCATGGCCAGTCTCAAAGAAATTCCAACAATGTTTAATGCAGGTTTTCTTATGAAGACAACACAACCAAAATAATGATCGTGCAGATTTGAATTGACCTATACATCCACCTGACCATATCCAAGGTTCAGTGAATGCTATTCCATGACTTTTCAAGAAGTCATAAATCTTTCCAGAATAGTGTTGTAAAAAATATGTATCATGTGTACGATCGTCACTGATATAAAGTGATATTCTTTAATAACATGTCGATTTTCACTGATGCTTTCTATGTGATCGATATTTTGTTTAGCATGTCTATATAGAATATGGACGAGCATGGAGACTTGGTTAGAATGATAGTATTCACTCTGAATTTCTTTTTGTGGAACAAATGTGTAGTTTTCTGCAAAATCAATTATTGAAAAAATGGTCCCTGGTGGAAAAAATTCACGAGATTTTTTGAATTGCAAGTCTTGCCATCGAGATCTGTGCGAATGCTTCATGTATTTATAAATTTCTGCCTCAAACTTTCTCAAAAAGTCTATCGCAAAAATTTATTCTTCTCGTAATTCAATTCTTTTAGCACTATTTTCACCTTCAATCGATGTATGGATATATTCATATCTCTTCCATTTCACTTTCATGTTGGACAATGACTGATCATTTATATCAATAGGATATTTGTTTTGAAATTTAGTCAAATTTACACAATCATCGCATTTTTTACCACCAACACATTTATTTTCATAAAATAGTTCATCTCTTTGTATTTCAGATAGAATTTGAGATATGAAATCACGGATAGTGGAAGGAGGTGAATCTTTCCAAAATGTTTTACCAAAATTAAGGAATGTGTCATAATATAACTCAAATTCCACATGATAATGACAACAACAACTGTCACGTATGGTGATAAGTTTTACATACCATGGTTTTTGTTGAACAAAAGCACTGGTTGAGACATGAATTTCATGATTCTCTTCTTTGAACTTGTTGAACAACTCTATTTGAGTGGTTTCTAAGAAATTTTTTTCATGTTCTTCGTACTGATTTCGTGCTATTATTTTTCACATCACATCCTTTGCATTTGGCGAAACATGTGAATTTTACTTCCAATATTCATATATTATTTTTTAAACATTTTCTCCAAGTCTATCTTCGTATGGTTGCCTACAAATATCTCTCCAATATGCGAGTTCATCATTTACATCTATTTGCAACCAAAATTTTTGATGTTCGTGCAAAGTTTTTTGTGAGGTTCCTGATGCTCATGCCATAGATTTTAGCAAGCAATTCTCTTTAGTACTTGATGAAACCACTGCCATATGTATTGCTCTATGCACAACTGAAACATTTTTCTTTGTACATCTTCTAATTGAATTTATAGCACTATTTATATTTTGTATCACATTTTCCTTCATTTTTTTTATCTTTTGTTGATTTTCTAATACCCAAAAAAATTGTTGCTTCTTTTAATTTCCTTAATGATAGGAGACCTTTCAACATTTGGGCTTGAACTATCACATTTTCCTTTATGAAGTATGTATCAAAAATGCAGTTAACATGATATCATATAACATGATGAGCTCTTTTATCTCCATATGTCTGAATTTCAACATTTTCTAACATCTCATCATCGACATAATTGATTTCATCTGTACATATTCAAATGAATAGTACATAATAAGTTTACATATTCAATAAATAACTAAATTAATAAATATGTATAATTTCAATAATACGTGCATGTGTTCAACATATATGTGTGTGTGTGTGTGTGTGTGTGTTGGACAGATTTGTGAATTACGGATAAAACACGCTTCCCTAGATAGATGCTAATCTATAACAATAGATTAAAGACTATACGACTAATTTTCCTAACTAAGAACAGACACACTGAATGGATTAGAGGCTTACTTGGGATCCAAGCATTTCCAAATGATTCCTTCTGTCACTTCCATTGTAGCTTCAAATTCCAGCAGGCTGTGCAAAATATTTCCTGCAAGAATGAATACTAAATAGAAAAAGATAGCAATATTACAGATGGCTATTCAAGTTATTTTGCTAAATCAGTAAAGCGTAAACCATATACATTAACCAAGATCTTGCAATATGGAAAATCAAAGCCAATATAGATGCATATAGGGAAAAATAAGTTGTACTCTTTATTAATGATAGAAGGAGAGGTTACAACCTAGTGACTGATTTGAAGTGACCATCTCCAACAACATTCCAACCTCATCACAGTATAAATGTCCGCAGCAGCTGTTACACAAATCTAACTCTCAATTGAAAATCCGCCAGCATTTCTCTACTCAAATTCTTCCTTTTTCCAAGAACTCAGATCTGTGGTCAATTTATGGAGGAGTTGAAGGTATTTTTAAAATAAATGACTTTCCAATAATAGGCAAGACATGTTCCCAATCTTGTAGATGTCAAATGGACACATGGATTCGAAGCTTGACACATGTGAACTCTTCTAGAAGGCACTGGCCAAGTGGAGATTCTGGAACAATGATAATTTCGTTGCCAATTTGATCAACACACCTGTGAAGGTTGGGAAGTGCTTTTGCAGATCAACCTTGCATGAGTATACCTGCATATGCAACGCACTTATTCCCTTTAAAGTCAACGTTGATGAGCTCTCATATGATATATTATAAACTTCAAACCCTGGAAACCTTTTTTTGATGAAAGTCATGTATGATTTGTCTTGTTCTTTGTCTTAGGCCATGTAGCAACATGAAATGAGAGGGGATGATAGACCCTATTCATTGGTTCTAGAGATGATGCCCAGTTAACCAGGTCATTGCGAATGATGTCCAAATTGACCTATAACAAATTTCCCCCTAAAGCATGAAATCAAAATAATAATAAAAACATTTGATTGAGATGCTTTACACTATGATGGGCTGGAGATGAAGCGGAGTGGTCACCTGCATCAATCTTACAATACATTACATCATGATATATCCTCTTTGATCATAATTGCAGAGGGTAGGCATTCCCATATTCAGCACATAAACAGTTTAATAACATGTGCATAATTATGAAAGTCGTCTTCATTGGAATGTTGCCCAAATGCACACATGCCATAGATATAGGCCCATGTTTGGATGAAAATCTGTCTGTAAGGTCACCGTACAGATGATGTGTACAACAATATTGAAATCACAGCCCCGATGGCTGAAACTAGATCTGGGGTCTTCTTATCTCATTCACTCCATCATTCGGGTACAATTCTAGCCATGTGAATATATGATTTGTAGTCTAACATGGAAAGACATCATTTGATTACCAGCCAATAATGTGAGTTGTTAACAACCGCGAGAGAACCACCATTAATGTCAATGGCCCTCAAGGTACTGCAGTACATTTCGTAAGGTGTGAATAGATGATTTTATGTTGAATGCCAAACATAATCTTTCGGTCAAAGGTCCAGAAGTGAGGATCTTGTCTATGTTGTAACAAACTTCATGGTACTGGAATATGATGTTTCTAAGTGAACTTCCTGGATATTGATTTGTCAACCACAGGAAGTCACCTTATTGAGAAACAAGAATTACTAATTTCGAAGACAAATATATGACTTGATATAGAAATTTTCAAGGATGACGGTCATGAGAATGAAGGTTTATGAGTATTGCAGAAGGATGAGTATTCACTGGATGACTTCTCTTGAACATATTGGCGACACTGAGATGAGTTGGCAACATTGACCCAAAACTGAAGTGAAGGTATGATGAACCATAGGTATGAATGAACCATCAATAAGATTACCCAACCCAAAAAATCATGGACATGGAGTGAAGGAAGTGTCATATTCAAGAGCGACTTGCTACCATAAATAATTCTTGCTCACTTTTTCCAAATTTTCCCTGGTCATTTTTCGACCAATACCTCTTTATTTTTTAACAAGCTTGAGAAGGATAACATTTTCTTGATCTATAATTCAACCCTTCAGGTGAATAAAGTATCACTATTTAATAATTTAACGAGTCTAGCGATGAATAAAACTCGATTCTTGCCATGATTGACAAGGCCATTGCTATTTTATGTTTTAATGAGCTTAATGACAATGATAGCCCGATCCTTTTTCATATTTAGAGAGTTTGAAAAAGAGGATGAAAGAAAACTCCATAAGTGATTTTTCGTAAATTCGTCAATCAGATCTAAAAAAGTGTAAAATAATATCTGAGAGAACCTCTTTGGTCATGTTTAACCAAGGTATTCCTTTTTCGTAAATAATCTATCTCAGTCTGGAAAAGGGTTAAACTTATACTAAGTAGATATCAATTCATTTACTTTTACGAGCTCGAAAAGATAAGTGCTCGGTAATATTTTCACATTATCGAAGTCTGAAAAGAGCTGAAAGAAGACTCCAAGGGTTCCTTTTTCGCTGTTATCGAAGCTCGAAAAAGAGATAAAAGTGTGCTTCAAATCCTTTTTCATTTTTAACAAAGCTTGAAAAATAAGGAGAAAAAGTATGTTTTGTGGTCAAGTCATTCTTTGAAATAAATCTGCACGACTAATTTTTTCATCAGTTGTATATCCTATTCAGAACAACATCAAATGGATTAAAAATACCTGTTTCATGATAAAAACATAATAAAACTATAGTCATAGCAATAAATTTAACTTGAAAATAATTAAATGACTATGAAAAGTAGTTTCACTATTCATTTTACCATTCCATAGTTACCATTTGCATTTTGGAGCTCTGAACCTGATTTTTCCCCTGAACTCTAGTAGTTGATTGCAATCATTTATGTGGACGGATTTCATTTCCGTTTGATGCAGGTTAGTGCCATGAACCTCCTCTTTCCTTTAGTATTCATTTCATTTCCAATTTCTGCAAATTTTTAGGGTTTTAAGGCCCCTAGGGTAAATTTTGCCCAAAAAGAGGGAAACGCACCCCTAAATGTCGAAATATGTGTTGCATAGAAAGTACAGTGAAGGGTACTTGCACATGCAATGCACTGTCTCTTGTTAGGGAGTGTGTTGGGCACAATCTAAGTTTTTGATTTTTATATTGTGTCCAAAATTTGCCTAGTTTTTTGTAATGAATGGAATCTAATGACCTTATTGTTGTATTTTAGGTTTCCATCGGATTATAATGATGATTACATGGAGGGAAAGAGAACATGAAGAACAGGATATGATTTCCCTAAATGATCCAGGTACAGTAAGAGCCCTAAGAGATTGTGGACTTCTTAAGTACTTCAGGTTGTCAGGGATGAGGCAAAAAATATAACTCTTGGAGTTCTTAGTTCGAGCATGGGATCCAGCTATTGAGGCATTTCATATTAAGAACCAATTGGTTCCCATAACATTTGAGGATGTATATTTTCTCATAGTTTTGTCGAGGAGAGGCTTGCCTATTTCACTCTCAGGGTTTATTGTTGGATGGGAGACTGTGAGAGATTATATTCTATAGCATTGCTATCCAGGGGCAGAGCCAAGCAAAGATGGAAAGATAAAAATCCGGGATGTTAGATATTTTCCTTTGAGAAGTATCCTATTCACGATCACTAAACTTGTTGGCACCGTTACACTACATGTAGCAAATAGATCGTATATGCAGTATGCGCTAGAGTGCTTAGAGCCAACAGACTTCAACTGGTTTGAAGTTGTTCTTTCACCGATAAAGGAACAACTGAATAAAGCAAAGGGAGGAAGGAAAAAGAATTTCAGTTATGGTTCAATCCTTATCTCCTTTGCTTTAGAATGGATTCCACTGATGTAGCCACAACATGTGAAACTGGATATAGCTATTCCTAGAGATCCTTGGATCCAGAGATGGGTAGAACTCATGAGTTCGCATGCAGGCCAATCGACTGTTGTGTTCTCTACTGCATTCTTCGCCTGGTTCGGGTGACAGATCATCGCCATCGATGAGTATGCATACACAGGTGTAGATTTTCGAGGACATCCAGATTTAGCATCACCAGAAGGTGCTCAGTGGGGTGCAATGGGTAAGAATGTTTTGACCATTTTTTTTTATTTTCCTATGGTTTATACAATGTTTTTGTATTTTTGATGTTTTCCCAAGACTAAACTAAATTTTTGATGTAATGCAGATGTTGGTCATGTTCAACCAGTAGAGGAACCAGAGCGTGAAGTAGATGCGCCAACAGAGAAGGCTTTTGGGAGAGCAGTCCTTCAGGATCTTGATATGGCTAAGACTCTCACTGAGCTTCGGCAGCACATAGAGGGGTTGACCTTCGGAATCCCGGATTTTTGGATCGAAGAGTTACCCATGCGACTGCAGCGACACACTATTGGGGTTCCTAACCACTGGATGCGGTTACTCCGTATGATAGCTAGATATATAGCATGTTACCATGAGCACCACTAGTTTACTTGTGACCTTTTGTATACATTTTGAGGTCGGATGACCAATGTGTCTTGGGCACAAATTTTTTAAGAACCTATAACTATCTATCTATATGATTTCAGAGTTTTCCTATGTTTATTGTGCAACCCGATTCAATGATGTGAATGTTTTCTTTACATATGTTGCAAATGTCTGTCTAAAACTTGATTAGCTAATGAATCAGTCAATGTGTTCAAATTTCTGTAAATGTGTTGATATTGAATAAAATCAAAATGTCTTTCCAAAAGTCGAACTCTTAGGAACAATCTATGCAGTGTTGGATTTCTAATAGTATAAACGCTAGTAAGTTGTAATACCACAAGTTATGACTCTAACCTTATGGTCATGCAGTTAATGCCAAATGAAATGGAAACAGAGAGAAGTTCGATAAACACACTATACTCATCGATATTTTCTATCAACCTACCAATACAAATCCCTTGAAAACTCACTAACTCAGCGTTCAGAGTGAAAATGGCCCACGCTGCAAAGGATATATTCTGCATACTATGACTAGCACCATCAGCATATCCAAAAAATGGTTCGGAAGATTCAGACATCTGCGATGAAATGTAAAGTGGATTAATAACGTCAAGAAAACTCTAAAAACAAATTAACATAGTGAATGTGAATCAACAACATATATATACAATATAACACAAAAAATTACTACACTCATGATTAAGCATAGTAACGTTTCAAATACAACCCATTTCTAGGCTTCACCAACGGAATTCCATTGTAATCAACCAACTCATAGGCACCCTTAGCAAAAACTCTTTTGAAAATATAGGGGCCATGCCATAATGATTCAAATTTCCTTGTACCTATTACATCAGCTTCTTGATCATAAAGAAGGACCAAGTCGCCCTCTGAGAAAATGCGAGGCTAGACATTTTTGTCATATTGTGCCTTTATACGTCTCTTATGTGCTTTGTTGGCCAATCAGGCTTCACGACACATTTCATCAAGATGGATGAGGTTAAGGAGACGTGCTTCTTCTTCTGAGGTGTCAGATAACAAGTCTATTGCAAGTTTTAACGCTGGTATTTCACATTGGATAGGAAAGATAGCTTCTAGACCATACACCAATTGAAAAGGAGTGAATCTAGTTCTGTTTCTAACCGAGGTTTGATACGCCCACAAGGCGAAGTACAGGATCAAATTCTAGTTTCTTTTTCAAACTCCTATCATCCATTGAAGCATACTTTTAAGAATCTTTTTGATAGCCTCAACTTGTCCATTTGATTGTAGATAATAAGGAGTAGAATTATCATGTGAAAATCATAACTTGGTAGTCAATTCAGACATCATGTGGTTGTGAAAATGCTTCCCATGATCTGTAACTATAGCCTGTGGGACCCCAAACTGTGCAATAACATGATTAAAGAAAAAAAATGCAGCTGTCTGTCCTGTGTTGTTGAATGTAAGCATATTTTCGGCCCATTTGTTAAAATAGTCGACTGCGACAATAATATAACCATACCCCTTGGATGAATGAGGGTTACAGATCATGAAGTCAATACCCCATTTCAAAAATGGTCCCACAGAGACAACATGATGCATTGGCACTGTCGGTTTGTTGATTTTACGATAAAAAATCTGGCATGAATGACAACTTCTGACCGCAAGGATGCAATCTTGAAAAATAGTAGGCCAAAAGTAATCGGCATAGAGTATCTTCTGTGCAGTAGCATATCTAGATAAATTTTCACCGCAAGCCCCAGCATGACAATCATTTAACACTTTTTCGGCCTCCTTATGAGTGAGGCACCTCCTTAAAATGGTATCAACACCACGACGATAAAGTGTATCGCCAACGATCAGATAATCCTTGGATTGGTATCTAATACGTCATTGTTCAGAGAGAGAGGTATTACGTCAAAAAGTTTGGGTTTGGAGATAAATGATGAAATCTAAATACCAAGGATCATATGATCCAATCAAAAACAGAGACTCGTCAGGAATTGATGGTTCCGATGTAGTTGCAGTACTATCAGAGGGAAGGTCACAGAGAAGCTCAGCCAAAACTAAAGACTTCTTTAACTTGGATTTGATGAATTCCAAATCAAATTCCTACAAAATGACAATCCATTTTGAATATTTACACCCTATCAATTGACGTGATAAGATATAAGTCACGGGGTTGCAATCCGAAACTATAGTGGTTTTTCAGAGCAGGATATAATGGAGAAATATTTGGACAGCTTGAATAGCTGCCAAGGCAAGATTTTCTATGTATGAGTACTTAGCTTCCATATCATTGAGATTACGACTCAAATAATAGATCGGATTTTCAATTCCATCTTCTACTTCAACCAATACCATAGCAATGGTCGTTTCAGTCGCAGCAATATATAGGAAATAATCATTTTGATAAATAGGAGGATACATTAATTATGCTCGAACAATATTATCCTTGACAACATCAAAAGAAGCTTGTGCAACGTGGTCCCAATGCAAGGGAACCCCCTTTTTAAGAGTCGAGTAAATCCTTTAGCCATTTTGGCGTAGTTTGGAATGAACCTTGGTAGGAAGTTAGTCTTTCCTTGAAGTTTCTGTATCTAAAGTAAATTTGATGGTGCAGGAAAATCAAAAATGGCCTAAACCTTCAATGGGTCTATTCGAATTCATTCTTTTGAGACTACGAATCCAAGAAGACGACCAAAACCAACACAAAATACACATTTATGTGGATTGAGGCATATTTTGTAGTGTCGGCAGCCTAAGAAAATGGCTCTCAAATGCATCGGGTAATCAGTCTGATTTCATGAATGCGCTGGTAAATAATCTAGATACGGTTGAACAATGTGCTTGATGTCATTGAAATCATAATCCATTGCTCTCTGAAAAGTTTCTCCAACATTCTTTAAACCAAATGGAAGTTTCCTATAATAGAATGTGCCCTAGGGACAAACGAATGTTGTCTTATGTTGATCATATGGGTGGATATTGATTTGATTGTAGCCGGAAAATCCATCCATAAACAAAAATATTTTGCATCCAGCACAATCGTCAATAATCTGGTCGATAAAGGGAGTAGGATAATTGTCTTTTGGACAAGCATGATTAACGTCCCAATAATCGACCCACACTCTAATAGTTCCTTGTTTTTTCATGAGAGGAACGATATTGGAAACCACTCATTTAGTGGAACAAGGTAAATGAAACCAACACGCAAAGGTTTTTCAACTTCTGATTTAATGGCAGCGACTTTATTTGGATGAATAGGATGAAGCTGTTGACGCATTGGTTTGACATTAGGATACATATTAATAGTGTGTTCAACTATACTAGTATCTATGGCTGGCATTTCCTCGTAAGACCAAGCAAATATATCACGGAATTCACGAAATAGAGAGTGATATGATTCGAGTTTTGACGGAGAAAAAGATACATCAACATGAATATTTTCTACAATGCCAAGTTTGGTCGAAATATCGATAGAAATGGTTTCTTCAATATTTGATAGATTTCACTCAGAACCAATTGCATTAATTGGTAAAGAATTCGAAAAGAAATTTTTGATTGATGGGTGATATAGTTCACTAAGATATTTTTCTTCATAATCAAGAAGATGGGAACGATGATGATAATCTTCCCATGGTTATCCTTCTAACATCATAGCTTCCAAAATATTTTCATCTGTCAAAAACATTGAGGAAAATGGATCAGATGGAGTACCAAAATCTAGGGAACGATCAACCCAAACACTTGGTGACGCTGATTTTGGATTTTCTGCCCAAGCCAGATAGATTGATTTCTATGCCAACTCAATAGGGTTGGGCGGTAAAAATTAATCCAACGTAGCAATATCAAAATCACCCATACTCTCCCTTAAGCCAGATAGAGTGGAAGAGATCATGTAGTAGGTTTCTATACTTGCAATTTCTACCGACGTTGCGGGTGGAAGTAATGCAAAGGTTCCCATGAGAGTGGAATCCTTTAAGAGTCCTACACCAATTTTTCTAAATTTCTAGTTGGGGTATGTGAACAAATGGAACACTTCTAGTTACCTGTGAAGTAGAGGCAAAGAAGGATAGCTAATTAATGACTGTGATTATACCTTTATGTGGAAAGGAAATCATTCTAAAGTATGTAGAAAAAATTGCAGTCATCGCATATACCCATGGCTTTCCAAGTAAAATATTATAGTCAAGGGGTCCTTCAACAACCTCCACATCAACATTCACTATTTTTCCCCTTAGTTCAACATGCAGGTTATTAATAATACCACAAGGTTTATATGTTCATCCATCAAAAGCCTTCAACATCATTGATGATTTTAATAAGCGTGGCGAGCCAAGTGACTTCCAAAAATTTAGAGACATAATGCATGTAGATTCTCCTTCATCAATAATAGTGCGTTGAACAAGGTGATTGAGAACATTTACTTGTATGGAGAATGCCAATTCTGCTGGTAGTTGTGGCACATAGCCCGTATGATTAAAGACGACAAGATTAGAATCAGTCGGATAAATTCCATCAATGGCCGACAATAAAGCTTGTTTTTGGGAGGGAAAATTTTGTAATACCTCAAGAGCAGACATAGCTAAAGGGGATTGAGCCAAATCTTCAACTATATTATAATTTTTTGCAGCTCTTTCTTGAGGATTATATGTGGATTTGTGAATTACTCCCTTCGGTGGCTTGATTGTCAATTTAGGAATAACAGTAGGTGGTACTAATTTTGTAGATGGATTCGTAGTTGAGGTAGTAGGTTGATCAGTAGCTTGACTACCATAATCTTTATTACGTTTTGACACCAAAATATTTTTTGAAGGTTTTTTTATGGATAACATTAACACGTGGTAGCTAGAAGCTGGATCCGTAGCAACCAAATTAGTGTCTGGATTTGGAAATGGGTCTGTCAACACAGCTGACGCATGGGAAGTCTTGATGATTTTTGAGACTTGAGCGCGGTGAGGACAATCCCTAACAAAGTGTTCCTCATTACAGATTATGCATGGATAACGAGGTTTGTGAGGTCCATACGGTTGATCAGATGATCTTTCCTGCGGGTTATAAGTTTTCTTCTTCCTTGATTTCCCCTTTTTCTTACTTTCGGGTTTCTTGTCACCTTTCCCTTTGTCAAACGACACAACATTAATTTCAGAAGTAGGAGTAGGATTAGATGCAGTAGCATAGTGTGTGTTTACAGTGCCTATCAATCTATCTCTAGCATGAGAGTCCTTTAATTGAGGAGGAACATTGAAATTAGATCTCGGCACGTTAGGAATTTTTTCATAGAGCGTGCCAGACTGAGTGTAAATCAAGTCTAAATATTGGGCACGAGCGATAACTTGCTCTTCTGTGATGACGCCACCCTTAGCCACATCCTCAGTTATAGATAGTAACAGGGACTTAATGAACCATTCAACAAAGAGTTAATCTGAAACAAATGTCTTAACCATTCGATGACGACGATGCCACTCATAAATATGATTAGAGATGTGAGAAGTATTAGTCTATTTGAAATTGGTAAAGATTTCTATTCCAGTTTCATATCTGATATGTAACTGGAAATGAGTCAAAAAGACAGTAGCTAGGGCAGTGAAATTGTCAAAAGAAGATCTAGGTAACTCAATGTACCATTTTGCAACCGGACATATGGGCATATGCTAGAAAAGACGTAGTCGAATAGAATCATCATTCAAAGAGTTTGATGAACACCATAAATGATAATTCATGACATGATTCGACGAATCTTCTCTAGGGTTTCCATTGAACTTAGGAATATCCGAGGGTAATTTATGAGGTATCATCGGCCACCAATGAGCATAGTTGATTAGATCATTGGTTAAATGATTTAAATCTGGTAACTCTAAAGTTGTAACAAAAGGAAACTGTCTGTTAAGGTTAGGTTGAGCATAGCCAGGGTAAGATGGACTTGCTTGAGAAACAGGCCTTTGAGCACAAGCATAAGGAATTTGCTACTCGTAACCCAGATAAGGGTTGTTTTGAAAAGAAAATGCTTGAGGATTCTGTTGACCAAAACCTGGATATGATATTTGTTGAAATGAAGTTTGAGGCATTTGTGCCTGAGGTTGCCAAGGGGTCTGTCCACCAATTTTATCACCCAAATTAGGATAACTTGGATTCGGTTGATATGTATAACCAAGTTGCAGTTGTGACATCCCATAAAATGGTAAACCAACTTGTGAATAAATGATTCCGGATACAGGTTGTTGTAAATTAACCAAATGATTTGGGGTTTGTGGACCCAACATTTGATGTTATTGAGTTGAAGGACTCGGTTGATAAGGTTGGTGTACAACACTTTGATTCTGTAACAGGGGTAAAGATGTATTAACAAGCAGTAATGAGGTGGGTGTAACAGGTGGAACTGGTTGATACAAGTGTACAACCATTTGTGATTGGATGTGTAGAGTGGGATACCATTGAAAAACATTCATTTCAACATTAGGTCAACCAAAAAGTGATGGAGTACTGTCATATTGGGTGACCAAAGGTTAACCCCCAACATGAGGAGGATACTAAGACGGAAAATATTGTTCTCCAAATGCTGGGAGTCCAGTTGTTATGGTACTTAAAGGAATAGGCCCAGAAGGACCGACTTGATATTGCCCTGATGATGTGTATAAAGAATCAAGCCATTCAGTACTAATGATAGGATTACTAGTTAAAATACCAGATGTTGACATTGGTAAAGACCATGGTCTTGAAGATGCACCAGAGTAAATTCTGGATAATTATTTATAACCTGATGGGACCATAGCGCCTCCATGAAAATATGACTCTGGTGAAGTTGTGAACATCGACGGAGTAGCGAAAGCAAGAGCTGACGTAATTGGAACAGTTAGCCCAACCAAAGATGTTGGTTCAGGCATGGTTGCTTGACCAAATGTATACCCTTTAGAATCGACAAGAGTTTGAATGGGAGTAGGATCAATAAAAGAAAATGGAAACGATTGAGGAAAAGACTCGTACAGGTAAAGGTCCTCCCCAAAATGGGTTGGAGTTAAAGGTGTCTTTTCTTGTTGGATTTCTTCAATCACAATTAAATCAGGTGGAAGTATTTCACCATCAGGCCCAAAGTATATTTCAGGTGGTTGACTTTGTGATATAGGAGTTTCAATGGCTACAGAAATTTGTGGGATGACCAAGGTAGGAACAACTTTCGGTTGTTTGACTTCTAGATTCAGATGTTCTGGCAAAGAAGAGACATGACCTGGATCAATTTGTGGTTGAACAATGTTGGGTCCAGGAGGTATGGTCTCACTAGATCGTGACCACGGGTAGTTGTGAAGACTCCGTTTCAACAACAGTAGACGAACCGGGATGTGTAGAAACAACTTGAGCTAACTCTGGTTTGTGAGAAAATGATGTTTCACCAGAGGTATGGATTGTACTTGATTCAAAAGATTGTGATCGCCTTCGCCTACCAGAAGTAACTTCTGGTTGTAAAGGTGGTTTTAAAGATAATCTATGCGAACTACAGGGAAAAGGATTTTGTTATTCCATGAGTACTGATTTATTTTAACCAAAAAAAAATAAACAAAATAAAAGGGTAATGCTAGGCAAAAGGGCTTACCAAGAAACTGTGAACTACAAAATACCTCCTTGCGAACCAAGAATTATGGGAAGGTAATCTCCCCGAATGTTGTTTTCAGTGTATCACAATTTACAATGCAGCCAACTCGGTTCACTATGGATAGATAGCACCTAAAATGTGTCCTCCAAAATATACCCGAAGGTACGTGGAGGCCCAAGTTCGTATTAGCGTAGTCTGATGTGAAACCGCACAGTGAGAGCACCCCTTTATACTTATCGTATTGTAACACCGCCCGATATACCCAAAAGTACGTGGACGAGCTACGATATACTTATGTACGTCGAGTGAGGTATCACACTCGGAATGTATCGCAGACAAGTTAACGACAGCTGCTATTTTTTACGATGTCGGAACACGTCTCTAGCCTATACCTTCTAAATGTTATCGTTATGGTTCCAATGATTTTTTAGGTAAATTGAGATAAATTTTATGTTGATCTTGCTTAACAGTTTTCCTTTCAAAGGTTCACCACGATGATGTATTGAAAATTCCTAAAATGCAAACTAGGAATGATAAAAAATCTTTCACTTTTAGTTTCTTCAATGAAAAACCTAGCTACTAGAGGGAAAGAGCAAACAATTTGTGAGAAAACAAATCAATGAGCACAAACTAAATGCAGATTTCCTAATTGTTCCTTTTGCAAAACACACAAAATTCTACATGCAAATGCAAGTTTTTATTTTCAGTTCCTTTAATGTTATGAGTGCAGAAAAGAAACTAAGTGCACTAAATCGAAAAAATAAATGCCTTTTACTTCCGAGAAATGAGGAATACAAACAAAAATTTCTCTTTTGAAGGAAAAATAAGGAATTTAACAACAATTTCTCCAATCAAGAAATGAAGAATTTACAACAATTTCCTGTTTCAAAAGCAAATGGACTTAATGAAACAATAAAAACACTTTGAAATGAATTTTTCAATGATAAAGAAAAATGTTTTAAACAAACATTGAACAAATTTTCTTTCAAAGGAGGAAGAATTAGATAGATTCACTGGTCAATATGAGATTCAAACTTTTCAAAACACAGCAGAAAACAAACTGAATCAATTTGCAAAGACAAATTCAAGGGAATTTGGATGGTTTCAAGAGGCAACACAGTCTCTAAGGGGAGATAGTGCTTTGCAACGCAGGCCTGAAAGGGAGACAGTGTTATGCAAAGCACTGCGTCCTGTCCAAGAGTGTGTTGGGCATAGTGTATAAAGAAAAACACAATAGTTTAACACACTTCTTTTGCAAATTAAGATTTCAAAAAGTTTAATCTTTGTGAATAAAAACTACTGGGTGAATAAAAAGAGAAAATTAGAGGCTAAAACACCTATAATAAAGAGAAATTCTCCCCAACGGAGTCGCCAATTTGTTCGAAATAATTGTGAATTACGGATAAAACATGCTTCCCTAGACAGGTCCTAATCTAGAACAAGAGATTAAAGACTATAAGACTACTTTTCCTAACTAAGAAAAGACACAAAAAATGGATTAGAGGCTTACTTGGGATCCAAGTGCTTCCAAATGATTCCTTCTATCGCTTCCATTGTAGCTTCAAATTCTAACTAGCTATGCAAAATATTTCCTACAAGAATGAACACTAAACAACAGAGGATAGAAATAATAAAAATGTCTATTCAAGTTAGTTTGATAAATCAGTAAAGCATAAACCATATACATCAACCAAGATCTTGCAATATGGGAAATCAAAGCCAATACAGATGCATATAGAGAAAAATCAGATGTACTCTTTATTAATGATAGAAGGAGAGGTTACAACCTAGTGACTGATTTGAAGTGACCATATCCAGCAACATTCCAACCTCATCATAGTATAAATCTCTACAATAGTTGTTACACAAATCTAACTCTCAATTGAAAATCCACCAACATTTCTCTACTCAAATTCTTCCTTTTTCCAAGCGCTCAGATCTGTGCTCAATTTATAGAGGAGCTGAAGGTAGTTTTACAATCAATGACTTTCCAATAATAGGCAAGACATGTTCCCAATCTTGTAGATGTCAAATGGAAACATGGAAAAGAATCTTGACACATGTGAACTCTTCTAGAAGGCACTGGCCAAGTGGAGATTTCGGAACAATGAGAATTTCGCTCCCAATGTGACCAACGCACCTGTGAATGTCGGGAAGTGATTTTGCAGAGCAGCCTTGCATGGGGCTACCTACATATGCAACGCACTTAGTCCATTTAGAGGCAACGTTAATGAGCTCTCATATGATATATTATAAAGTTTAAACCTTGGAAACCTTTTCTTGATGAAATTCATGTATGATTTTCCTTATTCTTTATCTTAGGGCTTGTAGCAACTTGAAATGATAGGGGATGATAGACCCTATTCATTGGTCCTGGAGATGATGTGCAGTTAACTAGGTCATTGGGAATGATGCCCAAATTGACCTATAACAATATATATATATATATATATATATATATATATATATATATATATATATATATATATATATATATATATATACACCTTGTGATTCAATTTCTTCACCTGAATTTCTTTCAACATTTTCACCATCTTCAATCATTGGTTCAATATCTCTTTCAATTTCTCTTTCAAAATTTTGTATCTCATCATCAATGTTTTGAGGTATATCTCTCTCTATTTACATTCCAATATATTTTTCAGATTAGTTCATCAAATAAAAATTAAGCTTCACATTTTACACTTGGAAAATTTTAAATATAGCAAAGTCATAGTATTTACATTTTCATACCTGCTTCAACTTCTAGTTGAGGTTGATTTTCCCCTTCAATATTTGAGAGTGTTTCACTCTTTCTTTTGCGAGATTCTCTCGTCTCTTCTCTACGTTCCTCAGGGTCTATTTTTCAATCATATTTTCTCATACAATTTATTAGATTTCCCATGATAATAGAGTATGAAGTTCAAAAAATTTCCTTCAAAAATTTAGA
Organism: Pinus albicaulis; assembly: GCA_034641835.2. Taxonomy (NCBI): domain Eukaryota; kingdom Viridiplantae; phylum Streptophyta; class Pinopsida; order Pinales; family Pinaceae; genus Pinus; species Pinus albicaulis. The sequence continues at coordinate 143,208,437 of CM076584.1, forward strand.
CAAAATCTCAATTAAAAAAAACAATCACAAAAGATTTAATTTAAAAAATATATATATATATATATATTTTAATTTTTTTTCAAAAAATACATACTTCAATCCAAAACACTTACTTTAAAAAATCTGAGAAAAAAATGTCTTATAAGAGTGAAACAAAGCTCAAAATATTTCCTTCCAAGTCCTACAAAAAAATTTCATTTAAAATTTTACACAAAAACTCATTTTAAAAAATCATTATAAAATATTTACTTCAACCCAAAACACATACTCTAAAAAAATGTCACCTCAAAAAATGCCTCCAAAAAATGTCGATTAAAATTAATTCCAACTTCTTAAAAAATTCTACTTTAAAAAATACTTCAAAAAATCCTCTAAAAAAATATCACTTTAAAAAATAGTTCCAAAAAATGTCCTTTGAATATTAAGCCTAAAAAGATTCATTTCGAAATTAAACCTAAAAAGAGTCCTTTGAAAATTAAGCCCAAAACCTCTAAAAACAATAAAAATTTAGCCCAAATCCATACCTTTGAAAACAATGACTATTAAGCCCAAATCCATACCTTCAAAAAACATGAAGCCCAAAAAACATCCAAAAAATGTATCACATACCTCCAAGAAATTTCCTTTGAATGTACCTCCACGAAAATTCCTTAAACCCAAAACGATCCTTTGCAAAAATGTCATTTGAATGTACCTTCAAGAAAAATCCTTAAACCCAAAACAATTCTTTACAAAATCAGACCGAGACCTTTGTAACCATACCTTCAAAAACAATGAAAAAATCCCAAATCCATACCTTCAAAAAACAGGAAGCCCAAAAAACATCCAAAAAATGTATCACATACCTCCAAGAAATGTTCTTTGAATGTAATGTCCTTTGAATTTACCTCCAAGAAATGTCCTTGAACCTAAAACAATCCGTTGCAAAAATGTCCTTTGAATGTACCTCCAAGAAAAGTCCTTAAACCCAAAACAATTCTTTGCAAAATCAAACCAAGACCTTTGTAACCATACCTTCAAAAACAATGAAATAAGCCAAAATCCATTCCTTCAAAAAAAATGAAGCCCAAAAAACATCCAAAAAATATATCACATACCTCCAAGAAATGTCCTTTGAATGTACCTCCAAGAAAAGTCCTTGAACCTAAAATAATCCTTTGCAAAAATTTCCTTTGAATGTACCTCTAAGAAAAGTCCTTAAACCTAAAACAATTCTTTGCAAAATCAGACCAAGACCTTTGTTAAATCAGACCAAATGTTTGAAAATATGTGAAAATAATGAATGCTTTCGTGGCAATTTATATTGCCGCGAAATGTTTTTTTGGAGGGGCTTCGTGATATTTTCCAGCCGATGGAAAGTCGGGTATAAGTTCGGCCGAACTTTTATGTCGTTAGACTTGATGGGTTGTCGGCGCAAAAAAAAATTTGGCCGAACTTTTTTTAAGAGTTCAGCTGAACTAACACGTCAGCAATTACACAGAGCCAAGCTTTGAATACATATCTTCAATTTTGGACTGATTAAACTCCATGAAAAATTCTGAATTAACTGTCGAAACCAAGAGAAGCATTTTCAAAATTCAATCTACTTTCAGGAAATATAACTTTTATAGAATTTCATAAATATTTACTAATTTTAATTAATTTTTTAATAAAACTTGTGCAAGCAATTTCTGAAAGTCATTATGATTCAGTGAAATCATAATTCAATATCTTCCAAAATGCACTGTAAAAAAATTTGAAAAAATTATGGTGCATTACATTGGTCCGTTGTCTGTAATGGGTAGTTTTTATATTTTTAGTTTATAACTTATATGTTAAGAAATTTTGTGCGTCGCGAAATATATTCAAAATATGCAGTTTTTTCATATTGGACTAGTTCAAAAAAATTGAGTAATTATGATATGTATCTATTGGCTTTGTAAATATAAAGAAACTGAAATAGACTCTGTCTAGATTGTTGTAACGCATTTTTTTCTCAAAAACACAAAGTTTCAAAGAATACAACAGTGCGTATTAACATGAATTCTTATGAATCCTTTGATTTTTAAAAAAGACACACTCTAAGAAACACTAAGTTGACATATCAAATGTGTATAAAAAAATTCGAAAAAATAAGTAACAGAAAACTAATAAATTTTCTGACAACTTTTATTTTTATGGCAAAATGAAATTCGAAACACAAAAATTGTTTTGGCTTGCAGAAAGTTGAAGAACAAAAAAAAAGAAAGTTTTTTTCTCAAAAAAGGGCAAAAAGTGTAACCCAACGTCATATTTTCACTTCAGATAAAATTTTAATTGTAATTGTAATATTTAATTTATTGTAAAATGATTGTAATTGTAATTTTAATTGTAATTGTATATATGTAAAATTGTAAAATTGACGTAATTGTAATTATAATTGTATGTAAAATTTTAAAATTGTAAATGTATGTAAAATTTTAAAATTGTAATTGAAATGATATATATGTAAATTTGTAAATTTGTAATTGTAATTGTAAATTGAAAATTTTTAAAATTGTAATTGTAATTGTAATTGTAATTCTATGTAAAATATTTGTAAAATTTTAATTTACTGTGAAATGATTGTAACTGTAAAATTGTAATTGTAATTGTAATTGTATGTAAAACTCTAAATTGTAATTGTAATTTTAATTGTAATTGTATGTGAAATTGTAAAATTGTAATTGTAATTGTAATTATAATTCTAATTCTAATTCTAATTGTATGTAAAATATTTGTAAAATTTTAATTGTATTAATGTGAAAATTTTAATTATATTAATGTGAAATGATTTTATTAAAATTTTTAAATTTGTAAATTTGTAAAATTTTAAATAATTGTAAAATAATAAATCTAGAATAATCTGAATTATTGTAACATAATAAAGTTTAGAAAATAATGCAAATCAATTTATGTGCTTTAGAATTACCATTATTTTATTATGATCTTACATACAAAAAAAGAACTTTATCCAGTACGCCATTTTTTTAGATCAACATAATTTCAAATTATCAAGTGAAATATTGATTTGAACATCAACACAATAAAATTTACCAATTAATTCAAAATACGTATTATAATGTTTCAAAAAAATAATATTAAAAAGTATATTATTTGATGATCAAATAACACATGTACCATATCACTCTCGGTTCTCATGATCACCCTCATTATCTTCCAGCTTGCATGGCATGATAACACTATTGTTCTCAAAAATATGTTTTGATCTAGGGTCATGTCTCAATACGAACTACTAATCCCTATCCAGCACATCTGGGTAAAAAAACTCCTGGTTGCAGTGTTTGGGGAAAACATAGGGCTCCTTAGCTTTATCCCACATCTTTCTAGAGTTAATACATATAAGCCCACTATCATGATCTTCATTTACATTATTCCAATAAAAGGTGTCCCACCACTTGCACCTACAAATAATAGATTGGAAAGAAGAGAAATCGACTTCAATGATCTCTTGTATCTTTTTTACTTAACCTAACGTCCCTCATACTAGGTTTTGATCATGGTGGCTAGATTGACTAGATTGATTGAACTTGACTTCCACTCCACAGTATTGTGTGATGTTTCTAACATCAAAATTTTTTGTGTGAAAATGGTGTCCATATGCCCACTTAGATGGGAACAAATGCACCTATTATAAGAAAGTTAAAAAAGTCATAGTGTCATGTGTCTTGTAATAACCCAACAGTTAAAATATGAAATATAGATGTCTTATAAGTTTCAAATGTACATATAAATTAAATATATTATTATCGAGTTGCTGCACCTAATCCCTACGTTTAGCACATCCTCTTCATCACGCAAGTAACGACCAGTTGCACTTTATTTCTCTCTGACTTGGTCAACAACCCAACTGTTGGGGCATACTTTTGACATATTTTCTTTTAAATAATTGGGATAAGGCACACCTCTACCATTCAACCGTCTGAATTCTTTCCTATCACTATCCCATTTCATCCTCTTTTGTTTGTACAATGCAACCCATGGTTGTGTCTCTTTAGAATTGTAAAGAACAAATTTATTGATTGCTTCAATTTTTGCATTCGCTGATGAAATCAGACCGACATTATATAGTACATAGAGATAAAAATATACATTATATCGAAGTTCAACATGAATATTTACTTTGTGTAAATTTCAAAAACTATAAGTCGCTTACTCTTTATCAAGCGTTTTTTTCCACTTTTTTGGAGAAACTCCCCTTCTCATTTGTCTTCATCCCTTTCATCATCCCAAATCACCACACCTGGTCTGTTGTCGATCTTCTTGATGTACTCATTGGAATAATAGAAAGACTCATATGATATGTACCCCTCTGCCATAGACTCCTCGAGTTTTTCCCTTTATCGAACAAAACCTTTCAATTTCTTCATGTACCTCTCTAAGAAGAACATCCAATGACAAGAAACCACCCCAAATAATTCAACCTCATCTACTAGGTGGATTAGAAGATGAACCTACAAGTCCATGAAACTCAACTATCTCTTGACGCCACCGTGGAATGCTAGCCACGTGAATCTCCTTTGACGTGATCCAATGCACAAATGCAGATAATTTAGATATGGCATGTCCTAGGTCTTGAGGGAATTCATGTTTCACACACGCACGCATGAACAAAGGCTAATGGCACTGCAAAGCTATAAAAACGTGCAATAACATATAAAATTAGTTATGTTTTATGATCCCTGCATGGGATAAATTTTATTAATATAACAAATAATAAAATCATTCTTTTCACATTATATGTACTCTTAGAAGATTAAAATGGTCATGCGATTTCAACCCCAAAAAATGGTCATCCACGGTGAAGTAGCGCCGTAGTGAAGACCCGTATGAAGATGGCACCCTCACACCCATTATAACTTCCTTTGCCAAAGAAAGATCATCTAAGTTTTAAAATCCATGGGACATCACCTTCTTTGAAATACTATGAATTAGAGGGACCAGTGCCTGCCTCTGATCTTGTACTTTATAATCGTCTTGGCCAATGTTTCTTTTTAGTTTTTGAAGTAATAAGATATTTCATAACAACCAATGTGTCAATTTGTTTCGATGATATGTTCCTCCATAAATAAGATGAAACATTTTTAAATATATGCATGGGTTCTAATAAGTGGGTAACCTTAAGATGCTCCCAATATGGGAGGTTATAAAAGACAGATTTCCTTTTCATCCCAATGGGAAATTTCTCAACATAGGTGTCTAAGAATTCTGGATCATCAAACATAAACTCCCCATTTGAATTTAACATTTCTATTAATTCCTTATCCTTCTCTCTCTCATATGCTCTAAGCCATTCAGCCGGTGTCATTATTGGAGGCCTTTCGGTTCTCTCTCATTTACCATTGAAAGTGGATGCTTCTCTTCTGTAAGGGTGTTCTTCTGGGAGGAATACCCTGGAGCAATCACACACTAGCTTTCATAGGTCCTTGGACCATCTAGCTTTCAGAGAAGGTCCACAACATTTACATCCAAAATACCCTTTTGTTACAAGAACTGCGAGATTATTGTATACAATTAATATGCATGACATGTTAAATAATATCATGAATATCAGAACAATTACAACAAATTAAATAACTAATATGTGAAATAATATTGCTACGGATATAAAAAAATCAATAAATTAAACATGTAATTTACCAGAGAGAACTCCTAAGCCTGGATAATCATGTGTCATGTAAGCACATACGCCATACAACGTAAAACTCCTCTCTGCTACGATGGGTCTCGATACATCATATACATTTATCCCATCCCATAATTCCTTCAAATCATCTACCAGTGGTTGTAAGTAGACATCCATATTCTTCACTTGTCTTCTACCAGGGACTATGAGAGCCAACATAAGATGTTCATTATTTATGGAAAACCATGGGGGGATATTGTTATTGATCACTACTACACACCAAATAGAATAGTTGGTGTTGTGGAGGGAATATGGGTTGACGCCATCCATGGCTATGCTGAGTCGTAGAATTCGTACTTCATCCATGAATTTTTTGGGCCATGTATCCTCTAGATGCTTCATGGTTATTGAATCCATTGGGATTTTCATAACTCCCAACTCACTTCTGTGTAAGGCATGCCATCCATGCAACATAGTTAATTCTTTGCAATGAAAGAGCCTTTGAATCCTTGGGATTATAGGCATGTGCCTCAATATCTTAAAAGGAGGACCAATACGTGATTTAACCTTCTTTTTTTATTTAGCATACTTGTCATGCCCACATTTCAAACATATCTATTTTTCTGCATATTCTCCTCTATATAGAATACAATCATTTGGACATGTATGATATGATATGTACTCAACACCCAACATTTTCAACAATTTCTTTGCCTCTTCGCAACTACCGGGCAAGACATTATCACTCGAAAGAACCTTCTCTTTGAATAACTTGTAGCTGGTGATCATGGAAAAATATATTAATAAATGTACATTAATGCTGATATAATTATTAACATTCATAAAATTTACCATTTTTAATTTTCATTGTACTGTACTGATTATAGTTCTCAAATTTATATAAGGGAGGACTTTATGGTAACTTACCTTAAAATTTCCAAGAAAAATGCATTCGAAAAGCCAAAATTTGCTTTCAAGTTGTACAGTAACATCGTTGTCCCCAACTGGGTAGAATTTGACTGACCACCAGGTCCAAAGAGAGGGGTGGTGGAAGCAAATTTAAGGCTTTCAAAAAAGGCGTCAGCGATATGAGCATCAGCCCCTAGCTGATCATCGTTTTGGAATGCATCTAACAACATTCTCTCCATGGCAGTTGTATCCCTTAAGTAATCATCCATACCAACCTCTATTTGATTACCTCCATTGCCATCTTGTGAAGAACTAATATTGTTGTAGTCATTCCTAATTGGTGAATATGGACGTAGCGGGAATTAAATCGGTGGTTGATTCAACCATTTCTGGTATCGTTCCTCTCTGATTTTTTCTCTTAATTCAGTATTCTCTCGATTTGACATTGTCTTGGTGTGAAATGGAAGATGGTAGGTAGGTCGCTCATCATCACTAGAATCCTAATAATTAAAAAAAATTGAACATGATTAGTACAAAATATATGATATCAATTAGAACCACGTTGACAATATTGCATGATTAATTGGTTTGACATTGAAACAATTACATTAATCAATATACAAAACAATTATAATTATTACCATCATTATCCCAAGATTGTGGCTAGAAGATGCAATATTGTTACAATTGACAGGGTGAAGAAGTTGTCCTTTTTCATCTACCAAATGCACCTTGCGGAATGCTACTCCTGATAAGAGCTTCCAACATTTTGGAGTTGTTTGAATATTTTGTGCATCTGAACTCGATTCTGAATTTGCATGAACCTGGAAATTTCTATACATTATAAATTTAATTAAGTTGTGCATGATTGACATGGATAAAAAACATAAATTCAATTAGATAATGAAAATATAAATAAAATCTGAAGTAAATATTACGTCTCGAGATGGAGAAGGAGAACTCTGCGATGGATTTTGAGAAATATTATGGAACGAGATGGATTTTTGAAGAATTTTCCATTCGATATAATTATGATATTTTTCCCTACATTTGAACAAAATCAACAATAAATTTTGGTGCACACACCTAAAAGTAATTTCGGTGCCCTAAAAATGGACTTCTTGTTATCGGTGCTAATGGACAGATCACAACACTGGTGTGTTTTCGTTACTGCACACCAGTGTCATGATATAAACGGATGCACCGGTGTCGTGATATTGAGTGAGGCACCGACGATGATTAACCGCAAATAAAAAAATGCAACTTTATTTTCTTTAAGTGAAAAAAAAGGCGATAAATTGAAAAATAGGCACAAAATATTTTCGAAAATCTAATTTCATAAAACAATTCTTTAAATACTAAACACTATTCATTATTTCACTATTTTTGCAAAAAGTTTCAGCCAAAGATTTGTGGGAGACAGCTGGAGCAACAGAGCATGAGATCACTATGGAGCAACGAAATACATTCGAACAGAAGTATTCAGACAATCAAATTTCCAAGCCTCTAGTGATTCAAACCCTATAGCATAGAATTTCAAACGATCTCGTCATTAAATTTTATTGTTTTTTTACTTTTTCTGCACTTTTTTTTTACGTAGTAAGAAAAAAATTTCAATTTCTTTTTCATTTTTAGAAACCAAAAAAAAAAAAAAAATCCTTTTTTTAACCTAAACCCTACATTCCTTTTGTTTCTGCCCTTTCTTCTCCCTGTTTCTGTGATTTGAGAATTAGGGATTTTCATTTTAGATTTAAAGGGTTTGTATTGCTATATATAGGCATCTAACCCATGGGATGACTTGCATATTCGGATCCCAATCCATGTCGACTAGCCCTTGCGTGAATTTAAAAAAAAAAAAAATATTTTTATCAATGCGGTAGGCATAGCCTAGTGCATTAGTGCACTGGATTATCCCAACACACAGCAGAAATAATGTGTGATAAAAAATTTAAAAACATTTTTTTTTAATCAGTGTGCCATATGTAAAATATGGCACAAGTGCGCTATTTCATTACGGCGCACTGCGCTCGTACTGTTTCGCAAAAAAAATAAATTATTGTGTTAATTGGTGCACCATGTAACATATAAGGCACTGCACCGGGTCTCCTAGTTCACATAGAGCACCATATGGTGGTCCCTTGTTTTCGCGTGGCGTTTATGCTACAAAAACTAACACTGGACGATTTTTAACAATTTTTCTGTGTAAATTGGTGCGGTGGTTAACATGTAATGCACCGATGCTCCTTGTTGACACAGAGCACTGTACGGTGTGTTATACTATTTTGGTGGTGCATTTACAATATGACTACGCACCGATGTCGGTGCCTACAACATGAATGGCACACCAATTTCTTGAGATTTTTTTTTTTACCTGAAAAGTTAACAATTTATTTATAAAATATATTAATGAATGATATGGTACATGTTTCATATTGATAAAGAAAGGGCTGACAAGAGATCAAGTAACAAAAATACTGATAACACATTAAGAAAAGAAAAAATGCAAGTTATTTGTAAATTCTTTACAAAAAATATTATTTTTGAACTATATGTAAGTTTAACTAATATGTATTGTTTACTGTGTATCATGCAGAGCCACAAAATGACAAAGCTCGATAACATTAATTTTTATCTAGGACTAGAAGTGCGTAAAAGCTTGATGGAAAAATTGCAAAAGAATGAATCAGGTGAATGAAAAAATACTATTGATCCAATATGAGTTTCTTTTTTTAATTTTCATTAATAATATACTTATAATTATTAGATAGCATGTGTCAAAAAATATATTAATTCACATTTTTTTAATGTTCTACAGGGACCAACAACTCAGAAAAGGAATGTTGTCCTAAGAAAAGAAAAAAAATAGAACATGCAAATGAAAATGAATTGCTTCTTAACTCATCTGGAGTGGTGCTGGAGGTTAACGAAAGAGGGGAAAACTTTTACAAAAGTTTGAGGGAACTAATGGAATGAATGTTTAGACGTTCTTTCCACTTACAATACAAAAAGCAATCCAATGATTCTAAGAACCAAATTTTATCTAAACTACAGGAAGAGTTTCCAAAGAATTGGTCAATGAGACATGTCAAAATTTTAATAGCAAAAACGTACAACAACAAAAAATAAGGAATGAAAAAGTAATATTCCTTTAAATGTTTGTCTAGAATTATTTATAAATATGATTTATAAATATCACTTTTGTTATATTTACTTTTCATATATCAATATAAAAATTAAATAGTTTATTGTCATGTTACATTTTCAGGAAGATTAAGAAAATCTCGAAAGATGAACGAGTTGATATCAGAAATATGCCAATAGGAATGTCCAAAAAGGTGTACAAGGAGATGGTCAAATAAATGGACAAAATTGCATCACAGGAGGAGCCAACTCAACAAAAACGTGCTTCAAATGTAATATGTAATCATTGAATTTTTCGATCATTAGGTACAATAAATAAAAATTTAGCATTAAATATTAATTTTCAAGTATTTTCTTGCAGAAAATAAAAGAAAATGGAACCCATTCAGCACATTAAACAGGACGACAAGGAAGAAAAGGGTTGATATCTAAGTTTGTGAGTAATTGTTACTTCCTTATAACAACTTAACTAGATTTCATTTTTGTACTTTTTAAGTTGTTTTACAAAAATCATCATTGAATTTCTTCAAACAGGTGCTAACATACAAAGAAGAACTATCATACGAATTGATTGACATTGGGTTAAATATGGGTTGTGAGTATATGTTGGGATATCAGAAATTAATTGTGGAATTTGTAAGCATCTATCGATATTATTTTACTTAGTTCTGTCTATAATTAATAGAACAAAAAAATATTTTATATTAAATATATGATTTGTTATGGGGTATAAAACTTGCAGGAAACAAAGTATGGAACTGTGCCAAGAGATGAAATCTTGAAACATGGCATACTACATGGTTTTGAAAGAACACGTATAGTTCGTGAGTCAATTGTTGCTATGGTACGTCATTTCTTTTCGATTTACATTGATGCATACTATTTAATATTGCAATTTTCATTATTCTCACCAATGTATATACACTCATTACAATTTATTTTTATTTTTGTAGATGGAAGATGAAGAAGAAGAAAACAATTAACTCTGTGAACAAAACATTCCTGAAAATAACCCAAGTCATGGAAGTAGCTCTACCAGTGACAGCAGTTCAAGCGAAGAATCATGATCACTATGTTTGGATATCAAAGCAAGACGTTGTATTTTTTGAAATATTTGTTTGTGAAGTTAGACATTTTTTTTAATGTAATGGAGATAGTGTCCCAATTGAAAGACAAATGGATACCAGTAACAGTCCCATTTTGTATGACAAATACTGTCATATATATATATATATATATATATATATATATATATTAAAATATGTTTTAATTTATTCTATTGTGTTCTCCATTGTCGCTGTAAAATGTAACACCACTAGTTAAATTTATGGATGATTAAATATCATAATGAAGAGACGTGATATTTGATGATATGATATAACAAATTAATCCAAACATCACATTCAAATGCACTAATAAAAATTTAATTCATATGAATACTGTTATAAGGTATGTGTTTCCATTTGATGAATAATGAATTTTAAAAGATCACAATAATTATGATATGATATAACAAATTAATCCAAACATCACATTCAAATGCATTAATAAAAATTTAATTAATATGAATACTGTTATAAGATGTGTCGAATTTTGATGAATAATGAATTTTAAAAAATCACAATAATTGCACTGTCACAGTTCAATGTTTCTAAAAAATACAAAATGAACACCGATGCGTGTCAGCTACTGTACACCAGTGCGTTTGTATGATACAGCACACTAGTGCGTTTCTACGACCTATAGGCACCGCAGAAATACCCATACCAATTATAAATCTTGGTGCGTTTGTGCGATACTGTGTGCCAGTGCGTTTATGTGAGGCTACGCATCGGGACATTTGTACGACCTATGGGCACTACATGTAGGTTTTAACCCTGAACAGAAATTATCTACACACGAATATTATAACAGAAAATAAACAATAGCAAGAGCATAAAACAAAAAACAGATAAACACAGAGATTTTCCCCTGGATCCCAAATCGGGACGACTAGCTTGATTTTTCATTATATTCTTTTTAGTGTTACAACACATATATATACATGCCGAAGCATACATAAACCCCAATCCATTAACCCTGGATTAGAACATAACCGTAGTTCCCTTGACCGGATCTACAAAATACCAGGGGTCGAAAAACCATCGTACCCCAAAAACCATGTGCAAACTCATGCACAAAACATGGGTGGGTCCGCCTATGAGTGGGACTGCATACCGTGGTAAATTTGTCTGGGTGCTGCTCCCGATTCTAACATGGGCCGCGCCCCCGTGACCCCCGATGTGCCCGCACAATGTATAGCGTGGGCTACGTGGAAAGAATATAACACATACCCAACATTCTCCCACTTGTTGTTTTCTTTCCACAGCCAGGAGAGCTTAGTCATTTGGCCAACTCTTCAACACCCATTGTTTCTCTACACCAAGAGAACTTCTGAGTGCTCACAGACTTCGTCAATGCATCTGCAACATTCTTCAAAGTGTCCACCTTTACCAGCAACACCCTTTTAGCCTCAACCATATCTCTAACAAAGTCATATTGAACATCAATGTGCTTTGTCTTTGAATGATAAGCAGGGTTCTTAGCCAAGAAAATTGCACTTTGGCTATCGCAGTCTATCCTTATAGCTTGTTGTACCAACCCCATACTTGAACACAATCTATGCAACCAAACTGCTTCCTTGCTTGAATGAGTGGCTGCTATGTATTCTTCCTCTGTAGTTGAAAGAGCCACTACAGACTGTCTTTTACTTATCCAACTGACTGTGCCTCCAAATAGGCTAAACACATACCCACTTGTAGATCTTCTTTGGTCCAGATCTCCAGCCCAGTCTGCATCAACAAAACCATGAATGTCCAACATTCTTTCCAATCCTTGCTTTCCCTGGTAGCACAAGACATAATCACTAGTGCCACGTAAATATCTGAAAACTCGCTTCACTGCTGTCTAATGCTCCTTCCCTGGGTTTGACATAAACCTGCTCAATACTCCCACTGCATGTGCAATGTCTGGTCTAGTACAGACCATTGCATACATCAGGCTACCCACTACACTTTCATATGGAACACGGGACATATCTTCCTCTTCTTCTTGTGTCTTGGTACACTGTTCAGCAGACATCTTTACACCTACAGGAATAGGAACATTCACCGGTTTACTATCCTTCATATTGAACCTCTGCAATATAGTCTCGACATAATTCCTCTGGTTTAACTAGAGCTTCCTCTTTGCCCGATCTCTCTTAATTTCCATGCCAAAGATATAGTTTGCAGCACCAAGATTCTTCATGTCGAATTTGGAGAACAATTGGGTCTTAAAATCTTGGATAATTTCTTTGTCATTTCCAATCAACAACATATCATCCACATACAAGACCAAATAAATAACACGGTCACCAATTAATTTAAAAAAAACACAGTGATCCTCCTTGCTTCTGGTGAAGCCAAGTCCCCATATATAGGTATCAAATTTCTGATACCACACCCTTGGTGACTGTTTTAACCCATACAGAGACTTCTTCAACCTGCACACCAATTCTTTCTTACCCTTCACCATAAATCCTTCAGGTTGCTTCATGAAGATCTCCTCTTCTAGATCCCCATGAAGAAATGAAATCTTCACATCCATCTGTTCTATCTCAAAATCAAATGCAGCAGCAATAGATAAAAGTAATCTAATAGAAGTAACCTTGGCAACAGGAGAAAAAATATCACCAAAATCAATTCCCGACACCTGGGAATAACCTTTTGCTACCAACCGAGCTTTGTATTTCTCCACCTTGCCTTCTACATTCATCTTCCTTTTAAACACCGATTTGCTCCCGATGGGCTTCCTTCCAGCCGGCAACTCCACCAAATCCCATGCCTCATTTTTATGCAAGGATGCCATTTCATCAACCATGGCCTCCTTCCATAATTTTCCATCCTCTGAATCTACTGCCTCCCTGACAGTTATGGGATCATCATTAGTTATAGTTAAGGAAAAACCTGAACAGAAAGTAGATGGACTATACCTTTCTGGTTGCCTTCTTTCCCGAACTGATCTTCTCAAAGCTGGGGTTTGTGGCTCTTCCTCTTCTGAATCTTCTTCTGTTGTAGAGTTTGATTCATACTCCTTTAGCTCAAACTCTATCTTCTTAGGTTCCTTTGGTAGGACTTCATGTGTAACAACATCTTTCACCTCTCTAAACACCACATCTCGGCTGTACACAACCTTCCTTGCTTCTGGGTTCCAAAGCTTATAACCCTTTAAACCATCCTTATACCCAATAAAGATGCACCTTTCAGATTTATTATCCAATTTGGTCTTTTTATCCTTTGGAACATGTACATATGCATCACATCCAAATACCCTTAGATGTGAAAGAGAGGGTTTCTTACCAGTCCATACCTCATGTGGAGTCTTATCCTCTAACGCAGATGAAGGTGATCTATTAACTAAGTAACATGCAGTCTCCACTGCCTCTGCCTAGAATTCTTGTCCTAACCCAGCACCACTGAGCATGCATCTTTCCTTTTCCATCAGTGTTCTGTTCATTCTTTCTGCAACTCTGTTTTGTTGAGGTGTGTATGGAGTATTCTTCTGTCGTGCTATACTACACTTCTTACAGAACTCTTAAAATTCCTTCTTGCAGAACTCCCCACCATTATCTGTCCTCAGTGCCTTTATCTTCTTCTCTGTCTAGTTTTCCACCAGTGCCTTAAATTCTTTAAATTTGTCAAAGACTTCAGATTTCTTCCTCAAAAAATATCCATGTATTCCTTGAGAAGTAATCTATGAATGAAACATAGTACACAGAATTTCGCAGTGATGGAACTGACATAGGTCCAAACACATCACTGTGCACAAGTTCTAATATCTTGTTCGCCCTCTTAGCACCAGAAGGAAAACTCACCTGATTCTTCTTCCCATATACACAATGTTCACAAAAATCAAAATCCAGAGAGAAATTAGACATACCTTCTACCATACCATTTCTATGTAGTATCTGAAGGCCCTTCTCTCCAATATGTCCAAGCCTTTGATGCCATAGCATGGTCTTTTCTCCAGAGATGGCTAGGCTTTCCGCTCCACTTTCAGGAACCACAAAACTGTTACACCCATTAATAACAGTGCTACCTTGTAGCTTGTACAAAGTTCCAATCCGAACTCCCCGCATTAATACCAGTGCTCCTCGAACCATCTTGCAGACATCTTTCTCGAACACTGTTTTTACACCTGCATCATCCATCTTGCTTACCGAAATCAGATTTCTGGCCAATGCAGGAATATGCAGAACACCAGGAAGTGTTATAATCCTTCCACCTTGCAGCTTCAGGTTGACCTTTCCACGTCCGATGATTCTGGCCTTCCCATCATCCCTTAGGAAGACATCACCACCATCATATTTCTCATACTCGCAGAACCACTCCCTTCTTTTCTGCATTTCCAGCATACCTTTACAAAATTTCCAGGAGATTTATATCTCCCTCTAGATTTAGATCTCCCACTCGAAACCTTATTCTTGTTTCTGTTTTGGGACCTTCCTCGTACAGATAAGGAATCTCCATTTTGACCCTTCATATTTCTCCGTCTCATTTCCTCCGACAGCAAGGCTGAGACAATGTCATCAAAATTCAAGGTAGTTGTATTACTACCGATTGCAATAACCAGACTATCCCACGAGTCTGGTAGAGAACACAACAAACTGATGCACTTATATTCATCTGAGATTTTAATATCAACAGATGACAGTTGACTTACCACAGTATTGAAGGCGTTCAGATGCTTTGCCACCAAGTCTCGATCCTTCATCCTCAGGTTATACAGCTTTTTCCGCAGGAACAAATTATTCACCAGAGACTTAGAATGGTACAAAGTCCCAAGTTTTTCCCACAAATTCTTCATTGTAGCTTCCCCAGATACATTCAAAAATATTGAATCTAAGACACACAACTGTATTGTGCTCTTAGCCTTCCGATCCAGTCTCTTCTAGTCTTCATTTGACATTGCCGTTGGTTTAGTACCTGGATCTACCACGATCCACTGATCTTTATCCACCAGCAGATCCTCCATCTTGAGCTTCCATAACTCAAAACTCTGACCATTAAATTTCTCGATCTCTATCTTTCCGCCGCTCGCCATCTTCTTTCACTGCAAGAATCGATCCACAGATCTCCCACTGAACAGGTTCTACCTTAGGCCCGAGAAAAAAACCCTCAGCAGCAAAGGCATCTCCTTGAAGCCGAAACAGCTCTAATACCAAATGTAGGTTTTAACCCTGAACAGAAATTATCTACACATGAATCTTAAAACAGAAAATAAACAATAACAAGAGCATAAAACAAAAAGCAGATAAACACAGAGATTTTCCCGTGGATCCCAAATCGGGACGACCAGCTTGATTTTTCATTATATTCCTTTTAGTGTTACAACACATATATATACATGCTGAAGCATACATAAACCCCAATCCATTAACCCTGGATTAGAACATAACTGTAGTTCCCTTGACCGGATCTACAAAATACCAGGGGTCAAAAACCATCGTACCCCAAAATCATGTGCAAACTCATGCACAAAACATGGGTGGGTCCGCATATGAGTGGGACCGTATACCAAAACAAATTTCGCCAGGGCGCTGCCCCGAACCCCGACAGGGGGGGCTACCGCACCCCCTGTGACCACCCTACTGCGCCTGACACAACGTACAACGTGTGGGGCTAGTCATGGAAAGAATATAACACATACCCAACACTACACAAATACCAATACGAATTAGAAAAAACAGTGTGTTTCTCTGATATTGCACACCGGTGCATTTCTATAACTTGACGTATCGATGCATTTAGACGACCTATGGGCACCGCACAAATCCCAAGGCTAATTAGAACGGCCTCGTGCATTGTATCAACAACACTGTGCCCCGGTGCGATTTTATACGTTGACGGCCTGGTGCATGCACCTTCGACTGCCCCGGGCCACCTTCTAGATGACACACACCTTATGGGGAAGTGGGGTTGCAGTTGCAAAATTCATTGAGCCACCTGAACATCTAGCAGAAAATAAAAGAACTAGGGACAAGTTTAAGATTGTTATCATGAAATTGAAATAGGGCACAAAATATATCCCTGAACTAGTAAATAAGTTCTACCTTTTATGCATTATTTTCTTTTTTTTTATGGATTTCATATTGTGTTTGGTATTTAAATTTACAGAATAGTCCAAAATTATGTGGTTCTTTATTATGTTCTTTAGGGGGAATGGGGATGGTGAATCATGGTTTTCTCACCTCAAGTGATCAGTTAGCTACAAGTGTGTTTTGAACCTCAATAACCTTTGATATACAAGCACATTCAACAACGATTAGTTTTTGAAATTTATAAATGAAAAATTGAAAAGGTTGATAATATATCTGTTCCTGGAAAATATATTTTTTATTTTCCAAAGCACCAACTGAACTCATTGAGTGGACCTTCAAACTTATATTATGGTGGAAAAATTACTTAAACAATGTCATACTGTGTTAATCAATATTTCTCAATTTTGTCTAACAATACTTGACTTAATCTGTGTTGTCTGCTCTTAAAGGGTTATAACATGGTTTTGTTAATCTGAACTATTTGTTATAACTTAAATGGACAGAACTGTAATCGACTTAGGAGAGATTTTTTGAGATTCAAGAATATAGTACATTATTAATTTAGAAAGAAACCCCATAGGGATGACCTTTTCAAATGCAGTAATAACTCTAACTTTGATACATTATACAAAAAATAATCATAAGGCATTTCTGTTTATGTAGAAGCATACAACCTCCAACTCCATGTTAGATACGTATTGGTCTCAATACCCCATACGTATTGGTCGCAACACACCATATATTCATGGGGAAGATTATGAAGGATATTGAAAACATGACAAGTACATATGACATATTTGTAATGTAGTAAATTCAAGACCAAGAACTATAGCACCTTGGATCTTGTGTGAACAAATTTCTGAGAGTTACCCAATATGTGGAAATGTTTTTGATATATAAGAAAAATATATGAGCCATGTTATATTTTTTTGTCAGTCATAAGAATTGAGAGGCAACATCCATGCAATTCCTCCACAAATCCCTGCAGTGACATGGAGCTATAACAACCTAATACGTCACTATTATGGATCCAGAAGCGCTCAACTATGGACATTTAATTGGAGGAAAATTATTTGAATCCAAAGAATGATGGTCTTTGTTTGGAATATATATATCCAAAAAATGTGCTTATGAGAGGAGAGAGTTCCATGGTTGTGAGGAATCTTGTTTGGAGGGCTACTATGCCTTAAAAGAAAGGCAAATACATACGATTGGGGATCTATATGCATTCAATAGGTATCAAACACATTGAATCCAAAGAACGACGATCTTTGCTTTGAGAATATATATCCAACAAATATTTTTGTGAGAGCATATAGTTCATGGTTTTGAGGAATCCTTGGTATAGGGCTACTATGCCCTTTTATTTCAAATAATTTCATCTTTACAAATATCATTTCAACCAAATAAACTAAAAATTATATGCGCATAGTTCATATATACAAATAAGTAGTGACATCCCACTATGTGGCTCTTGTTCATAATTGAATCATATATACTCACTATTTTTTGCTTTTTGGCATGCAAATTAGTCTTTTAGAGGCAAATTTTGAAGTTATCACAACAAATTTACATGATTCGCAATGTGAGAAATCAATCTTCAGTGTAATTTCATATTTTAAGTTTGATTATTATAGGTCATTTATAGCCTATAAATGTCTTCAAATTTTCAACTCTAATAGAGTATTCAACTAAACATATTGAGTATATTATGTGTAACTATTTTTCCCTCCACCTACTTTTCATAACTCCCATAACCATTAGGTAGGGACCTACAATTTTGATGTGCTTGCTTACTAAAATATTTTCCAATAATTTAAAAAGATTTATAATTTATTGAAATTTGTAGAATTTACAATTTATAAAGTTTCAAGGTCTAATTTTTAAGGGTGCTAGCTCAATGGAAGAGCACTTGCGTTACAAGAATGAGGTTGGTGGTTCAATTCCATCATTCCCTGATATTCATATCGAATGACGACGATTAGTTTTTGGTGATGGAGGCTCTTTTGGCCATCGCCAATGAGCTTATCATGAATTTTTTTCAACCCTCAACAAAATATGAAATGGTGACAATCAATGAATGCCACCATACATATGCATCAATAGTGACGGCCATAAAAGTTCCATCACAATAAATCACTGATGTTCATATGAAATGGTGATGGTCAATGTACATCACCATATATATGCATAAATAGTGACGGCCATGAAAGGTCCGTCACAATAGATCATTATTGTTCATATGAAATGGTGACGGTCACTATTTATCATTATAATCATTATTTGTGACGGACCTTGAATGTTGCCACAACACCTCTACTTTTGGTTACACCACCTTTGGTGACATTCACATTTTTGGTGACGGAGGCTAAATTTCATCACCATTACTCATGTGAAATGGTGACGATCATTATTTATCATTATAAATAATTATTGGTGAGGAATATTGAATGTCACCACAACACCTATACTTTTGGCGAAGCCACCTTTGGTGACATTCAGTTTTTTGTGACAAAGACTCTTTTGTCCATTACCAATGAGCTTATGGTGACATTTTTTGATCCTCAACAATGTCCTTTTTTTCTTGTAGTGTCATTCTCCTCAAACTATCCTACCAACTTCCATTACTGCAATTTTAATTTAGGAACAACAAGGGGAGACTAGTACCCAGGACTTTGTATTAGAAGTACAAGGGGAAACAAGTGGGAATTACCAAGGGCAAGAATCAGAACAACATTATTCCACTTTCCAATACCCTGATTTAGGAAGTGTAGTAAAGAAGTTAGCCCCTGAACAATCTAAGAAATCATTACAAGAATCCTTATCTGTAGACTATCAATCTGTGCAATCATCACAAGAATATTTATCTACAGACCATAAATTCGAGGAATCTCTATGAGAATCCTCACCAGAAGAAGAATCAAGAGAAAATATGATGGGGGACAACAATGGGATAAACAACACTATTACCACCTTTTAATTTCTAATAGGTGATATAAGGGGAGAGGCCACTATGAAAAATATCCCTTTATCAATTCTTCCATATTTTTAAGGATTGACTGTGGAAGATCCTGAAACTTTTCTCTTCGAATTCGATGTTTTTGAAATAAGTTATGACTACACTTTAGATGCTCATAAATTGAAATTGTTCCCTGAAACTTTGAAAGGTGAGGTGTTGAGATGGTTTATGGGACTTGGATCTGCTACTATCCAGACATGGGGAGACATAAAAAATAAACTTATGGAAAAATATTAGGATTATTTCCTAACCAGGAACTTGAAGGAAGAATTTTTCAGGATTACTTAGAAAGAAGACGAGAGCTTGGAAGATTATGTGAAATGATTTCATTATAAATTACAGAGGTCCAAGCGTGGTGATTTGGATCCATAAATTCTGAAGACAATATTTATTCAAGGGATGAGAGATGAATGCCTTGATGTTTTAAATCCATTAGGAAAATGGACATATCTCAGAAACCATTTGAAGAAATTATAAATATTTTCTTCAGGTGTTCGTGAGGATCATCACAAGGAAGAATCATGACACATGATGCTTCTGTCAGGATACATAAGTCAACAAATGGAAGTGTGAATAGAGCTGAAATTGAAAACCTGTTTGAAACTCTTAAGGCTGACCTTCTCAGTACTTTATTGACCCAGGTGATAACAACACAATTAAATAAATCACGAGATGAAGCTGAAAAGGCTTTGGTTTTATTCTTCCCAAAGTGTAAGGAAAAACACTCCTTGAAGGATTGTAGATTCACCAACAGTAGCTTATGCAACACTTGCAACTTGAAGCATTCCACTGGTCATTGCCCGGTGATTTCAAGACTCAAATAAGTACTCAAGGAATTAGGCGAGGAAGTTCAATATTCTTATTTCATTGGATCAAAGAAACCTTGGAAACCACAACCACCAGGTATGCCCCAATATTTTTCTTTTAATCCATGGAATAATGTATATAATACTCAATAGTTTTCGTGGCAATACCCTACTCCTCCACCAGCTCAGTTTCCTTCACCATGGAATCAATGGTCTCCTTCGCCTTCTTTCATGTATACTCCATCTCATCCATACCCTTGGCCTGAATTAGAAAGGAAACCCTCTTGCCTTACCAATGCAACAACAATTGCAATTTCCATCATCTTCCACTACTAATCCTCCCATACGTCCCAAATTAATTGTACAGCTTAATCCTAACCCAAATAATAAGGCATCCCGCTCTTTAGAGCCCCCTGCTTCTTTCCAAACTTACTACATTACTCTCGTTGAATGCAATGAAATCCATTTACGACCAAGAAAAGTGGTAAAAACCTCTCATGTTATCTTTGAAGAAAAATGTGAATCTTTTAAAAATGGTCTTATGCATTCTAATAGAACCACTTCAACATGCCAAGATGATGTTGATACACTTGTAACAGCTGACTCAAGTGATGCTGGTACATTTGTATCATCCAACAAAACCACTATAGTAACCAAGGATCCTCCATATCCAAAAATATTACCAGAGACTAGGATGATTTCACAACCCGAATCTGATTTTCTCAAGGAGTTAAAAAATCTTCACATAAAGATTCCCCTATTGCAAGATATTAAGGATGTTCCCATATATGCGAAAATATTAAGGGACCCGTGTGTTAGAAAATATGGAAGAGATCCCAAGGACCTTGTCACTATCCATGCGATGGGAAAATTAGCAGAACTAATGACTATTCAACCTCCTTTGACTAAATATAATGACCCAGGAAATCCCATAGACACTATTTATATTGATGAGATTCCCATTCCAAATACATTAATCAAATTAGAGGCAACAACGAATGTAATGAATAAGGAAATCTTTACCACCTTAGGATTTTACAGGTTGAGACAAACACCTACAGTACTAGAATGATCAGATAGGTCTTGTGTTAAACCAGGGGGGGTGCTAGAGGATGTAGTCATCATAATGGATACCTAGAGATATCCTGCAGACTTCCTTATCTTACAAACCAAATCAAACTTGGGGGGAACCCCTTCATTCTGGGAAGGCCCTGGTTGGTCACTGCAGATGCATTATTTATAGGTTGTAGGTTGGGTGTCATGATAATTTAAGATGGGAAGGCCACAAAGAAACTAAGACTTCACCCTCGTGCAAAACCAAGTAAGTATTTGGGAAATACCTTATGGGATGAATTTGAACCTAAATCAAATCACTCCCAGCAACTTCTTACCCTTGGTAAAGTTTAATATTTTAGGGATGAAATAGAAGATGATATTATAAATGGTTTTATCAGTAATTATATTTTTGTTACTTCTATTGAAGACTTGGGGGAAGAAGATATTGTAGAGAATTTAAGCCTAGAACAAATGAATACTACTCCAAATATTAAGTGCAGCTCGGTTGAAATAGAACTAGGAAAAAATATAAATGTTAATCCTAACCTAACTGTCGAGTAGAACATAATGTTGTTACATATGTTACAAAAGTACAAAAAGGCATTTTAATGGGATTACACAGATATTAAAGGAATTCAACCTAGCTTGTGCACTCACCGTATCTATCTAAAAGAGGATTGCAATCCAATTAGGAAGCCACAATGATGCATGAACCCAACACTTAAGGAGATAGTAAAAGAAGAATTGAAAAAGCTCCTAA
The DNA here is from genome assembly GCA_034641835.2 of Pinus albicaulis. NCBI lineage: Eukaryota > Viridiplantae > Streptophyta > Pinopsida > Pinales > Pinaceae > Pinus > Pinus albicaulis. The sequence continues at coordinate 143,230,892 of CM076584.1, forward strand.
ATGCCAATTTCATCTATCACATTTCTCATAGTCAGTGGGTATCTCCTCTTGTTATTGCTCCCAAAAATAATGGAAAGTGGAGAGTTTGTGTAGACTATATAGAAATTAACAAGGCCACTCAAAACGACCATTTCCCTCTGCCATTCATAGATCTGCTCCTTGACACCTTATCTAGAAATAAATTATTTTCATTTCTAGATGGGTTTAGTGGTTACAAATAGATACAAATCGCCCCATAGGATTAGGATAAAACTACCTTTACGTGCCCTTGGGGAACTTTTGCATACATAGTTCTTCCTTTTGGACTATGTAATGTGCCAACAAAGGGAGATATTGGGAATATCTTCAGACATGTTAAATGATTGTTTAGAAGTATTCATGGATGACTTCATACCTTATGGTGATGCCTTTGAAACAACATTAATTAACCTTGAAAAAGTGCAAGAACGATGTGTATAAACTAATGCTGCTTTAAGCACTGAAAAATGTCACATGATGACGAATGAAGGTATTGTTCTTGGACATTTCATTTACGGTTGTTGGAATAAAGGTAGACCTTGCTAAGATAGAATTAATTTGAAACATCTAGTTCTGAAAACAAAAAATGAGGTACGTATTTTTCTGGGACACGCAGGAAATTACAGAAGTTTTATAGGAAATTTTTCAAAGATTGCATCCCCTTTGTTTTCTCTACTTACTAAAGATGTGGAATTTGTTTGGATAGGAAAATGTGAGAAAGCCTCTATAGAATTAAAAAAATGTGTATCAGCATCACCTGTTCTGTGAGAACCCAACTGGAACCTTTCGTTTCATATAGCCACAAATGCATCTGATATTGTTGTGGCACTTATGTTAGTCCAGCTTGAAGATAAGAAACTGTATGAAATCTACTATATTAGTAAGAATTTGACTCCAACTGAACTAAACTATACAATTAAAAAGAAATAATTTCTTGCAGTAGTGCATTCCATCAATAAATTTAGGCACTACATTACAGGATATCAAGTATTTGTGCACATTGACCACTCTGCCATTCATTTTCTAATGAATAAACGAGTCACTAATGGCAAGGTTACACGTTGGTTTTTTTTGTTACAAGAGTTTGATATAACAATCCTAGATAAACATGGGAAAGATAATGTAGTGGCTAATTTTATTTATAGGTTGACTATTGATAATGAATGCATGCATGTTGAAGATTCCTTTCCAGATGAATATATTTTTTCTATTTCAACTCACTCACTGTGGTATGTAGACATATCTAATTATCGTGTTGCAGGAATATTTCCACAACATCTTCCCTCAAAAGAAATAAAAATAATTGTTCATCAAAGTGCAGAATACCCTTGGATAGAAGGTTATATCTATTACACAAGACCAAATCATCAGATAAGGCATTGTGTAAGGGAGGATGAGATCTTTGATATCCTTAAATATTTTCATGAAGAACCTTGTGGGTGACACTTTATAGACAAAAGGACATGATATAAGGTGCTTTCAACTAGGTAGTATTGGCCCACTATATTTTAGGATGAAAATAAATCTGTGAAGGGATGTGACAATTGTCAGAGAATGGGTTAACCACTTCAGTCATATGAGATACCATTACACCATAATATAGTTTTAGATCCATTTGAGAATTGTCCTTAGAATTTGTAGGGGCGATTAATCCTTCATCTCAGCAAAATTCCTACATTTTGGCTTGCACAGATTATGTCATAAAATGGGTTGAGGCAAAGGCACTAACTATAGCAACCGAACAGGTTGTTTTTCAGACATTATGTTTGAAGACATTTTTGTTTGCTTTGGAGTACCTCAAGAAATAGTGACAGATGGAGGAAAAAAATCCACATCTCATTTGATCGATAAACTAGTTGAGAAATACAATATCTGTCATCGAATTACTTCACAATATCATTCAAAGGAAAATGGATAAGTGGAAAGCACTAATAAGGTCATTGAAGGAATTCTTACCAAGGTTGTGGCCAGACACGGGAGCAACTGGGCTGATAAACTTCTAGAGGCACTATGGGCATATAGAACTACATGGAGGAACACTACGATATTATCACCATACAAATTAGTGTATGGTAAAAATCCTTTATTTCCCATAATGTTCGAAATCAAGACACCCATAAAAGAACTACAAGTGAACCTAGATTTGGTTACAACACAGAAACAACGGTTAAATCAGTTAAATGAGTTAAATGAAAAAACAACGTTTGTTATCTAGCAAACAAACATCATCCAACATCAGAGGGCTAAGTGGCATGATAAACTTATCAAAAAGGCGATATTTTAGAAATAATGTTGGGCTCTATTATATGATTCACGATTTAAATATTTCAAAGGGAAGATTTGTACCAGATGGTTAGGTCCTTATGAAGTTGATACAGTCTTTGACAATGGGACTGTTAAATTATTTACCATCGACAGTGTCAGGACACCATTACTTGCTAATGGGCATCGTATTCGGTTATATCATAAACCAAATTCAAAGGATTAATTTTTCAATATTGTCTCACTATATCACCTTCAAGTTATGAGGGTAGGGGCAACTTCTCCTGCACTATCAAATTTTTAATTCTCAATAAGTGTAACAACTAACAACCAATGTTTTGTATCATCTGCCAACAAAAAGTTGCTTGTCAGCTATTACACTTGTTAAGAATTAAAAATTTGATAATTCTGAAAGTTTTAAGATGTCAAAACCTCTTATAGGGGTGCAGGAAGATAATGGTAACAATTGAAAACCACTTAATGGTAAGTGTTACATGTTTTTTTCCCTGTAACAACATAATTCAATTCATATATCTTATATTGTGTTGTTACAAGTCCAAGTTTTTTTTTTTAGAAGTTTTGAAGTACCCTCAAAGGTATATGACTGTAATAATTCTACTATAAAATGTAGTATTAGCAATTACATTTTTGTTACACCTATAACAGTGGGAAAACTGTAGCAAAGGATCAGATACAATTGTTCGCTTTAATATTTGACATCACAAGTACTTTGCCGCCATAATTAATCACATCACCAGTATTTCGCCGCTGGAATTAATCACATCACCAGTACTTTTCCGCCACATCACCCTCATGTGCATTATTCAAAAGGTATATTTCTTTTTATTTATTTAACAATTATGACAATTAATGTAACATTTTGTTTGATGGCTGAGGGCGACCTTTCCATTAATGTTCGGGGGTGGGGGTGGGTAAATCATTTTTCGATGCATAATTTAACCTGACTTAAAGCGGAAAACCTCATAATCATTAGTAAATATTGAAATCACTACTACCTTTTCATACCAATCGTGCCATTAGTTAAAATTGTATCTAAGTCATACCTCCATATCCCTCGATTAATAATGAGTTTATTATGCATATCGTACGTTCCCCTAATCCGACATCCTTTCCTACTTCCCTGATAATCTATCCCAAAAAAGCATTGAATCTTCATTTTGCATAAGTAGATAGAAGCACAGAGGGTATTTTATATAACAGAAATGGTAGGAGCAGCAACAAGGCATGAGCCAAGTTTCGCTGAGCAATTGGGGAACCCTAGAGGCATGTCAAATTTTCAAAGAAGAAGGGTAGCTCGAATTTTTTGAGCAACTTAAGGGCTCAGAAGAAACTGTTTCTCTAGAATTTTCCAAGAATTTGGACAAGAATCAAAGAGGCTTAAAGCTATAAGTTACAGAGGAAGTAATTTCCAGGGTATCAGAACCTGAAGGAAACATATGGTTTAACTAGAAAATCAATGACGCTTCCCTCAAAACTAAATTTATGAAAGGGGAAGAGAAATTGATTAATAAGGGTAGGGTAATTGACCGCATGTCCCTTCATCATCATTAGGGAGATGTTTCTTTGTTCATCATTAAGTATATTACATGTGAAGGATGAGAGACAATAATGTTTAACTATCCTTTTCCGCTGTTAAATAATCTCTGGCACAAGCAAGTGATCAACCTTACTTACTTCTCGATGGACAATTTGAAGCATGTTTCTGCTACTGTAAAGGTTGTCATGCACCTGGAGAACTACGTCACTAATCATGGTCTCATCAAATTGATCATAATGGAGGCCCTAGAGCACCAAGGATGAAGCTGGGAGGATTTCATGAGAAAAAATAAAATAACTCCACGTCGGAAACAATTTGAAACCCCCACTGACGTTTCGAAAGAAGCTAGGGTAGTTAAGGAGAAAGGGCAGTCCTCTGGAAGAAAAATCAAGAAAAAGTCATTAGAAAGAATAATAGATGGCAGAACACCAAAAATGAGAGTTAGTGTTGGAACTCGACCAAAACCCCTGCCACCATATAAAAATAAATTTGAAGTTGTAAAGAAACAGAAGAAAGAGGAACAATTCAGGTAGGAGGAGACTCCTTTGCCAAGTAAAAATAAGATCCAAACCCTAATGTTTAAAATTAAAGAATTAGAAGCATAAAATAAATAATTAATGCAGCAAGTAGAAGATAAAAAAGTAGAAACAAGGGTTCCGAGTCTTGATACTCTGGCAGAGGGTGTTACAAAATTAGGGCAGAAACTACACCTGACCCAGTATGTACAACATGTACTAAGAATTTAGCAATAACATGGTATAGAATTTGTTCTGCAAATATCATCTCGGAGGGAACCAAAACAAAACCCTCGGAGGTTGTTCCATAAGAACTCGTTGACAATGTTGTTTTTATAGAAGAACCAACAGCTGAAACGGAGCATCCCACGGTATTTGACGTGGAAACTGAAACACAAGAACTTTTCAACGATGATGTTGTTACACAAGAATAGGCAGTTAAGGCAGAGGTTCTTTAGGAAGAAGAAATAAGAGTTGTTCCACAAGAACATGTTGATGATGTTGTTGTTAAAAAAGAACCATCAATCGAAGCAGAACAACTCTAGCCACGAGATGTTGTTAAACCTCCTAGTGATGTTGCACTTGAGATAGTACAAGATCCTAAAGTAGGGTGGTACTCAGAGAAACTTTTGCTAATATCCTAATTGTAGAAATGGAAGCAGCTGACCCTTTATTTGAAAAAGGGACTGATTTCTCTGGAGGAACATCAAAAAGTAATTTGTACTCTCAAATATCAGTGGGATGAGGAGAGGTTGACATAAGCATGGACAAAGTGGGTAGAAAATAAAGTTGAGAAGGAGAAGGTGGAACGGATGCAAAAACTATAGCAAAAGGTCGAGGAATTGATAGAAGAAAAAGGTAAGTTGTATAGACTCGTCTTGAACCTCTTAGGGTGTAGAAGGCCTTATCCATCTTATCCAATCTTTCTATGGGAGATATTTTATCTTTTTCAGTTAAAGGATGCTTATGAGAACATACCCTATCAAGGTAATAATACCCGAACTTTCTTATATGTTTTTCACGCATGCGATTTCGATGAGAAAATCTTGATGTGTGAACTTTTTCTACATAACATGATTTGTGAATATGTTGGTCTGCACATGATCGTACACATATTATCCTATATGGGGGACTTGTAGTTTCACGCTTTCATCTCCTTCATGACAAACTAAGTGGAATGACATCTTGCCATGAAATCATCTGCAACAAATGAAGAGAAGGTATCTTTGTCGATAAGAGCAGAACCAGGCATGGCTACAGAGATGAGGTGTGAGTTTAGAAGGTTTCTATGTACCCTAACATGGTGGAGCAATCAACCCTCTACAGGAAGAGGATTGTTGGATTTTGCCTTAATTTTTTTGCACAATTGAAAATTTGAGCATTGACTTGACGTCTGAAACATACAGAGGCTGGCAGTGAAAGCCTAGAAGTGAGTGATCCTTTTGAGTTTTCTAATTTTGTGGTTGTCGTTACGCGAGTTCCTGAATATGCATGGATTTTGAAATCAATGGGAGATTTCTAGATAGGACTTAAATTGAAGTACCCTTGAACTAGCTTCTGATTGAGGACTATTAGCCCCATTACCAATTGTGCAATTACGAAGATGAATCATGGCCACATCAGCTGATGGCTACTCAAGGTTACAGGTCAGTTGATGAAGATACTGCTGGTGCCTATAATTTGACATATTTACATCAATGGTACAACAATGGCACTATGGATAAGTAACCTAATCATTCTGAAGATTCTACACGAGGACATGTAGTGGCTTCAGTTGGGGGGATATGTTGGGTGCAATATTTAAGAATGTTTCAGACACCTCTTTCCCTATTTTTGGGAATTTTCTCTCCTTAAACCTATAAATCCTTTCACTCAAATGAAACCTTCCCTGGTTATAAAAGAAATATTTTCCTCGACATATTATTTTTCCATTTTTGGTTAAATATTGAATAAAGTGATGTTTTTTTGGGATAACTAACTAGGGTAATTTTGGAAACGATCTTTTGGTTATTTTCCTTTCAGGTGTTGTGATAATTATCAAGGATCAAGGGGTGAAAAATCGTTGTTGTTACTTGTTGTTACACTTTGAAGTATGTTTTTACATATTGAAGTTGTTTTTACATCGTAAGGATACTGCTACACCGCAAACAGCCAAAGACTGTGAAAACTATATTAGAATATAGTTGTTGGAAATCATGAAACTACCTGCGGGTGGTTAAATGAGGATATGAGAAGTTATGATTGTAAAATATCGTGTAACTATAATAGGAATTTTTATGGGGACTGTTTGTAACGATTTCTATTTTAATCTTGATATCGATCAGCATGAGAATCATGAGTTTCTCATGACTAATATGTTCCCTAATATTGGGACTTGTAAAACTTTATAGAAAGGCTCAATCTCATATGAAAGGGATGTCAACACAGGACCAATATCGGCATTTTGATCTTGTACCTTTCGGCTATTTTTAATACAATACACATTTGGTGATGTTTTCATAAATCTTGTGTTGAATATTTAACTAGTTTTTGTTCCATCCCTGCACCCTACTACGGAGGAAGAACCCTCCTCTTTATCAAGGATCACAACAGTAGTAGATTATCTAATTTCTTTATATTGGTGTGGATTTCTCATTTTTGTTGCATATATTGTAGCACAGACACATTTCTATTTTCATATTCATTATATGTTGTTACACAGGATTGGTTAGATCTATAATATTCAATCAGTTGATACAATCTTATTAATAATTCATAGTGCGCTAGTTTTATCTATTACATGAAGTGTGAATCTTTATGTGTTGATTGGATTTCATTCTTGCAGTGTGTTTTTTATTTCTACATGAGTGTTTCGAATTTTGTATTTGTGTTTAATGACATTTCTTTCATTTATTTTCTGGCTATCATGTATTGGCACAGACAATGCAGACACCCTTGAAATAAAACACCTACCATGGTTGACTTTTAATGGTTGTGGTCCAATCAAATTAAAAAGTCTATCAAGACAACATATCTATGAATTTGGAATCAAAATTAATGAAGTCTAAAAACCATTTCATAATCAACAATCAAATCACAGTCATCAATCATAATGCATGATGCTACAACTATCACCTATTTACATTCAAGTGCATATCAACTATCTCAACACATTAGTAAGACCATCTCAAAACAAGATCATTTCTTCATGAAATCCTATAGGCACATACTCATATCATGCAAGTAATCAAACATTCAAACAACATATAAATGAAATAATAGATACCAAACACTCGAACACCAAATAAACGACATAATAAAACATTCAAACACCAAGTAGACGACATAAGAAAACTCATACCTTGATGTATATTAAGGGAGGCTATCTTGTCTGCACAATCAGTCTATGTTAGCGCGATATAACTTCACAACATATCGTTGAAAGATAAATAAGGTCATGATATCCATAACAGTAACTAACTAACATGTTAACATCATAATCTCATAAACAAATGCAACTTATGCATAACAATCATAGATGCACAATTAATGTGGATTAGTACAACACAATGTCACCAATAACTCGACTGATGCCTGAATGTCATAACCCTAACCATCTGCCTAGGCCAATCTAATTTAGCATGATACATATAACATCAAGATATTAATGCTATAACCCTAATCATCAACTTAAATAACATATAACAATAATAAGTTAACATAAAACATGCTCATTAACAACATATAACATAATCATTGAGCTAGCTACAAGTTAACATATAAGATGCTCATTATAGCATAGTCATCATGTTAATACCCTATTTGACTAACCAATGCATGTACATATGATCACACTAACTAAATAGCAACTATCATGTATGTAACCCTAAAATCAATAGAATGAAAGGCATACACATAACCATAATGCATATGAATATGTTGATCAAATAGTATTTATCACATATGTAACCATAATAATAATAGAATGACAAACATATCAGTAACCCTAATGCTTACAACAACCATGAATCATATACATGCATGCCAAAAATACAAACTTGTGTGTTTATATTCTCTTACCCCAATTTCCAATGTTGCAATATCACTTTGATTGATCCGAATTTATGCAGGAACGCAACATAATATAGAAATAACCATAAACATAGAAATACAGTGGAAAAAAGCCTTCATTTCATTAATACCAAGTCACAAAAATATGCTTACAAACATGATGGAAATAAAATAGCTAGGGTGCTAGTAATGAATATTTGAGAAGAGATGTGGTGGCTATAGACCTCTAAACCGTCTTACAATGAGGCTCGAGGGCCTATTTATTATGGAGAAACAATGGAGAACTCTAAACGTCCAAAAACCTAACCCCGGGAGATGAAGCACCAAAACTATGGGCCCCGTTTGTGTAAATTGGTGTTTCAACTTCTTGGAGACGTAACTTTGGCATACTATCTCCGTTTGGGGCTTCAAAATGGCTCCGGAAGTTCAGGACCCAAAAAACTGCTAAAAATAGTAAGTTGTGAAAAAACTGAAAGAGACAATGGTGGGGCCCCAAGTGGAATATGCAAGTGGCCACCAATATCCACCTAGATCATTTCTCCCCCCTTAAGAAGCAATGGTCCCCATTGCATTGAGTTACTCCATGAGATGAGGAAAATTCTGTTGAACTTGGTCCCTGGTGAACCACTTGCCTTGGTGTAGGAGTTGGCCAGCTTTGACAACCCGATACAGTTGGATCTTTTGTCGGCGAGTGTTCTTGATTTACATGTCCATGATACAGTTTGCGGTGGCATTTTCCATGCAGTCTGGGTTTAAATATTTTAGTGTGAGTTCTTCTGCAATGTCAGAGGTGTCCAATAGAGGTGGGAAGTAGTGACAAAGGCGGTCTACATTGAATACTGGGTGTAGACCAAGGAATGGTGGAATATTGAACTCGAATGCATTGTTCCCTACAACCTTGGGGATGGTGTACGACCCATATCAGAGCGGGTGAATCTTGCGGTGGGGTCTAGTGAGGTGCTCCTTCTGCAAATGTAGCCACACTTTTTCACCCACCTGGAAGTTTTGTGGCACCCAATGTTGATCATGTCGTTGCTTGCACTTAGCATTGGCTCTGTCCAATATGTCATGAACCTGTTGGCGGATGTGCTAAATGCGCTCGATGAAGTTGTTTTCTTTGTCAGCTTTAGACTGGACATGAGCTGAATCGGCCTGAGTAGCTGCAAATGGCATGGCTATGTCAATGGGACATAATGGCTAGAATCCCAAGCCCACCTGAAAGGGGCTGTGGTCGGTTGAGCTATGGAGAGCTCAGTTATAAATTTGTTGTACATAGGAAAGGATCTCATCCCATGTGTGTGGATTCTTTGAATTGTACATGCGCAGAATGTGTACAATCATCCTGTTGACGACCTCTGTATGGCGATCAGTTTGGGGATGGAAAGTTGTGGACTTGGTGACCTGGTTGTCCAACATTGACCAGAGGCTAGACCAAAATGTGCTGAGGAACCTGCTGTCGCGATCTAATATGATAGACTATGGGATCCCAAAGTGCACCCACACTCATTCAAAGAAGTGTTTAGCAGTGGCTTCTGCTGTGATATTCTTCTTTCTGGTTACCATAATGGCCATCTTTGAGAATCTGTTGACGACCATGAAAACACAATCTTTTCCATGCTTAGTAGAAGGAATGCCTGACATGTAATCCATGGAGATGGATTCCCAAGGTTGACTAGGGGTAGGTAGCGGAGTATAGAGCCCTTGCTTCTTGATGGTCAGCTTGGAAATGGCGCAAGAAGTGCAGGATCTGATGTACTTCCCGACATCTTGTCGAAGGTTCGGCCAATAGAAATACTTCTGCAGTACTGCCACTATTTTCTCGACCCCAAAATTCCCAGCGACTCGACTGTAGTGCGCTTCCCATATCATCTTGGCATGCTTGCTTGAAGGAACACAAAGGTGTCGCAGGTGACATAATAGTGCATCTTGGAGGTGAAAATTTGGAACTTGCATACCTCCCAAGAGTGCCTTGTATGTGTAGCTAAATTCTGGATTGCTCTTGTAGAGAAGCGGCCAATCAGAAGTCTCATGCCCACAAGAGTTGAGTACGGTGGTTATGGCCACGATCGGTGATCGGTTGAGGCAGTCTGCAACATTATTGGTGCTACCCTTCTTGTACTTGATGTTCAAATGAAATTGTTGCAGATATGTGGACCACTTCTGATGGAGATCGTTCTGCAACTTCCCTTGTGTTTGTATGAACTGCAGGGGTCAGTGGTTTATGTGGATCATTGTCTCCTTCCCCAAAATGTAATGCTTCCATTGTCGACAAGCCTGCACAATGGAAAAAATTTCTTTGTCATAAGTGGGATACTTTCGAACTGTGTTGGACAATGTCTCACTGTGATATGCCACTGGATGCACCTATTGAGTAAGAACTACCCCAATAGCATAGTCAGAGGTATTTGTCTCAATCTCAAATGGTTGTTGCAAGTCTGGTAATGTGAGCATTGGGGCAGAACAGAGTCGATGTTTCAATTCTACGAACACCTTCTGTTGAGATTCTGACCAACAGAATTTTTCTTTCACTCCTCCCTTAGTGACTTGACTCAAGGGCCAAGTGATATGAGAGAATCCCAACATGAACCTGCGGTAGAAATTAGCAAGACCCAGAAAGCTACGAAGCTCTGTTACGGTGGTTAGGGCTGGCCAATTCCGAATGACTTAGATCTTGGCTGGATCTACATGCACCCCCCTTTCATCAATAATTTATCCCAAATATTGAACCTGGGTCATGCCAAAAGTGCACTTCTCCAAATTGGCACACAACTTGTGTTGCTGCAGTGTTTGGAGGACTTCTTGGATGTGGTGGAGGTGCTCTTCCCAAGTCTGGCTGAAGATCAGAATGTCATCCAATTATACCACTACAAATGAGTTGGTGAATGGATGCAAGATGTCATCCATCAACCTCATGAAGGTTGCGGGAGAATTTGTCAATCCGAAAGGCATGAAGAGCCATTCAAGAAGGCCCTCCTTGGCTTTGAAGCCAGTCTTCCACACATCAGAGGGTTCGATTGGTACTTGGTGATACCCAGAGTTCAAGTCGATATTGTTGAAATATTTTGCCCCTTTGAGTTGGTCCAGAAGGTCATCAATCCGTGGGATCAGGTACCTATTCCGGACAGTGATATTGTTCAGCGCTCGATAATCAATACAGAGTCTCCAAGTCCCATCCTTATTTTGTACCAACACGATCGAGATCCCACAGGGTGATGAACTTGGTCGAATGTGACATTTCTGTAGCAGCTCGTGAATCTACCTCTTAATTTCATCATTCTCCAGAACAGAGCACCTATAGATTGGTCCATTGGGTAGCGGTGCACCTGGAGTCAGGTCAATGGGGTGCTTGACTTAACAGTGTAGAGGCACCCCTGTGGGTGAGGTGAAGATGTCCCCGTACTCCTCCACAACCTTTTCCATTTGTTGTTTTCATGCAGAGGAGCCATGTCTGGAGGTTGTGGCCACAGTCTTCTTCTTGCCCAGGGGGCAGATCACCAGGAAAAAAAATTTCTTGGTTTGGGAAATGAGCTTACTGCATTGTTTTGCGGTAACCAAAGAGATAGTGGGAGGTGGTGGTACCTCTGGTATCCTGTACAATTTATTTCCCAAAGTAACAATAACAGCGTGAGGCCGGGACTCATACATAGCATGTCGCTTCCACAAGTATTGTTGGCTTAATAATACATCAGCAACATCAATAGGAGCAATGTCACACAATACCTCATCTGTGAAGGGCTTGATGCTATAGGGAAGGCGGCACTGTTGGCTGACGCGGAGATCCCGTCCTTGGTGAAGCCACCCGATGGTGTATGGTTGTGGGTTTGCTGTGGTCGGCAAGCCCAACTGCTTCACGACATCTGCTGAAATGAGGTTCTTTTGGCTCCCATTGTCGATAATGAACCATATCGGGGAACCCTTTACCCACATCTGGGAGTGGAAGAGACACTCTACCTCCTCTGGATCTTCTAGTTCCTCCTTCTGGATCTTCATAGTGGAAATAGTGGCATTGGGCTCCGCATCAATAATCTGCTTCCCTTTGTCATTCACCTTGTCAAGTTCTGATTCAGCGTCGGAGCATGCATCTGATTCAGAAGCCCTCATCTCGGCCACCAGTGACTGCTTGGCCCAACACTCACTTGTGTTGTGAGTGGAGATCTTATAGCACTCACACCACTTTCCCGTGTCCTTCTTTGGCTTCGTGGTGTTGTTCTTTCCTTGTGTCTTTGGCAGTTTGTCTTCGGCAACCATGCCTTGGCTTTGTCCTTTGTTTTGCGGTTTTGGGGCACCTTTCCCTTGCTTTTCATTCACAGATCCAAAGTCTCGCTTCTTCTGTTTGAATTTCTGCTCAATATTGGTAGCATACCAGTATGTCGTACCAAGCGAGATGTCGAGTAACTCCATTTCCCCCTAAATGTATCTGTGCAAACAACCGCGATACTTTAGCACCAAATGTTTCTCTGAATATTTGATACCCAAATTTGTGTGCAGGGTATGGAACAGATTCGTTAGGTCATGCACATGTTGATCCCTTTGTTCCCATAACGTGGTCCATTGTATGTACTTCTCCTCATAGCTCCCCACGGGATAGTATTGTTCCTTGATGGCATCTCGGAAATAATTCCAGGTGGGTACAGCTGAGAACAGAGAGGGTTCTGTCTCGTTTTTTTTCTCATAGTAGGTTTCCCACCAGTCCTTGATATGGGGGGTAGCTTTGAGGAGTGCAAAAATAATCTTCTCCCGGTCAGAAAAGTAATGAACCGAGAAATATCCTTCTAATATATTCAACCATCTATCTACGGCATCTGCATCTATTTCACCCTCAAATATGGGAATGTCAAATTTTACTTGTACTTTAAAGGGAGTTGCGCCTCCAGAGTGGCTGCTGGATGCAGGTGCGTCGCCGGTGGGTAGTTGTTGAAGGATCTGGGCAAAGTTATCCATCATCGCGTTCCTTTATTTTTTGAGGGCCTCCTCGAGCAATATTTTGATAGGATTTCCTCCTCCCTCATCTTTCTTTTCGTCTCCCATGGGCATCCGTCGGGGTTTGAGAGGCTGATCTTGCAAAGGTTCCCCCAGATCGAGCCCTAACTCCTTATACCCCGACCTCGTTGGGGACATGCAAAGAAGGATCGAGAAAAATCAGATTGTTCTGATACCACTGATCCAGATTTATGTAGGAACGCAATAGAATACAAAAATAACCATCAACATAGAAATACAATGGAAATAAGGCTTCATTTCATTAATATCAAATCACAGAAATATGCTCACAAACATGATGGAAATAAAATATCTAGGGTGCTGGTAGCGAATCTATGAGAAGAGATGTGGCAGCTACAGACCTCTGAACTGTCTTACAATGATGCTCGAGGGCCTATTTATTATGGAGAAACAATGGAGAACTCTAAATGTCCAAAAAACTAACCCTAGGAGATGAAGCGCCAAAACTATGGGCCTCGTTTGGGTAAATTGGTGTTTCAACTTCCCGGGGACGTAACTTCGTCATACTATCTCCGTTTGGGGCTTCAAAATGGCTCCGGAAGTTTAGGACCTGAAAAGCTGCTAAAAATAGTAAGTTGTGAAAAAACTGAAAGAGACAATGGTGGGACCCCAAGTGGAATAGGCGGGTGGCCACCGATATCGACCTAGATCATTGATGGTATGCATCTCCTGCTCTATCTTAGCCAACACATTAGCATCATAACATACCAATATTATCATGATGACCTAATTGTATACAATGACCTTATGCACAAAAAACTCAATCAAACCAATACAAACTTGACCATATGCACCCACTTTACATGTATAACCAATCATGAATGACTAATGCATGTTCAACATATGACATGACACAAGCAAGCATACACAGATAACATTGAAGCATGACCAATATGTAACCCTAGCATAAGCAAGAAATGCATGTACAATATGTAGCTACATGTAAGCAAGGGTGCACGAACAATACATAAGTGCGAACAACACATAACTAGTCATACACTCATGACAACATGTCGACAACCACACAATCAACACTTCCATGGCGACACCACTAATACCATGGACAACACAACACATATGCACATGTGACATAATGTGTGGATTTGAAAATTTTCAAAATTAGTCATGTTATTTTTCTTGTGGATATGTAAATTTTCAAAGTTAATAGTGTTTTTTATTTTTATTTGTTTTCTCAATAGTTTGTATAATAAAGTTTTAGTGTTTATAATATTATATTTTTTTATTTACATTTACATAATTATGGTTTGAAAATATATTATATTTAAACATTATTTTTATACAAAAATTTTATGTCATTTTATATATTAACACAATATGACACGAGGCTTGGAGTTTGTCTTAAAACTGCTTTTGTTTGGCTAAGAGCTCGTTTTCCTCAGAAGTAGGGAAACGGGGTAACGACCCAAGACTTAGAGGGATCTAGTAGGAGTGAAAGCTTGCCCCTTTACGGACCACCGACGAGTTATTCCAGGTGGTGTGGTTTTCCTTGAATAACGATGATGACTCAGCCTGCATTTGCAGTTAGCAACCAGAGATGGTTTTCCTCATTACTGGTTTGAAAACTAAGGTGTGATATGTTTTCCCACCTTGTAAAAAAAAACACAATTCATGAAATAATCCTGCTACCACTTGTCATTGATATTGACAAGTGTACTTTTCTTCATCTTAATCATGTATGGCATTGCATTCAACTTCTTCATTGTTCTTATCAATGTATACCTAGGATCCCATTGTATTCAATATTAAATTATATATATATATATATATATATATATATATATATATATATATAATAATTCTAAGTAATTTAACTAAATTAATAACCACAATAATATAAATATATAAATACGATAATAATAATTTTCAAGAAAACATATCTATAAAATTAATGGTACAAGTTTTAACATTACATTAAAGCTATAAACAACTGGAAAATAACAAATATGAAGTAATTTATTATTTTCAATTTATTCATGATGTTTTTTAAATTATTCACATAGAATAACATTAACTCTCTACAAAAAAATATAAGTTGTTCTTTTATAATTTATCTTTGATCAAATCTCTCAAGATACCCACTATGACTAAATGTTGAAATGTTTATTTTTTTATTGTTCTAGTTTAATTTAATTATATTAAATCTAAGAAAAATTGTGCATAACTTTAGGAATTGTGCAATTAATATTATGGCATCTCTCTCTCTCTCACACACACACAAAGTGCAAGAATATTTCACTATTTTTTAACTAATCTACAAGAACAAGCTACTATTTCAAAGGGTTTTGTTATGTAAGGTGGCCAAGGATTGAAATTCATGATAATCAAGAAGAGACATCAAACAAAAAAAAGTTCATCTTAAGAATTTGAGTGGCCCAATCGAAGATCCCGAACGACATCCTCTTCATTCAGGGTAATTTCTCACAACATGATTGAGTTTTAATGAGTATATTGTTGTCTCGACTTTAAGACTTCAAGATTATATTTATCATGGGTACCATCCTTAAAATGAGTGGCAGTGTTTTGTGAGTTTCCCTTGAACATGTTTTCCCCAAAAAATGTTTCAGTGAACAACATGATGCCTCGACATAGATGTTGTATCTTGCTTACAAGGCACATTGATATTTCCATACATAAATAAAGGTGTTGGGGTCAACTTGGATTTTCCTCTAGAGCCTATACATATGAGATCTTAGCATACTAGTATATTCATTCCATTCACTAGCCATATAATCAAGGTTATGGAAAGCATTGGAATCCATTAAAGGTCATCTTACATGGAAAGATGACTTTTGTAAACAAGTTTGTAGTGTGAAATTTTTCTTATTTTGCTTTAATGGCTACATAATCACATAATGAAGACGACTTAATATACAATTGGACTTAGTTTCCACGGACTCGTTGAATTTTGTTACCATCATTCTAAGAAGTTTATCAAATAAAGTGCAACTTCCATGCACCCATTTTGGTGTAGCTAATTTATACATTCTTATTTTAAACTTGGATGAACTTAGTATAACATTGAAGAAAAATCTGGCACAATCATTGAGTCCAATCATGAGTCATAGAGCAGAATTTTATCATGACATATGTGTACATTTGAACATGGTTGATAATCACATAACCTGCCACGATATTCAACATGTGACCATATATACCATCTATAGCATCTATAACCCTTGTTCAAATATGAAACTTGATTCATACCTTTCAAAATGGGATAATTAAACTAAACTGCATGATATTACACAATCAGTGAAAACAATTGACTATTGACCAAAAATCTAATAACCCTTTCCAAAATCTACATTATGAAACATATATATTTATTTTTTAAATTATTTTATTTTGTTTTTATTATATTTTATTCGGGTAGTTTTAAAAATGCAGCAAAATTGTCTAGAATCCATCAAAGATTTTGCAAAAATCTGGCAAAGATTTCCCAAAATTTTGTTTACAGTGGTTAAACTTTAGTTTTTTGAGTGTTCCAAGGGTTTTTGATAGTGCTGAATCCATTTCCACTATCTAAAATGGATTCCAAACACTCCAACTACCTAATGTTTTGAATTTTAATTTATCGGATTCCAAAAAAAACTACCCAAATAAACAACTCCTATTTCATTGGCTATCATCTTATTATACAATGATGACTTTAAATTAATGCAATGTACGGTCCTGCCAGTACGGAACTTTGGAACCGCCGTCTTTTACGGGAGTTCCCGGAACGGAAAAAGCCAACAAATCTTGAGTCGTGACTCAACATAAATAAACCGGTTCGGCTGTGGGGAGGGAAATTAGAATAAAAAACAAGCTGGTGAGATGAAAACTGCTAAACTTTTTCCTAAATTAGTCACTATTCCTAATTCCTTTTGTCCGCATAATCAGCCATTCACTTAACGGGAAATACCACCATAACCATGCAGAGTCTAAATGAGTACGCGCTGCACCAGGCTATATGATATTTAATATACAAATAACTGCTTCTGACATCTGACATTTCTTTTTGTGAGCGCACCCATCTTGACATCCATTCTGCTTTCCGGGAAAATATATCTTTGTTTTCGGTGGGTCCAAATCACATGCATCATGTTGCTATCTTCATGCATCATGTTGCTATCTTCCATATGTCCATCACATTCCAAAACACATGTATATGCTGCCATCTGCGGTATGTTCATCCCATACTCATCCATACAACGCATACCTGCACATTTGAAATTTATTCGCGCCCTCGGTTGATGTTGATGAGCTGATGATACACCCATGGCACTTATTACAGGCTATAAATATACACGTACAATTTTAATCTTTTAGTTGGGAAGAACTAAAAGATTAAAAAGTATTATGGATAGAGGCAATTTTCTATTTTATCTTTTTATTATATTAATATTTTGTGTTTTTATTAATATATTTATGTTTTATTGAAATTTATAAGTTGAAATTTTATATAATTAAGGTAAAGTGGATTATAGTGTTAATTTTGAATGAAATTTTGTATAAATAAATATAATATTCATTTTATTTATTTGTTAAAGATTATATATATGTATATTCTATAAATACAAAGAGTATATTTTTTTTAATTTAGAATTTATTATTGAGAAGTTTATATTTATTTTTTGAAAATTATGGTTATTCAATTATAATTGTTATTTTGTTATTTTGATTTAAGTTTTAATGAAAATATAAATCTTAAATTTTGATTAAAAAATAATAGTTTTGATTTATCTATATGAAAGTAAAATAAACATAATTTAACATACTATAAATATAGAATATACAAAGTTCATGAAAAATAAGTTAATGTTGTATATGAAATATTTTAAAAGATGTTTATTCATTTATTTGTTTTGGATAATTGTACAAAATTGTCCTGTATCTATTTAATCTTAGTAGGGACTTCGTTTACTTATGGCATCATCTTTAGGTTCATGTATAGGTTGTAAGAGCTAATGAATTCTTCTATGGAATATAGAGGTTGATTCTTAGACCTTTTGGCATCACTTACAACATATAGGAATTCAGACTCTCTATACAGTCTCCTCTCTTGACCTCCAATAAAAATATGGTTGCATAGGATAAATCCACCTACAAGATTCTGCCTAATTTTCTGGCCCAAGATCTAGAAGGTGACATGGTATAGACCACTGGAATGTTAGCCACAACAATTTCCATGACCACGCTCTTCATGGGGATTTGGGCGAGAGAAAATGTCGAAAATCCACATAGATTCAACTAATCTTGTAATACCTTAAAACAAACTACATGAATCTATTCTACAAAATGTGGAAACTAATTACGATCACAAAATCACATGAACAAGAAAGAGAAATAATTTCAATCGCACAACACAAAGATTTATCTAGGGAAAGCCTCAGTTAGAAACCCTTCTCTTTCTCCTCTAAGTCACTGAAGAGATCTCTATTACCCTTCATATGGAATGAGACACCGATGTCGAGATACCACATGCTTCCCATTACTGTGCTTTCCATGCATGCAATGAGAGTAAAATTAAGCTCAAATTGTGAAGCTAGAGCTTCACCTGTTGTTGCAACTGCAGGTTCCTTCTTACTTGCCTTCTTCTGTGTATATATCATGGCATAATGCCCGAACACGTGACAGTGAAACCACTTGTTATTGGACAAGTCTTTCTTCTTGTCCTCTTCACCTTGGGATTTCTTTCCCTAGGCTTTCTTTCCTTTGTTGACTAATGCAAAGTCATCTTCCGCTTCTTTGGAAGATGTCTTGTCTTTAGTGTTTTGCCTTATTTCTTATTGCATCAGGTCAAACCATAATCGCTCCCACTCTGGTAGCTTCTCCCTCCCATTTACTGAATCCTAGTAGCTATGCTAGCTCTTGGGAAGGCCTAGAAGTGCTAGGCTCACCATATCATCCTCAACAACGATAGCACCAACACTTCCAAGCTCATCCCGATATTGGGTGAACTTGTTCAAGTACTTTGGTATTGTGTCGCCCTCCTCCATCTTCAATTTTCTGAGTTTTTCCTTTAGCGCCAGCTTCCTATGGTCGTTATTTTTATGAAAAAAAATTGTCAAGGCCTTCCACATATCATATATAGTTTCCTTTCCATGGAGGTTCGAGACAATATTATCTTGAACTCCTTCCAAGAGAATCCTTCTTGCCTTCGCTACGTTCTTCTTCCATGCTGCTAGATCTTGAGCATCCACTACTAGATCTTGAGAATCTGTTGTTGTGGGCTTAGGAATATCACTATCTATGAACTCCTTTAGCTTGTTGTCTTCGAACACTGCTTTTATCCTATCCTTCCAAGCTATGTAACTTGAACTACCCTCAAGGGCATATTCGAGTCTCAATCCAAAGAAAGACATCATGATCCTGAGGATGGTCTTGAAGAGTAGATCTACAAATTCAATTCACCTTCTCCAAACAAACTCGTATTCTTCTCTTCTATAGTGATTCATGCTCTGATACCATGTAGAAAATCCACGTAGATTCAACTTATCTTGCAATATGCTAAAAAAAAGCACTTGAATCTACTCTACAATTTGCATAAACCAATTAGGATTGCAAAATCACATGAACAAGAAAGAGAAATAATTTCAATTGCACAACACAAAGATTTATCTGGGAAAAGGCTCAACTAAAAACTCAACTATCTGTATATTGCATAAGTCAAAGAATATGAGAACAATACAATTCTTCTCTCAGGGTTGAGAGCTCTCTGCACTATCTTTGTTTGTCTCATTGATTCCTAGGCAAGCTTGGTTCAATACTTAACTAATTTCTTGGCTTTAGGAATACCTATTTCCTTGCACACATTCCTATGGAATTAGGCCCCTATTAACAAGGAAATTCCCCATAATTATTGTGTAATACATCAAGGTTCGTCTGGATCCATGCACCACCTGTAAAAAAAATTTATTATACAACTGATAGTACACTTCCCTTTAACTCCAATCTCAAGTAGGCCTCTCTCATTGTGTACACAACAGAATGTGGCCTCTAAAAATTCAACCACTGAATTAGATCATCCTCGTTAACGTCCTCTATTTTCCCTTTTCCCGCCTTCCCTACAAAGCTTAGTCGAAACTGGGCCAGATGTGCTTCTGTGTCATTTTTCTCATGTGCCTTAGGTGAGTAGGCTAGGGGTATTCGAAAGTATTAATGAGAATTACCTAGCAATGACCCAGTGATTGTACGCTCCGAGCGATGAACTATTGTAACAGGTTCGACATCTAGGAATTGAAGAAACTGGTTGTTATCTTGTTCTTACTGAGTCTGACGGGACTCGGAAAATTCATGCCGAGAACAATGTTGTCCCCTTCTTTCTACAACGCATTGTGAGATATTGAAGCCGCAACGGAGTTGAGGAGGGTCATGGTGAATGCTCCGCATATATTGAACAAAACTCAAGGCACACCATACTTTTTCACTTGTCTATAATGTCCACATTGCCATGAAGATGTTAGTGATAATAACAACCAGTGTGATCCGAAGGATATAAATTTGAGGATACCTAACGCTACCAAATGTGAAGAAAAACGACAAAATTCAAAATAGAGTGAGTGCGCATCCATCTCGGTGGGAAAATTTAAATCTCGGATCCATCATGCGCATGGTGGATCATATGGCATCCATGGATGATGAATGTGAATACGTACAAAGACAACAACCCATTTCCTATTAATAAAAAACTATCCGCTGGGGAAATTATGTACACGGGTTGGCCTCCAAAGTTGATGTCTGAGCCCTTCTCTCAATATTATCCTTTATGGTGTATTAATGGCTCTATAGCCTTAGAAATATTGGTTTCCATTTTCTAGTGGACCGTATATTAGAAGATGTGCTTAATTAAATTGCAATCTAACATGGTCTCGGGATCTGAGGTCGCTGTGTTTTAATTTTGACAAAATCTCCAAGGTCTCTGCTCACTGAGTTTTAATGATATTTCATTCGAATCTATCAAATATGTTGCATACCCTATTCAACCGTAACAAATATTTTTGGAGCTATAGTTCTGATCCAGGTGGCTCCAGAGATTCACATAGGGAAAAGAGGGCTTTTGAAAGCTCAAAAATCAAAGTGTTTGGATTGCTTTCGAACTAGGACCAGAGTGTAGATCTCGACGTTCTGATTGCGGCAGTGTGAACGGTTCGTCAAGCTGAGCTCGTATGCGAAAGCTAGAAGCAATCAAAGTTTTGGGTTGACTTGGATGACTTGGCAGCTTAAGGAGGCAACAAATCTGCAGCGATCTGGTCACCAGATTTCGGTCGGATTCCGGGCAAAATTGCAGGACACTTGATTTGTCTCCTTTGACCTATTTTTGGGTATTTTAAAAATTGCTTATTGTTGTTAAATAACGAAAAAATATGAAAAATGGGGGTGGCGGGCCACCACCCCCGCCACCCCACTCCACAGTACGTCATATTATAAAAATATAAATATCATGATTCGACGGGCTTTGACCCCCCACCGAACCATTGGAACCCACATCGTATATAACACAAACATTGTAACGGGGGCGGGCCACCGGCGATGGACCCGCCCCCCACACCACATGTGACACATATCAATGCCATCGTTAAACATATGGTTCCGGCGGATGTCGAACCCGCTCGGCTTAATAGTCAGCCGGCCTGCTGGTGAAACCCCAAACCAATGTAAAATTAAAACAAAAACACGCCCATTTTAATCTTTGTTTTATATGCAAACAACACTTTTCCAATTTGGGTGGGGTCGATGGGGTTGGAACCCCCGACCTCCGACTTGACAAGCCTGCCCACAACCAACCACCCAACGGGCTCGATATTGTTAAATCTGCCACAAATTTCAATATAAGCCCTCATTTTTACTAGTGTGGGCAGAGCAAGTTGGAGAAGAGGAGTGGCACAGATTTCAAGGGCAGAACCATGAGCCTAGACAACAGGGAGTAGAACCATGATTGAGCTCAACCTTTAGGGGGGCGAAATTTTTCCAATGTCCAAATGGGATAAACTTTATGTCGATTTTGCACTATTCGACGCCATGAATCTAATGGTGTATTCAAATTTTCTATTTGACCATTCCATTTTTCGGCCACTTTTCAAAGTGTAATTGCAGGTGTCGGCATTCAATGTGTGAGCAGTCGTTTTCAGGATATTCGATGCCACGGTTGATGGTACATCCAAATCCAGCAGTTTATCATCTTTTTCTTCAGATAGCTCCAAGATATGAGGTATATACCGTGTGATCATTTACTTCTTTGTCTCTTTGCTATGAGATGCATTGTGTTGTATAGATCCATGTTTGATGTTTGATGCTTGATGTGGGATCTTGTTTTGTTCTTGATGTGAGATTTAATTTATGTCGTGGATTGTTTTATGTTGTTTGAGATCTTTTTGCTGCCATGTTGGCGAGATACTCATTGTCACATGTATGTTTGATTGAGATCCCTTTGTTTCCATGTTCGGCAGGATACTCATAGTCATCATCCATTTAGTGAAATTGTCGTGCTGATAGGAGTGCTTTTTGTGAATGAGAGTTCATGTAGTGGAACATCTCGTGGAGAGGTTCAGCCACTCCTATGTGAGGGAATTTTCCTTGTATGACGGAGAAAAAATACCATCCATGTACATCATCACTCTTTCCAGCACTTAATGCAGTGGCCTACACCATCTTGACACCGAGGCTCGGAGACGTAGTCCCTCCTGGACAAACTCCGTTATCAATATCTTGTGTTTCTAATGCTCATTATGTTTCTCTTCTTTACAACATGCGGATATGTTCTTTTATGTTCATTGATGCTTTGATGCAATTCTAACACATCAGCCGAAGTAAAAGGTCTTAGTTAAAAGGGTATCAATAATTTAATTGGATCAAGTTCCAATAATGCATAGGGATAACTACGTTTTTTTGGTTTGGCGGCAAGGCAGATTCTCGGGCTCTCGTGGATTTAATCTTTTGAACGAGAATATTTATATACAACTCTCGCCCGAAACATCACGACGATACGATGAATCTTCGCAGGATTCCATCGGTCGACGGTAAAATGTTTCGATTAAACTTCTCGCCTGAAAGTTTAATAGAATCTCGAGTGAGAAGTTTAATCGAAACATTTTACCGTCAACCGACGGAATCCTGCGAAGATTCATCGTATCGTCGTGATGTTTCGGGCGAGAGTTGTATATAAATATTCTCGTTCAAAAGATTAAATCCACGAGAGCCCAAGAATCTGCCTTGCTGCCAAACCAAAAAACCGTAGTTATCCCAGTGCATTATTGGAACTTGATCCAATTAAATTATTGATACCCTTTTAACCGAACGATGTGTTAAATTGCATTGAAAGTATCGATGGTATAAAGAATAATGCGCGTGTTGTAAGAGAGAACATAGCGAGCATTAGAAAAAACTAAGTAACAGATCCGTGCGGGTGTGTCTCGGAGCCGGTCAAGATCCACAACGAATTCATGTTAAAATTGTTGGAAGAGTGATGATAACTACATGGATTATTTTTCACCGAAAATCATACAGAAATTCTTCGCATAGGGTGCGTTTGGACTCTGCGGATGTTCCGCACATGAACTCTCATTCACAAAGGACTCCTGACCGCGACAATTTCCCGAATGGATGATGATTTCAGTATAAAATTTATGGCTTATGAGAGTCTTAATCAAACATACATGTGACAATGAAATTATTGTATATTTAACAAAGGGATCTCAAACAACATAAAACAATCCATGACATAAATTAAATCTCACATCAAGAACAAAACAAGATCCCACATCAAGCATCAAACATCAAACATGGATGTATACAACAAAATGCATCTCATAGAAAAGAGAAAAAGAAGTAAATGATCACACGGTATATACCTCATATCCTGGAGCTATCTGAAGAAAATGATGATAAACTGTTGGATTTGGATGTACCATCAACCGTGGCATCGAATATCCTGAAAACGACTGCTCACACATTGAATGCCAACATTAAACTTTTTACAGTTCCACTTCTGAAAAGTGAAATAAAGATGATCAAATGGAAATTTGAATGCACCATTAGATTCGTGAGTTAAATCTTGCAAAATCGACACAAAGTTTATCCCATTTGGACATTGGAAAAATTTCGCCCCCCTAAAGGTTGAGCTCAATCATGGTTCTACTCCCTATTGTCTAGGCTCATGGTTATGCCCTTGAAATCTGTGCCACTTCTCTTCTCCAACTTGCTCTGCCCACACTAGTAAAAATGAGGGCTTATATTGAAATTTGTGGCAGATTTAACAATATCGAGCCGTTGGGCGGTTGGTTGTGGGCAGGCTTGTCAAGTCGGAGGTCAGGGGTTCCAACCCCATCGACCCCAACCGAATTGGAAAAGTGTTGAAAAAAGATTAAAATGGGCATGTTTTTGTTTTAATTTTACATTGGTTTGGGGTTTCGCCAGCAGGCCGGCTGACTATTAAGCCGGGCGGGTTCGACACCCGCCGGAACCATATGTTTAACGGTGGCATTGATATGTGTCACATGTGGTGTGGGGGTCGGGTCCACTGCCGGTGGCCCGCCCCCGTTACAATGTTTGTGTTATATACGATGTGGTTTCCAATGGTTCGGTGGGGGTCACAGCCCGTCGAATCATGATATTTATATTTTTATAATATGACGTACCGTGGAGTGGGGTGGCGGGGTTGGTGGCCCGCCACCCCCATTTTTCATATTTTTTCGTTATTTAACAACAATAAGAAATTTTTAAAATACCCAAAAATAGGCCGAAGGAGACAAATCAAGTGTCCCGCAATTTTGCCCAAAATCCGACCGAAATCTAGTGGCCGGATCGCTGCAGATTTGTTGCCTCCTTAAGCTGCCAAGTCATCCAAGTCAACCAAAACTTTGATTGCTTCTAGCTTTCGCATACGAGCTCAGGTTGACAAACCGTTCACACCGCTGCAATCAGAACGTCGAGATCTACGCTCTAGTCCTAGTTCGAAAGAAATCCGAAAACTTTGATTTTTGAGCTTTCAAAACCCCTCTTTGCCTAGAGACCTTCCATGTGTCTCTAAATTTTTGGATTCAGGCTTATAGATTATAAAATATTTTTCTGATTGAGATAGGGTATGCAACATGGTAAATTCGAATGAAATATCGGTAAACTTTCCGGTGGCCGAGACCACAGATTTTTTTTCAAAATTAAAACTGCGGCGTTTTACAGATCGAGATTATGTCATAATTTTAGTTTAATTAAACACATCTTTTGCTATCATGATCCACTAGAAGAATAATATTAGGTATAGAACCATTAATACACCATAAAAAACAATATTGAGAGAAGGAGGACATCAACTTTGGAGACCAACCGTGTATAATTTCCCAGAGAAACAGATAGTTTTTTATTAATAAAATGGGTTGTTGTATTTAATACATGTTCACATTCATCATCCATGGATATGTGATGCCATATGATCCCTTGTGCATATGATGGATCGAAAATTTAAACCCTTGCAGGGATGGACACTTATCTTGCCTCACTCTATTTTGAATTTTGTCGTTTTTTCTCCACATCTGGTAGCGTTGGGTATCCTCAAATTTATATCCTTGGGATCACACTGACTTTTATTATCACTAACATCTTCATGACAATGTCGATATTATAGACAAGTGAAAAAGTATGGTGTGCCTTGAGTTTTATTCAATATATGTGGAGCATTCGCCATGACCCTCCTCAACTCCATTGCGGCTTCAATATCTCACAATGCATTGTAGAAAGAAGGGGACAACATTGTTCTCGGCATGAATTTTCCGAGTCCCATCAAACTCAGTAAGAACAAGATAACAACCATTTTCTTCAATTCCTAGATGTCAAACCTGTTACAACAGTTCATCGCTCGGAGCGTAAAATCATTGGGTCATTGCTAGGTAATTCTCATTAATACTTTCGAATACCCCTAGCCTACTCACCTAAGGCACATGAGAAAAATCACACAGAAGCCCATCTGGCCCAGTTTCGGCTAAGCTTTGCAGGGAAGGCGGGAAAAGGGAAAATGGAGGACATTAACAAGGATGATCTGATTCAGTGGTTGAATTTTCAGAGGCCACATTCGGTTGTGTACACAATGAGAGAGACCTACTTGAGATTGGAGTTAAAGGGAAGTGTACTATCAGTTGTATAATAAAAAAAATTTACAAGTGGTGCATGGATCCAGAGGAAGAGCCTTGATGTATTACACAATAATTATGGGGAATTTCCTTGTTAATAGGGGCCTAATTCCATAGGAATGTGCACAAGGAAATAGGGATTCCTAAAGCCAAGAAATTAGTTAAGTATTGATCCAAGCTTGCCTAGGAATCTTTCTTTGGATTGAGACTCGAATATTCCCTTGAGGGCAGTTCAAGTTACATAGCTTGGAAGGATAGGATAAAAGCAGTGTTCAAAGACAACAAGCTAAAGGATTTCATAGATAGTGATATTCCTAAGCCCGCAACAACAGATTCTCAAGATCTAGTAGTAGATGCTCAAGATCTAGCAGCATGGAAGAAGAACGTAGCGAAGGCAAGAAGGATTCTCTTGGAAAGAGTTCAAGATAATATTGTCTCGAACCTCCATGGAAAGGCTCAAGATGGCTCAAACTCTTCTTCTTTGAGTTCTCCAGACTTGATTTCTCAAGGTGCAAAACCATTCAATCCTGAGAAGTAAGGGCTAATTTTTTGGATGGGGAAGACCATTGCAAAATAAAGGTCATTGAGCAACATTGTGAAGGAATAGGCCATCGGAAGTAGGAAAATAGTGAAAGAGGCAAAAGAGAAACTGCAACGAGATGTAGACACCGACTTCAACATGACGCTTATCGAATGGGAAATACCATTATGGTTGATGGAATGTCATGATGATCCCTTAAGTTAACTCTTGGCATGGATTTGACTACTACCAAGAATCAAGAAAAATATTCTCAATGTTTGTTACTCATTTGCATATTAGTTGTGTTTTCTGCAGATATAAACTAGTTTCATGACATTTAGGAACTTCATCTAGTTTCCCATCTGTGGGAAAATGGTCACCCCCAAGACATGCACAATGCTAGTCCCAGGTTAGATATGTTTTTTTATTGCATATGCTCAATTATGTTTTTTTATTGCATATGCTCAATTTAGACACTGTCAATTGAAGAATTGATATGCATGCACTCTATGTAAATTCTTAGTAATCTAATGAAATTTTACTTACAAAAGAATATATATATATATATATATATATATATATATATATATATATATATATGTATGTCAACCATGTATCTATTATATAAAACAATTAAAAGACATAGATTCTTATGGTTAAAACAATTCAATTAGTTTCACTATTCTATATTTTGGCACCTTTTTAGATATGTCTTTTAGTCAATTGTGTCTAAAAACATGATTTTTGGGTTTACTAGCTTAACCTGTGTAGGTTGCACATTCCAAGTGCCCAAAGAGATTTTCAAGAAGTTGAATATGTTTATGCATTCAAAAATATAGTTTAAACAATAAAAAGTTATAACAAGCAAACCAATCTCATTCTACAAAGATGATGTAGATGATGTAAGACTACATGTGGCTTTTAAAAATAAAGGTAAAATATTCTCTAAATAAAAAACAATGTCAACTATAATAAAAAAATAAAAATGAATATATATCATTGGTTAGTTTTAATAAAAAACATTATAAAACATCAATATTCTTAATTTCACTTAGCAAATGTGGTAAAATTGTTTCATTCTCACTCTTAGCCATAAATAAAATATTTTGATGTTCATGTGAAGAAACATAGTTTTATATAAGCTTTTAAAAGAAATAAAGTAATTAAAAGTTATATATGTATATATGTATGTATGTATATATATATATATATATATATATATATATATATAATTCTTATACTTTTACAAATATTTCAATATAAAACTTGAATAAACTATTTTAATATCAATTTTAGTATATGATATTTCAATATAAAATTTGAATAAACTATTTGAATATTCAAATTAGTTAATTTATTTTAATATTACTTTTAAATATATACATATGTATATATAGAAAAAAGGAGGAGGAAAACAAAATATTAACCATAACAAAATATTTCACTACCCAAAGGAATAAAATAATTGTATTTGTTGAAATTAAATTAATTTAATAACTTTTTATATATATTTAAAAACATATTAATTACAAAAAAAAAACTTTAATGTAAATAATGTCATCTATTTTAAGTGGTTTCACTATTTCACATTTTGGTCTTTGTTATTCTTTTACTAATTGATTTTCAAATATTGAATACGTTTATGCATTAAAAAATGCAATTCTGTGTGGAGAGAGAATGAATAAAGATCCATTATAACCATGGATATATCAAACATCAAGAGGGATCAAATATTTTGACGTGTAAACCTTTTTCAAGTTTTGCACTCTAAAAGAGGTTTTCCAGCAAGAAATTTGATCCTCTATGCTTGCTGCATCTGTGGCTAATATATATATATATATATATATAAGTTTATCAAACAATTAGATATATAAAATCTCTAAAGGTACAATTTTCTTTCAAGTTAAATTGCATTTCAAAAATAATTTTGATATTAAAAGTTTGATTCCTCTTTATTAATTAAATTCACTATTCAAATGAATGTGTACTAATTAATTATTATAAATTAATATAAACCAGTTTTTAATCATTATTTTAAAAAGATATCACACAAAATTATTCTTTCACCAATATCCATCAAAAAGTAAACTTTCCATAAATTCAATATCTATCATACAATAAACTTTCCCTATATTGTCAATGATCAATGGAAAAATACTTTGATTTAAATAATTAGAGTTTATGAAATTTGTTATTGCCTTGTATTCTCCACAATTCTAATACCCAAGCACTTTTGCAAGAGAAAATAACTATATAAATAATAAAAAAATACATTTTAAAAAACAATATATTACAACTTCACCTCCAAAAAATGATTTTAAAACGGGATTTAAATTTTTATTAATTTTGTCACTTGTGAATGCAAAGAATCACCCTGTCCATCTTTTTCGAAAAAAACGAATAACATGGAATCCAAAGATCCAACAACCTGTTAACTCATTATTTTATATGATAATCAGACAAATAATTAGGCATTTTGTTAATTTTGATAACGACTAATTATTTGAAGTTGACTCTTAAACGAGTATAATTTAAAAATTCTAACTTCTCACAGTAACCCATATAATGGACCTGCAACTACATCTATATAGAACGCTGAAAGACTAATGCACACTTGTATAAAATTGTAATTAACTGGTACTATCATTTCTTTTATCGCCTCAAGAGCATATTCACATATTAGTTGTACACCCAAAACTTCAAATAATTATTGAAATCGCGATTCTATATTCCCGATTTCTGATTTCCCACTGGAGCTTCTCGTTGTCATTAGCGTCTGCATCTCAGCCACGAAATCTTGCAAGCTTTTTTCGAAGATCCTCCCTCTCCCACAACTTTTGAAGCCATTTTTTTCTATTTCTCTGCACGTTTTTTCATTTTCTCATCTTCAATAAATACAAGCCTCACAACTTGCAGAAGCTTTCCTGGGTTCGACCTGTCAGAATCGAAAAGACTAGCTGATATCTTGTTCTCACTGAGTCTGAGGGGACTCTCGGCAATTTCATGCTGAGAATAACGCTTTCCCTCTCTTTCTGCAACGCGTTGTGAGACATCTAAGCCACGAAAGAGATGAGGAGGGTCATGGCGAATGCCCCGCATGTATTGAACAAAACTCCTGCACACAATACTTTTCACAGGTCTGGAGAGTTCATGGCATGAAGATGTCACCGATAATACAAGGAGTGCGTGATCCAGAGGATATAAATTTGATGTTCCCAGCACTACCACTATCAGATGAGACGCACACTATAGAAGGCCAAATTCAAAATAAAATGGGCGCGCAAATTGAAAATTAAAATCTCTGATCATCATGCCATGGATGATGTACGAGAATACATACATAGACATAAACTATCTCTTGTTAATCGGAAACTGTTCGCCGGGGAAAATATGTACACGGTTGACCACAAAGCCTATGTCCCGGTCCTTCTCCCGAAACTGTACTTACAGTGTATTAAGGACAGGTATGGCATGGCATGGCATGCCCATTAGTACTCTTGAGAGTATTAATGGGCCAATAAACTGAAAAATATTGGTTGCCGTCAACAAATGTTAGATGTGGCTGGCACGTGGTTGATAACCATGATCTGTCCCCATTATCCGCATTATGCATGGTCATGGTGTTATATGGATGGGCATGGATTTATTTAATTATGTATTAAATTCTGGCTGGCACGTGGTTGATAACCATGATCTGTCCCCATTATCCGCATTATGCATGGTCATGGTGTTATATGGATGGGCATGGATTTATTTAATTATGTATTAAATTCAGTAATTGGACAGTGACATTAAATGTAATTGAAAGTTCGCCGTTCATGATAAGAAAATACGCAACACCTTCGTTGCAATTTGAAATCATTGCAAATGGCTATGGTAATCGGTGATATATATGGTTATGGCTTTTTAATATTAATTTTTATTTTAGATTGTAAATTTTTGTGATTCATAATAGTTTAATCAATTTTTTTGGAAAAATCACAATATTATTTAGAGGGCTGAAACGTCTAAAACTAGTCAGTATAGTTCATTATCAAGACTTGCTATTAAGCTGATCAGATTAATTTAAAATATAAACACTGCAGTAAGATGCAACAGTCAATTGCCAAGACCTAGACAATAATTAATGCATTATAACGTTATAAAAAAAAATATTAATATAATTAAAACATAATATTAAAATAAAAAATAAAAGGAGTGAATGTTAGAATAAAAATAAAAACTTAAAAAATATAAAAATAAGTAGTAATAATAATAATAATAATAATAATAATAATAATAATAAATAAAATCAAAATAAAGAAGGAGAACATTACATAAAATATAAATAATTAAATAATTAAATAAAAATCACAATAAATAATACTATATATAATGAAAATAAATACTAAAAATAATAAAACACGAGATCTTAAAAAAAAAACCCAAAAATGAAAAGGAACCGATATACACACCCATAAACCAAGGATAAAAGTGTGGCCACTCCTAAGAGATTAGAGACGGAATCCGGCAAGTGCTGATTTTCCATCTATCATCCATATTCAAAGTACACGACTTTTTCTCAATTTCAACCGCTTCACGGAGTTTGCGGTGATGGAAATGCTCCACCCTCGCGATAACCCGGGACTCCTCCAAACAAATCTGATGATTCGTCTTTTCAACATGCTCAACAAGAGCAGATGACTTAGTCCTGCAATGCCTCAAATCTGCTGCATGTTCTTGCAACCTCTTATTTATCGAGCACCCTGTTTCTCCAATTTAGGGAAACCCATAGGAGCATGGTATCAAATAGGCATCTTTCATGATTTTGGGGTCAAACGGGTCTTTAACAGACTTGAGGGAACTACGAATGGTGTTCAAAGGTCTAAAGGTAGATGAGATCAAATGCTTTCTCAAAATTCGAGCAATTTTGTCCGTAGTGCCAGGAATAAATGGTAACTGGGCCACTAGAGCTCTTAGGGTTTCTGATGAAGATCACTTGGAGAAAGAGAAATCCTATCTCCTTAAAGTCTTTGAGATGAATGGTTATACTAAGAGTCAAGGTCTTAGGGCTTTCATGAATGCTAGAAGAGGGCCTAAACCTAAGAAATATCATGGTGATTTGGTAGATAAGGTCCAGCTGCCATTTATTCATGGCACTATGGACAAAACTGCTCGAATTTTGAGAAAGCATTTGATCTCATCTACCTTTATACCTTTGAACATCATTCGTAGTTCCTTCAAGTCTATTAAAGACCCGTTGGACCCCAAAAGCATGAAAGGTGCCTATTTGATACCATGCTCCTGTGGGGTTCCCTACATTGGAGAAACGGGGCACTCGATAAATAAGAAGTTGCAAGAACATGCAACAATTTTGAGGCATTGTAGGACTAAGTCCTCTGCTCTTGCTGAGCACGTTGAAAAGCCGAATCATCAAATTTGTTTGGAGGAGTCCAGGGTTATCACAAGGGTGGAGCATTTCCATCACCACAAATTCTGTGAAGCTGTTGAAATTGAGAAAAAGTGGTGTACTCTGAATAGGGATGACAAATGGAAAATCAGCATTTGCTGAATTCCGTCTCTAATCTCTTAGGAGTGGCCCCCTTTTTCCCTTGGTTTATGGGTGTATATATCTCTGGTTCCTTTTCATTTTTGGGATTTATTTTTTATCTTTTATTTTTAGATCTTGTGTTTTTATTATTTTTAGTATTTATTTTCATTATATTTAATATTAATTTTAATTTATTTATATATTTATTTATTTATTGTGATATTTATTTATTTATTCTTATTTTATCTAATGGTCCTTTTGTTTATTTTGATTTTATTTCTTTATTTATTATTATTATTATTTTTATTTTTCATATATTTGCTTATTTTTATATTTTTTAAGTTTTTATTTTTATTCTAACATTCACTCATTTTATTTTTATTTTTAATATTATGTTTTATTTATATTAATATTTTATTTTTATAACATTACTATGCATTAATTATTGTCTAAGTCTTGGAAATTGACCATTTCATTTCAACATTATTTATTTTATACTAATCTGATGTATGCATTAATTATTGTCTAAGTCTTGGCAATTGACCATTGCATTTCAACATTATTTATGTTATACTAATCTGATGAATCTGATGAGCCCAGTAGCAAAGTCCTGATGATGAACTACACTTGGCCCTCCAAATAATATTGTGATTTTTCCAAAAGAATTGGTTAAACAATTAATTTCTATGGTTAATCTTACATTAATTTCAAATTATTATTTTTCAATTAAAATAATTTTTCAATAAAAAAACATACTAAATGTTATAAAAATTATTTAGTTTATATAATTTGAATATTTCTATCATGGTAAATTTAAAGGAATGGTTGAGATTGAGAAAAATTTTCCCACTCTGAATAATAGAAGATTATCACTATCATGTCCTTGTTCTTCCTCCCATTGTTTTTTTTTAATACTCTTTTGGTTTATTTAAAAAAAAACTTAATATTATTTTATTAGTTTTATTATTATCTTTATTTGTTGGTTGCTTTTTAGTTTTTATTTTGGCTTTCACTTTGTTTTTGTTTTGTTAATTAATATTGGTTTATGGGCTGGTTTCTATATGGGTAGTTAGTTTCATTCATTTACTATTATTTAATATTCTTATTATATTTATTATTTATTAATTAATTTATTAATTTTATTATATTTGTTTAAAGTTTATTTTATTTTATTAATTAAAATATTGTTTCTATTTATATTAGTTAGTTAAAATAGGTAATAGTTAGAATTATTAATATTTTTATCATTTATGATTTATTATTTTTATTATTATGTTATTTATTTATTTTAGTTTACTTTTTATTAATTTTTATTTTGTTTTGTTAATTAAAATATTTTTTCTATTTATATTGGTTAGTTAGTTAGAATAGGTAATAGATAGATTTATTAATATTTTCTTAACATTCTATAATTTTTTTATAAACATTCATATAATTGACAGTTGCATATGTCTGCAGTATATATATTCATGATTTTGTTCATTAGAATCATTATTCTCATTGAAAACAAATAGGCTCTCTAAATTATGGTATAATTTTCTAAAAAAATTATGTTAAAAATAACTTAATATGATTAAAAAGAGATAAAAAACATCCCATCAAATATTTCAGTCTTTGCAATTTAATTAGTCCAAAATCATCCTATCAAAAGATTTGCACATTTTCCATCTTTTCAAATATTTCAGTCTCTGCACCTTTCCCATCTTTTCTATGGATTTTTAAACCTTTATGTGCATAAACATGGAAATGAAAACCTTATTTTTAAATTGTACATATTACCAACCAAACAATAAAAATTAAATTCTAAAAGCAAGCAAAATTAATAATTAAAACAGGAATACTAATATTTCATATTTATTATTGCTTTTTTTCATATAGCTGAAATAATTTTTTTATTTAGCGACTTTTTTCTACTTTGAACTCGAGAGTTGGAAGAACTCCCGCACAAATTCTCAACCGCAATAAACGGAAGAAAAATGTGATCGTTCGAAGAGTCTATCGGAAACCTACGTATGAGATCTATATCTTAATTTACGGTGAACAAGAAAAATCCATACTTATAAACATAGAAAAGATCAAGCTGAACCTTTGAGCCTACAAATCCATATTTAGCACCAAATTTCCACAAGAACGATTTTCCTTTGAGTATCGCACAAAAAGCCTTTAAATAATACAATTCTATGTCTTACAAATAGGGAGGCAGTCTTTGCCATAATTAACACAAGGAGTAGTTTCTGAACATGGATTATACAAACAATATCATACAATAACTTTATCATACAGAAAATCATGGGCGCCACCCGCGGCGGGACATAGAGTGTTGTCTTTACAGACGCAGTTGACAGTTGAATTTAGCAATGAATTCTTCCACTCTCTTGTTAAATTTTTCATCTATCATGGAAGCCAATTCATGGTCTATAACCGTTGAAACTTCCACAAGCTGCATCAGCTCGTGTAATAATACAGACCATGAATTCTCTTCTTCGCAATTTTCTGTGTACGTAACTATCTCCATGCATCCCACCTTCTCCGACTTGTTAGGACTGTAATTTACATTATCACTGGCGTACTGGTCGGCACTGTAAATAAACTTCATTTGTTCAGCCGTCTGACCGTCGTCGCAACAAGATAGGGTTTCCTGCTCAGCTCTCTCATTACAAGATACAACATGTTGCAGACAATAAGCCGCTTCACCAATTTCCTCATAAAACCTATCATCAGCTATAACGCCATTGGAATTTGTGGAGACTCTCAAGTGGGGAATGCTCGTAAGTGCAAGTATGATAAAATTGCATATGATGAACATGAAGAAGGTATGGGGAATATTATTGAAGGGAAATATATGGTGATCAGGTAGTGAGAAATTTGTAGGCCAAAACACTGCCCAGGAAAGCATTAGGGCAACAATACCTAGAATAACGACGGCAAAACCCTTTATGCGTTTGGACTGCATATTCTCTTCTGCTATTGTTAATGGGTATTTACTCGCTCACCAGCATTTCCCATATCCTCGTGCAGTACCGTTTCTTACTATAGGGTTGACACAGAAGGGACTCATTGTGTGAATTCATGGTATAGTTTTAATGAAAATCCATGTATATTATATTAATCTTATGTTGAAGCCAGGAAATTGTGGAAGAAAGAACTGAAAATAGACAGAAATATAATTTATTTGAAAGAAAATGACATGCTCGTGACTGGGTCTAATAAACATGTAGATATTCATTTGTTATCCACACAACTGTTTCTGTAATTCGTTGGAATTGTTATAAAGTCAACTCCATGAAGGCACAGCTCTTCTACAGCTCTGCACATCGATAACTTTTAATAATACTGTGAGAAACTATAAGTCTTAAATAAAAGTATGTCCACTAGGAGAAGTAATGACCACACTTCCAATTTTCAATATCTCCACACTTATTTTCAATAATATTCTCCAATAAAGTAGGTAAAGAAGATAAGTATGTCCTTGTCCTTTTCTCAATGGTCTTCATTGAGTTTCTTAACTAAGTCATGTCTCTCTTTTTCTCAATCGTCACACAAACAAGTGACCAATGCAGAAGAATGGCGTGGACAACCGGTATTTTAATAACTTTAATATTTTTAATCCAGGGTTCAAATCAACGATTTTCAAAATAATATACAGAAAGCCCTCTTTAAGAAGTGGGGTCTCTTCATGCATATTTATTTTGTCTTGTTTAAGTAGAATAGAAGTAATATGTATTTTAAGAAAACCTAGGTATTCGTGTTTAACACGATTATCAATAAAGTTGAATATGTAATTACTTCAAACATTTTTAATGATACAAATTTGGTTATGAAATTAGTAAATTTATATTGGTATATGTGAGAGAAAAATTAAAAAGGTAACGTCTTTTATTTTTTTATATATAATTTTGTTTTTATTTATAAAATTATAAATTAAATGGCTAATAAATATTGTAGTAGTTTTAAAAAACTTACAGAATAATCTAGAAATTTCGATAAGATTTTGAAGAATTCCGGCAAAGATATTTAAAAATCTTGTTTAAAGTTGTTAAACTTCAGTTTTTTGGGTGCTTTAAGGGTTTTTGATGGTGCTGATTCCATTTCCACCATAAAAAATACAATTCAAACACTCCAACTACCTGATTTTTTAAAATTTGTTCACTGGATTTGGCAAAAAAAACTGTCATGGGGGTTGACTATTCTTTTGCGTCCGTAGACAACTCCATAAATATTGATAAACATTATATTATTTTAAAGGTTATGATATATGTGATATTGTCAAAATTAACAAAATTATAACATTAGGTGGATGATAAGGATTTAAGAGCAGGTGGAATATTTTAAAATATTCATAATAATACACAACTTAAATGTTGAGATTTATCTTCAAAGTAGTTATATCATTTTCGTTTCCAATTATATGGATTAATTAAATAAAACAAGTATATGAAGTGAAAGTTATGTTAATATCAATAAATCATGGTATTGTAATAAAGTCTATTTATAGATTAAGAATCTGGATGGTAGAGTGAGAATAAAGATCCATGGTTAAAAATCTTGTTTCATATGTAATTTTTTAATGTATATGTGTTTATCTTGCATATTAAGTCTCTTTATAGTTAATATTAATAATAATAATTTAAATAAAGTTACATGCAATTTAATTTATATAGTTGGGCTTGTAATATTATGAAGGAAGAATCTTTTGAATTTAATAGAATATATATTCCATTAATTATCTTTTACTTATTTGGAGATTATAAATTCAAATTATTTGAAGAATGTTTGTTATTTTTATAATACTGTTGAATTTTTTTAGTATAAATAGTTATCACAATGATCAACATCATCAACAATAGTGTACTATTTGTACTAGTTTATTTTGAAATAGGATTTTTCAAATTTTAATTCAATTGTTAATAATTATTTATTTTGAAATAGGATTTTTCGAATTTTAATTCAATTGTTAATAATTATTAGATAGATGGTAGAGATTTAATCTGCATATAATATTCATATTAGTATATAAAAATTAAAGGTTGAGATTTATCTTCAAAGTAGTTCGGCCTCTTTTTCCTTTCTAGTAAAAATCAATTAAAAAAATATGTCAGATGAACAAGTGTGATATTAAGTGAATTATCGTTTTTTAAGCATGTGTTATTAATAAGCCATAGTTTATTAAGTGAATTATCATTTTTTGAGCATGTGTTATTAATAAGCCATAGTTTTGCAAATGGGGTAGCAAGCTAAGTGGGCTTCATTTGGACTATTCAAAAATCATAACTCGATGCAATGAAGTGCTAAGTAAATGACGCAACAACGCTGAAAGTCAGCCCCAAGGAGAGCTGGTCAACTGAGACGTGGCTCAGTCTTCGTTTCCCTTTGAAACCTCGTTCTTCACTCCACGTGGTCTATTTTCTTTTTATTAATTATCAAATTCATAGAATATGATAGATAATACTATCCACAATGTTTGAACTTTATATTATATCCCCGGCATATATCTATTGTCTCTTGCACTTTATAACCAATGTTAAACCTTCGACGATTAACTATATAATTGGACCTTGTATTAAAATCAACGCTTTCTGAATACATGACTCATAAACAGACCTTGGCTCTGGGTCTCGCCTCCATAATCAATAGCCAATCAAATGTACGCCCGTACCCTAGGTTAAATTCCATGCATCTTCATTGTGCGACCACCGTCCGATGACTCTGCGCCAGATCGACGGCCCTCGACGATATCGCTCGGCATCCTGATACTAACTTTAACGTGCGATGAGAATACAGAAAGGAAATTTTGCGCGGGTCCACTTCGCCACGTGTCGATTCATCTATGGAATCGCTCCCCCCTCAAGGAATATCGCTCAACCCACAAAAGCGGTGCGATACGAGGAATCTGCCTTTCAAAACCACTTGCGGTTTTCACACAATGTTAAACTATGGTTCACGCCGGTAGCACGATCCTCCTCGTTCTCTAACTCACGCCTAAACCACGGTTACGATTCGAAGCAACAACTCTATTTCTTTACAAAGTGGGAAATATTCCAATTAACAGCGTTCACGACCATAATTCCTCTGCACAGACCTCGCATGTGGGTAGCATGGATTTAACAGGTTTTATTCGGATAACTTACAGAGAAACAACAGACACAGATATGCGAAATTCATACAGGAGTTCAATTACACATGCACAACGTTCATCACTTCGCAATTAAACAATCTCTTCACAATTAAGGATTCGAACCGTCTTTATGGAAAATGCACACAGAAATTATTTAATTGGAAGCAATCGACAACTCACAGAGTCTTATTGTAGAAATCTCTTTTCCTCTTGCTCTCTCCCTCCTATACATCCGAGGGATTACATTTATATACATCAACATATGTCCTTTCGGTTCCTTTGTGAGGACCGTTATGGTAATTCAAGAGCCTAATTACAATTATTCGAAAACTAGAAACATGACAGATGGACTAACTATTCGACTTCTACACTCTAACTAATCTAAATAATACAATCAGCTGAGGTATTGACATCGAGTTGTAACAATTCAAATTTTTTCAAACCCTCCTAGCCATAACATGTGGAAAAAACTCCTACATTGCTGGCTAGTGTCTAATGCCCCTGCATCAGACTCCTGAGGGAAATCTTCTTCATGGGCTCCTGTCCATGAGCTCTTTCACTGATCTGCCTATCTTCTGCAACATTTCTTCAGTCATCCAAGTGGCATCTTCCTCTGGCTTATCCTTCCATTTGATCAAGTAAGCCTAAAATCCTCTCTTGATCCTTCCTGAACATCACATCCAAATATCTTCTCTTGGTTGCTGTGCTCTCCTTTGAGATGACACCTCTCTCCTCAATCTTGTTCTACATCTCGTCCTTGTACACTTGACCACGTAGCACTTGTACAAATCTGCAACATTAAAAATGAGAGATATTCCAACATCAGGAGGTAATTCAATCTCATAAGCATTTGCAGAAAACTTCCTAAGTATCTTGCATGGCCCAATATTTTTGAACTTCAATTTTTTGTACTGCTTCTTTGGGAATCTCTCCTTTCTCAAGTGTGCCAAGACCTGATCCCTTACTTCAAAATGAACTTCTTTTCTGCTCAAGTCTGCTCTGCGTTTGTATCTGATGCTGCTGCCTTGTAGTTGTTGTTTCACTTGTTCATGTATGGCCTAGATCTCTGAAGCAAATTCCTCACCATTTTCACTTCTCAGCTCTGCCTTTCCCAGATTTCTTAACTCTGATATTCCTCTGGGGTGCATTCCATAAACAATAT
Source organism: Pinus albicaulis (assembly GCA_034641835.2). Lineage (NCBI taxonomy): Eukaryota > Viridiplantae > Streptophyta > Pinopsida > Pinales > Pinaceae > Pinus > Pinus albicaulis. Next base: position 143,270,747 of record CM076584.1, read on the forward strand.
GAAATGGACTCTGCCCTGTGCTCCTGTTTGGTGAGTCATTATATGCATATTCTGCCTGGGGAAAAATATGATCCCACTACTTGGGATGCTCTCCTGCAAGACTTCTCAATAAATTTCCCAGACTCCTATTCACTACCTCAATTTGTCCATCAGTCTGAGGATGATAAGATGAGCTGAAACTCAGTTTGGTACCAAGTTTCTTCCACATTGTCCTCCAAAAGTGCCCCACAAATCTGGTGTCTCTGTTTGAAACAATACTCTTGGGCAACCCATGCAATCTAACAACTTCTTTGAAGAAAAAGTTAGCAACATGGGTGGCATCACTAGTTGTATGGCATGGAATAAAATGTGCCATTTTGGAGAATCTGTCCACTACAACAAAGACTGCATCATTCCCTCTCTGAGTCTTGGGCAATCCTAGAACAAAATCCATACTCACCATGTCCCAAGGCCTGTCTGGAATAGGTAAGGAAGTGTACAATCCTGCATTCTGGCTCCTTCATTTTGCATATTGACAGATTTTTCAATTCTTCACGAACTTGTCCACTTCTGCTCTCATCTTGGGCCAGTAATAAAAGTGACTCAGCTGCTCATAAGTCTTATCAGTACCAAAGTGTCCAGCAAGTCCACCGCTATGCTTCTCTTTGATCAAATTTTCTCTCATGGAACATTTTGGTACACACAGTTGGCTTCTTCTGAATAACAAGTCCTCCTGTAGGAAATAATCCAGCCACTGGCTTCTATCTATTAAAATAGGGTTACTACATGCCTCAAATGCTTCTTTAAAATCTGGATATGTTTTATACAATTCTTTCAGAAAACCAAATCCTACAACTTCAAAATTTGTTTCTTGAACAAGCATGTGCCTCCTACTCAAAGCATCAGCTACTTTATTGGCTTGGCCACTTATATGTTTCAAAACAAAATTAAAACTTTGGAGATACTCAACCCATTTAGCATGCTTATGTTTCAACTTGGGTTGCTGTACAATATACTGCAAAGCATGATTGTCAGAATATAATACAAATTCCTTGGACATCAAGTAATGTCTCCACTTCTTCAGTGCCTAAACAATTGCATAGAATTCCTTCTCATAAGAGAAATACTTTCTTCTAGTGTCATTCAGCTTTTCACTAAAATATGCCACAGGCCTATCATCCTCACTCAACACAGCTTCGATGGCCTCCCTACTGGCATCACATTTTACTTGAAATGGTTTAGTAAAACCAGGCAGAATCAAAACATGTTTCTCTATTATCTTTTGCTTCATCAACTTAAAATTTCTTTTTGCTTCAGCAGTCCACTTAAATGGCTGTTTTCTCTTCTTTATTGTCTCAATTATGGGTGCATTAATATTACTGAAGTTTCTTATAAAATTTCTGTAAAAACTAGCAAGTCCATGGAAACTTCTTACCTCAAAGACATTCCTGGGTGAAGGCCACTCCACAATTGCCTTAACCTTTTCCGGGTCCATCTTCAATCCTTCTGCAGAAACAACAAACCCCAAATACACCAACTCTTCCCTCATGAATGAGCATTTCTTCAGATTTATCAGCAGTTTCTCTTGGTGCAGCTTCTTCAAGACATGGTTAAGAAGCCTTAAATGTTCTTCTTTAGTTATGTTGAAAACTAATATATCATCCAAATATAATATCACAAATTTACCAATGAATTCTTTCAATACCTCATTCATAAGTCTCATAAAAGTGCTAGGTGCATTTGACAACCCAAAAGGCATTACCATCCATTCATACAGTCCTTCATTTGTCTTAAAAGCAGTTTTCCACTCATCATCCTCTCTTATTCTAATCTGATGGTATCCACTCTTCAAATCTATCTTTGAGAAATATTTAGCACCACTCAAACAGTCCATTAAGTCCTCAATTCTGGGCAAAGGGAATATATACCTGATTGTGATCTTATTAATTGCTCTGGAATCAGTACACATCCTCCAGCCTCCATCTTTCTTTGGGCTCAATACTGCTGGTACAACACATGGACTCAAACATTCTCTGATCAGTCCTTTGTCCACCAATTCCTGTACTTGTCTCCTAATTTCCTCATTCTCCTTGGGAGTCATTCTGTAGGCTACCTTATTTGGCAGATTTGAACCAGGGATAAAATCTATCTGATGGCTGATCCTTCTCACAGGTGGAAGCTCATCAGGTAAATCATCCACAACAATGTCACAGTAATTGTCTAACATCTCTTGTATCTCTACTGGTAAATCAGAAATCTTTGTAGAAGTAAGAACTACTTTGGGTTTGCAGACTAAAGAAAAACTTATCACTTCTTCTTCTATCTGCTACAGATATTCCTTCCCTCTTAGAAACAAGGTCTTTGGATCAATTACTCTGCTGGATGGATCTCCTTCTTCCATGGGTATCAATGTATGATGTACCCAATCCTTGAAGAACTTGTAAGTGTTCTTCTTGCCATCATGCACTGCTGCTCTGTCAAACTGCCAAGGTCTACCCAGGAGTATATGACACACATCCATGGGCATTACATCACACAGGACCTTATCTTTATATTTTCCCATTTGCAGCTCTATCTCACACTGTTCTTTCACAACCAGCTGGTGCCATTTATGCAGCCAGGACACCCTATAGGGAGTTGGATGCTCCCTTGTCTTCAACTTCAGCTTTTCTGTAACCTCAGTGGAAACCAGATTGTCTGTGCTGCCACTATCAATGACTAGCTGGCAGCGCTTCCCTTGGACTTTGCATATGCTCCTAAACAAATTCTTCCTTTGTGCAGGCTCAGTGACCTCTTTGGCTTGCTTCAAAAGGACCTTATTTACCACTAAGGATTCTCCCCTCTCTGGAAGAATTTCTTCTTCAATCTCTGCTTCTTCTCCAGTCTGGGCAACAACAGCATTTCTTGGACCAGCACCCACATTCTCTAGACATTCATAGTGCTTGTGTCCCACTTGCTGACATCTATAACACCTCAATTCTCTACCTCTACCTCTGTCTCTGCCTCCTCTTCCTTTTCCTCTATAAGAACCCCTTCTGCCCCTTGCATCATCCTCTTTAGATGCCTTCTGAGGTGAGCTACTATTAGCTCCATCCCTGGGTGTAGTAGGCTTTCCTCTACCACCCTGAATTCCCTTCCCACGGAAAGTACCTCTCTTCTTGGCAGACTGTTTCCTTAGGAGTTTCTCCTCTGCTTTCAAGGCCATCTGGTAGGCCTCTTCCACTATCTTAGGAGACAGGAGACCAATCTCATCTTGGATCTCCAGCTTGAGACCATTCACATATCTGGCAGTCTTCTCAGGTGTGTCTTGGAATTTCCCAACCCTTATGCTTACTCTGTAGAATTTCTCTGTGTATTCTTTTACTGTTAGCAACCTCTGTCTTAGGTTCTGCATTTGCTTATACAATTTCAGCTGGTAATCACTAGGCAAGAATTTACCCTTTAATTTAGCCATCATCCTAGTCCAACTTTTGATAGGTTGCTTGCCAACTCTCCTCCTCTCTGCCTGCACTCCATCCCACCAAAGTGCAGCATGTCCTTTCAGCTTTGTTACTGCAAACTTGACCTTCTTATCTTCACTTATTTCTTCATAATCGAAGCACTTGTTCATTTCATTAATCCATTCCACTAGCTCTTCTAGATTCAGTCCCCCTGCATAACTCGACACTTCAATTCTAGGCTTAACTGCAGACCCCAGAACAGTTCTAAGGAGCCTCATATCAGGAGGAATCTCAACATTTTCTTCTGCCTCTTCTGTTTCAGGTTCACTGATGTCTTCCGGATCTCTGGGCTGTCTTTGCTCCATGGCATCTATTCTGGCCTCGACCCTCTGCAACATCCCCAACACCTCAGCGTTGGCAACAGGCCTCCTTCTACTAGCACCTCTACCAACTCGGATTGCCATGTCAGCAAAACAACTCAGAACACGCTCTGATACCACAAATGACACAACAACGCTGAAAGTCAGCCCCAAGGAGAGTCGGACAACTGAGACGTGGCTCAGTCCTCGTTTCCCTTTGAAACCTCGTTCTTCACTCCACGTGGTATATTTTCTTTTTATTAATTATCAAATTCATTGAATATGATAGATAATATGATCCAAAATGTTTGAACTTTATATTATATCCCTGACATATATCTATAGTCTCTTGCGCTTTATAACCAATGTTGAGCCTTCAGCGATTAACTATATAATTGGACCTTGTATTAAAATCAACGCTTTCCGAATACATGACTCATCAACAGACCTTGGCTCTAGGTCCCGCCTCCACAATCAATAGCTAATAAAATGTACACCCATACCCTAGGTTAAATTCCATGCATCTTCATTGTGCGACCACCGTCCGATGACTCTGCGCCAGATCGACGACCCTCGACGATATCGCTCGACGTCCTCGTACTAAATTTAACGTGTGATGAGAATATGGAAAGGCAGTTTTGTGTGGGTCCACTTCGCCACATGTCGATTTCTCTATGGAATCGCTCCCCCCTCAGGGAGTACCGCTCAACCCGCAAAAGCGGTGCGATACGGGCAATCCGCCTTTCAAAACCACTCGCGGTTTTCACACAGTGTTAAACTATGGTTCACGCTGGTTGCACGATCCTCCTCATTCTCTAACTCACGCTTAAACCGCGGTTACAGTTCGAAGCAACAACTCTATTTCTTTACAAAGTGGGAAATCTTCCAATTAACAACGTTCATGACCAGAATTCCTCTGCACAGACCTCGCCTATGGGTAGCATGGATTTAACAGGGTTTATTCGGATAATTTACAGAGAAACAACAGACAGAGATATGCGGAATTCATACAAGATTTCAATTACACATGCATAGCGTTCATCACTTCGCAATTAAACAATCTCTTCACAATTAAGGATTTGAACCATCTTTATGGAAAATGCACACAGAAATTATTTAATTCGAAGCAATTGACAACTCACAGAGTCTTATTACAGAAATCTCTTTTCCTCTTGCTCTCTCCCTCCTATACATCTGAGGGATTACATTTATATACATCAACATATGTCCTTTCGGTTTCTCTGTGAGGACCGTTATGGTAATTCAAGAGCCTAATTACAATTATTTGAAAACTAGAAACATGACAGATGGACTAACTATTCGACTTCTACACTCTAACTAATCTAAATAATACAATCAACTGAGGTATTGACACCTAGCTATAACAATTCAAATGTTTTCAAACCCTCCTAGCCACAACATGTGGACAAAACTCCTACATTGCTGGCTAGTGTCTAATGCCCCTGCATCAGTAAACTATTAAAAAATCATGAGAAATTAGTCAGTTACCAACCTTTCATAAAAATGATCTTAAATAAATGACTTAAAGTAATTGAATCCAAAAAAATAATATCTAATATATTATCATAATTAATATAAATATATTACTATTACAATATAATTTTTTATTTAATAAAATGGTATGCATTTTATAAATATTATATAATCATTATAATATAAAAAAAAATGAAAATTCTTATATAATATATTAATACTGATGGTATTAATTGAATGGCTTACAATCTCTGAGATGTATTATAAAAAATAAATATATGATTATAATTTAATTAATAATCATAATTTAATTTTAAAGTTATAGTAAAATAGAATATTATATTGATACATTAAATTTTAAAAAATAAAATAATTTTTTTAATTTCAAAATAAATTTTTTATCTATTATAATAATTTTTTTTTTAAATTTTTAATTTAATAATTAATATTTAATAATAATAATAATATCTAATATATTTTTATAATTAATATAAATATATTAATATTAAAATATAAGTATTTATTTAATAAAATGGTATACAATTTATAAATATTATATAATCATTATAATATGAAAAAATGAAAATTCTTATCATAGATATTAATAGCGATGATTTATAATAATGATGGTACTCTTGTTTTCAATGATACATCCTATTTATTATTTGAATGGTTTACAATCATATGTATTATAATATATATATAATTAATTATAATTTAATTTTAAAATAATAGTAAAATAAAATAATAAATTAATACATCAAATTTTAATTTATTAAAAAAATTATTTATTTTCGAAATTTTTTATTTATTTATTATAATATTTTATTTTTCTTAATTTATAATTTAATAATTAATATAAAATAATAATAATAATATCTAATATATTTTCATATTTAATATAAATATATTATTATTAAAATATAATTGTTTATTTAATAAAATATATACAATGAAAAAATGAAAATTCTTTTTATAGATATTAATAGTGATGATCTATAATATTGATGGTACTCTTGTTTTCAATAATAAATCATATTTATTAATTGAATGGTTTACAATCTTAGAGATTTATTATAAAAAATAAATATATGATTATAATTATAATTAATAATTATAATTTAATTCTAAAATTATAGTAAAATCAAATATTAAATTAATACATCAAATTTTAATTTATAAAATAAATTATTTATTTTCAAAATTACTTTTCTATTTATTATAGCATTTTATTTTTCTTAATTTATAATTTAACAAAATTATTAACACTATTTACAAAATTTCATTTTTAATATAAATATAAATAATTTTAATATTAATATTTTCATATTAATGTGATAGTTTATCATTATAAATTATTATTATTATTATTATATAGATTTCAAAAATATACTGTGACAATTCATTGTTGTAAAGCACGAAAGTGATTATAAAAGATAGTTACATTGTCAAAATTAGTGTATCTATTAAACTAGTGCACTTTTATAAATTAAATATACTCATCAACATAGTTATCAAAATTAAATTTTATAATCCATATTTTAAATTTCCTATCCTTGAATGATATCTTAAAAGATTATTACCTGCCTGAATCTTCATTCATTCCTGAATGGGTTAGGTAAGTAAATCTCCATTATAATCCCAAAACAAAACATGGCCGTTCTGGAAATGACCTTCCTCCTATCAAAAACGATATTCTCGGATGAGTTGGGCAAATAAATCTCCACTACAAATAAAAAAAATATAAAGATGGCCTGTTTTGAAGATAACCTCTGCTCATCATTCTGTCGACATACGCTACGTATTGGCTGTGGCCACAACAGTAAATGCTCTTCGAGTCACGAACCTCTTTCTCCACGATCAGCCCACAAGCAGCAGTGTGCCCACCCACTCATAGTGGTAACAGATAACGACGGTACAATCCCAGAGATAAGTTCATACAACCTAAAATATCAAGTTTATGTTGATGATTATCCGTACTTAAGATGTACTTAAGATGGATGTATGTTAGTGAAATTTAAAATAAATTTATGTTAGTAGAATACAAAATTCCAAGATAAGTTATAAATCTCTCTACAAAATTCCAGATAAGTTATAAATCTCAGTGTAGTATGTTTCATCATAAATCATACAAGTGTAATAAGCCCAATCCCATTCGCACTCTCTGTCCTTTCCCTTCTACTCGGCTTCGTCCAACTTACAAAGACAAATTGTGTTATCAGAATACCAAGATCTTGTCTGCACACTAACAATGGTGGGCTTTTTCATGGAGAAACGGAGAGAAGGCAGAAACGGCCATTCCTGGTTAAAATACGTTGGAGATGCTTCCTATTGGGCTTTTGAAGCTTTGTTAGACCCATATTGGCTTCATCTGACTTACTTTGTTGGAATTTCTATATTGGGCTTTCTTCTTCTGCATCTGTCCCAACTCAAAAGCCAAAGATACATGAACAATTTGGATGCTTTCTATACTTCTGTATCAGCAGTAACAGTCACAAGCCTGGGAGCTGTGAGAATGCAAGAATTCTCTGAGTACCAGCTTGTTATTCTTACAATATTGATGCTAGTGGGAGGGGAAGTCTTCACTTCCACACTTTACCTACATCTCAAAAGACTTTCGTCCACTAATAAGAAGCATATGTCAGAATCAGAATTAAAACAGTGGAAGGTGAGAATGGATATTGTTGGAGTTGAAAATCTGAATTCTTCCACTAAGTTTTCTCAGACACAGAGTTCTGATCAATGGATTACCGATATAGAGCATGAAACCCAAACAAACAATACAAAATGTGATCAAATCACACAGGCATGCAATGATCATAAATACAAGGAAATGGAAGAAAACCAAGAGATGTATAATTCTGAGAATAATGTTGAAGAAGATCTAAACAACCGAGCTCTACTCGTTCTTAGCTATATTACACTGGTATATCTTCTGGTAGTTCAGTTAGTTGGGATTTTAGTTATAATACTCTGCTTCTCTTTTTCTCCTGCTAGAGAACACATCCTAGACAGCAGAGATATCAAAAAGTCCATATTCTCTGTGTTTACAGTTGTGTCATCATTTGCCAACTGCGGATTCATTCCACTGGATGACAGTTTGGTGCCCTTTAGAAAGGATAGCGTCTTGCTTATCACAATAGCATTGCAAGTGCTATTGGGAAATACAATGTATGCTCCAAGCTTAAGGGCCATTATATGGACTCTCTGCTGGTTTAGCAGATCAGATGGGGCCAACAAGAGGTTGTATGAATATATCCTTAAAGATGGATCTGGGAAGCTGTATGACCACTTGTTTCCAACTAGTCTCTCTGTTTGGCTGGTGCTCACTATTGTGGGATTCTTCACTGCTCAGCTAGTTCTGTTCTGTGCTTTGCACTGGCATTCCCAAATGTTGGATGGACTGAACACATGGGAAAAGTTGGTTGCTGCAGGGTTTCAGTCTGTGGCTATTAGGCATGCAGGTGAAACAGTTGTGGATCCTGAACTCCTATCACCTGCAATTATCGTCTTATATATAGTCATGATGTGAGTTATTTCTGAAGTCATTTTCTTTTATGTTTTAGTAAATTTAACTTAACCAAATGCAATGAGTGTTAAGTGTATTACTCAAAAATCATGAGAAATTAGTCAGTTACAACTAATTCCATGCTTTAGTAAATTTAACTTAACTAGATACAATGAGTGCTAAGTGGATTATTAAAAAATAATGAGAAATTAATTACTACTATCTGTCATAAAAATGGTCATAGATGAATGACTTACTTACCCAATTGAATCCCCAAATTAATGTCTAACATCTTCATCCATAACTGTTCATAAATTTAGGTTAATATGTATTGAACCCTTGAACACACCCTTGAAGCTTGGGCTTCATTGCATCTATTAAATCTAACAAACAAGTTCTTACGTTCTTCATCTTCATAATGTTTAACTATCTACAGCAGTGCTATTTTAACTCCTATCATGGAAATGTGATCATTATTAGTCAGGTTAACATGAAGATTCAGTGATTTAACTTAATGGCTGTCAGGTACTTGCCACCTTATCCATTGTATATCGCCGGAGGGGAGGAAGTTGTAATGGAGGTTAAAAGTTCCCCGTCAAAGAAGAGAGAAGAGGGGCATTTCTGCAAACAGGTCCATGAATGCCATGCAAATGAGAGGAGCATAGGTGTACAACTTGAGAAGCTTTTGTTTCACGATTCATGCTATTTGATTATAGCTGTTATCGTCATTTGCATTACAGAAAGGAAGAGCATTTCTCAGGATCCCCTCAATTATAGAATTGTGAATATTGTCTTCGAAGTTGTGAGGTAAATGTTTTATTTTATTTGATTGAATAGAAAGCCAAGTTATGTGAAGTTGAGTGTAATTTTATTTGGAATTTGGAATATTTTGGAAATGAGTGATAATAGTTTATGAGCGCTGAGACATTCTGCTTGTTGCAGCGCATATGGGAATGTTGGAATCTCAATGGGCTATAGCTGTAGCCTGTTCAGGAAGCTTACTAAAAATTCTGAAAGGCATTGCGAGCAAGTGGCTTATAGTTTCTCTGGGAAATGGAGCTCTAAAGGGAAGATTGTAATCATATTGGTCATGTTTATAGGTCGGCTTAAAGGAATCAAAGGAAACAGCTGTATTTTTTCAAATGCCACGGCCAAAACCTGCAGGTATATACATAGGCAGCTGAAAATCATCAAAATAGCCATTCCTGTATGTGCTTTGCGGTTTACAGATCAGGATCATGATCCCTCCATGAACAAACGGAGGCCCCACGTTATTAAGGGGGCACTGGCTTCTTCTTAGAAGCGTTAATAGTCTAATTAAATATCACGTTTGGTTGGTATATGCTGTAATTGTCATATGTGTAATTTTCTTACATATGATTATAATTTGTGTAATTTGATATATTAAAATATTCTAATTTTATGTGTAATTTGATGGATTCAATTTCTAATAAAAGGATTTTCATTCTGGTAATAAATTTAAGAACAACTTAAAGAGAAATATCACTTAAAACATTATCTTTCACAATTTTGACAAGTTTTAAATAAATACAAAATTCGTTCAGATTCATAATTAGATCCAAATTTTAAAAAATCAATATAAGGGAAATCAATATCTACTTAAGTATAATCAATATCAATATTGGTTCTAGTACAAAATTTGTCCAAATTTTAAATTAGATCCAAATCTGTAAGAGAAATTTTATTGTTTAAAAGAATTATTTTAATTCATTTATAAAAAAGTTATGACAAGTTTTGGAATTAAGGGAAAAAAAACATTTCAATGGGAAAAGAAGCATAGGTATGAATATTATAGATTATTATAGGTTCAATAATATTATAAAGTGAATATATGCGAAAAGAAGCGTAGGAAAGCCATATAAGAAACTTTTCTAGGTCATTGCCTATTTTCTATTCTGGAATTGAAAGGTTCGAGTGGAAAACTAGATGTAATTGGCATTCTCGTTCGTTGGGTGGAGAGGTTTTTATTTGGGTTGAATTCTCTCACAAACTTGGTTAAATAGATAAGTGCCATTTATTCTTGCACTTTTGTAGATATTGTGTTTTGTGACTAATATGAAAGATTTATTTTGTAAAAAAAAATCATTATAATATAAATATATGAACAATGCAATGTAATACTGGAAATATTGCTAACAGATGTCAAAGTATTAAGGGGTAATAACTCTAAGCATTGTGTTTCTAATTTACACTATGTGTATATTCTTTTAAGCATATAGGACCCTGAAGCATAGTAAACTTTCGAAGAAGAAGAAGAAGAAAAAAGATTGTTAGTGTTTGTAAGAAATCATAGGAGAATTAGATATTTGCATTTTTCTGTACTCCCAAACTATAAGGAGAAGGGTTGAGTAAATTAGATGAATTTTGAAAGAATTAAATTTGAAATTCTATAGTAATATATAGAGAGGTTAGTTCTGAAGTTTGCGAGTTGGGTCTCGTGATGGGAATAGTTCTTGTCAATAAATGTGTAAATTAGCCTAGTAGGTCAAGAAAGGTACTAGAAGGGAGAGGAACTAGGTCGTGGCAACCCTGGACTGGAAAATAAATAAAGCTAAAATTCAGATTGATAAATAACGACAAAATTTATTATTAAAATCAAGATTTAAACCATAAACCCTATTCTTTTAAAATGGGAATGACAGATAATCTTTGCGAATAAAAACAATAAATACAAGTGCACAAGAATTTCATCTGTAGAAATAAGAATTTAATTCAAGATAATCATGAGATTTTTAAAAAAAAATACTTGCATAAGGAAAACATGATCCAGACTTAATAATCTATGAGTAGCCAAAACCTCACGAGTGGTTTGGCTCCTAGCTAGCGAGTGTACTTCGACAACCTAGACTCAGTCTAGGTTGTTAACCTTATTCAAATTGTTAACCAAAACCATAAAGGGCATTTCAAGATTTATATATTGTTAGCATGAAATTTCTCAGAAGGTATACCAAAAAGGTCTCAGTTAAGTCAAAGGTGACTTCTCACCCTAACAACAATTGTGGTTGCTTATACTTCATATTTGCAATACAATTGTGAGAAAAACCTGCAAAATAATAGATGTATGCAATCTAAAAGAACAAATAGAAAAATAAATCTGATGTAATAAACCAACTATGGAAAAACATTTGAAATAATAAATCTTATTAATAACACCTAGTGAAGGAGATTTACAAAATGGTCGTAAATCCCCCTCCGTGGGATGGGTCCTTTGATGCCTTTGATGCTTCAGTATTAGATCTTCCTCTCTCAATGTGTGAAAACCCAAACAATGTGTAGAACTCTAGTGAGAGCTCAAAAATATGGAGACGATAATGGTGAAAATGATAATGATCATGGTGAAGAATGAATGAAAAACTCTCTTATTTATAACAAAGTATTGGGTTGATGTCGAAAATGGAGAATAATAAAATATTATTAATCAAAATATATATCTAATTGTTAGGAATACTTTATTATATTTTGGAGAGGGAAAATATATTGAACGTGGTCAAATATCTATATTTAGAAATAATTAACAAATAAAATGATTTATTAAGTATTTCACGAATAATAAGAAATGTGTGAAAATGAAATAATTATTAAACAATTATTCCAGGAATGGAGTTAAGAAAAAATAAATAAACATTGATTTACTTAATTATTCCTAGAGAAAATTAAACATTGACAAGGAATAATTATCAAACAATGATTTAATAATTATTCCTAGAGAAAATTAAATAAATAATGGTTTATTTAATTATTCTCATAGTTTATTTAATTTTAATCAGAAATAAGTTAATAAAATGGCTTATCAAATTATTTCCTATAGTGAAAGTGATTTTACTATGGTAAAAGTAAACTTACATGGAGTATTTTGATCCACCTAGTTAGAAATGACTTGGTGATCATTTTTTGGTGATAAAAAATCCCCCAACATATGAGTGTTAGGATCAAATCGTATGACCGAAATACGTTGTAAGTTACACTTCCACAAGACACTAAAGGGGATTCAGAGAGAGAGATATATATATACAACTGAAGAAATGCAAGGAAGGACAAAAATAGAGGTGGAAAGACCTGATAAACTGATATTCGTCTCCTTTTATTTTGGAGTACATGATCTCAAATGAGGTGAGGGAGGCATACCCATACCCTCTGAGATAACTGAGTACAAAGAATAGTGGCAAGACCAACAATGTGCGACTGAGTTATAAAGTACATGATACATGATATATTGGAATCAATGGGCCCAAACATATTACAATGAGTCCCATATACATAATGCACCTGGAAAAACATAGCTCATGAATTAATATAATAACATCTGAGTACATGAGACATAATTCCCCTCAATACGACATGGGGAGGGGGAAACAAAACCAAAGAAGCCATGCTAAGAGGAAAGGGCTCTGAAGACCTGAATGGGTCATCTGAAGGAGACATGCATGTTGTGCGCGCTGCAAGTGGCTGAAACCAAACCCATCAAATCTGCAGAACTGCATCTGAGGCTAGGTCATAATCGAAGGTCATCCAAGCATGTGGGGGGCTACCTGAAGGGCCACCCCCTCATGAGGTCTGAAAAATCACACACGCCTGAGAATCAATGGTACAATTTGCTGGATCACTGTACCATCAAGTGTACAATTATCAATCGTGTGATAATGAGATGGAGTCGACCACGTGAGAAATAACCAAGTCAAAACGAAATGATGATTCCATTTTCTTGATCTGAGGCACCGAACAATGAAGAAATCTGGAAGCAAGGCACACTTCCCTCTAGACCAAACTTCTACAATAAATGTGTTGAATTCGATAGAAGTGGGCCCGCCAAAGTTGAGGCCTACCAGAGTTGAGGCCATGAGGAATCTTACACCAAGGCATGTGAATCATAGTAGAAGTGATTGATGGAATGACACTAGGGATGATGATGGAGGGATATAAAATTAGAAGCAGACTGATGACTTCCCTTGTTAGAGCATAATATGCATGGTTGACCTAGCAGCCACTGACTCGATTCCAGAGGGGATGGTTAATTACACAGACATAGGCTTTTCAACAATGGAACAATATAGTTGGAGGAAAAAAGGAGAAAAAAATGGATGAATGCGATGCAAATATGGATGGAATACTGTAACAGGATACAATGGGACTCAGAACAAACTCCATGAATGCAGGGGTGACTCATCTTAAATTTTTTGAACAAGGGTGACTGTAAAAATCATGAGTAAATAAGGGTTACTCATGACGAAAATTGACACATGAGTTGACAAGTGCCAAGGAAATGTGATACCAAAGTAAAAGCAGCTCATATGAAGAAATTTAGTTTGAATTGGCGGCAAAGTGAAACTTTATGGAAAAATGACTTCTGGGTGAAGTTTCAAATTACCAAAAAAAGGTATAACTATTATAAAATTCGGTGAGAGCTTTCCACCAATGATGAAGGTTCATCAAACCGAGCTACGGTTTAGTCACAATGGGCAAGGGAAAAACTAGGGCTTTTCCTATAAAAGGGCTTGTTTCCTCCAAATCCAATTCATTTGCATAGTGATTTTTTGAGAATATGGAGAGGAGGAGAATGCCCTAAATCTTGTGGAGATAAAATGAAAAATACAACCATCAGAAATCCTATATGAGACTTTCGGGAAAAATGACCTTACTTATCTAGAAATGGCCTTAATTCTTCGTGGAAGGATGATTCCTCGTGAAGAATCAAGGGAAGAAAGGGATACAGGAATGAAATTAATAGAGAAGGTCTAGTATCATCCCCACCCACCAATTCAAACATGGGGACTAGTTGGTAAGTGTGGAATGACATAAAGTAGAATATTTAAATATATCGTATCAAGTATCTACAATATGTGATGTGTATATGGCTCGTTGGAGAGGCCGATAGGAAAAAATATCCAAGGAAAGGAAGGATAATCATCCATACCTAGATCATTAGGGTTTAGGCCAAGAATTATGTTAATCAAATGAGAAGGTGACCATGGGTTCCATCATGCCCCCAAGCATGAGATATTGCCCTCAAGCCTATGTGATGGAGGGAATTGATCGGGTATGCAAGGGTGGGGATGATTCCCCTAGCTGGAGGATCTTTTGGAGTGCCATTGTGTTCCAAGTGCTCAAATAATGGATTCAAGTAGCTGACCCTATTGGCATATGTGCCCCCCAATATGGATGGATGTAGCATGTGCTCAAATAATGGATTCAAGTATCTGACCCTATTGGCATATGTGCCCCCCAATATGGATGGATGTAGCATGATATGGACATGCTGAATGTATTTAGAATAGTGGACTCTAAACACATTTTTTTGATGTGGTTCACCATTTTTTGATGTTATAGATTTCTTTTTATGGGAAGAATAGATAAATGATGCAGTAGAGAAAGGAAATGGTGGATTACCAATATTTTTTTGCACTGGATATATGAATGAAAGGGACTGACTTTTTGGGTCTGCATACATGGTGTCACTATACTAAAGAGTTTCTTCAGATATAATGAATTGATGCTCTTCTAGAAAACATTGAGGTTGGTCAACACTAATGTATAAGAGACTAGGTTGTTGAGGTACGATGAAAGAATGATTAAGCGGATCATTCCTAAAGTGATCTGAATTGATATGGGACTCTAGAGAATCTTTGGAATGGGGAAGAATAGTGGTAATAGAGTCGACACTACCAGATGCACTAGGATGGTTGGGGAGAATTTCTTCTCCTTGACTCTCAAAAATGGATGCCCCCTTACCCAGATATTCAGTGTGTTATATGTCATTTTTTCACCATGAAAAATGACCATTAGAATGGATATTTTGGCATCCAATCCATGTGTTCCAAATTACTCCCTTTCAATTCAACAACTTAATCACCTTGAATAAAGCAGTAATTATGGGTTATAAAGCTAAAAACCTTATTTTTAGTGACTTGAACACTTTCTTGGCTAGTATCTACACATGCGCAATTCCTACCATTGGTAGCTGCGTAGAACTGTTCTATGTATTCCAATATAGATTGCGCACATGAATAAACAAAAAGTGAAAATAAAAATTTAATTCTAGAAGACTTGTTGGGCGAAGATATCCCAACTGAAAGCTTTTAGGTCATGCCAATTCAAGCCTAGCCCCTCACATCATGGGGAAAATTCTCATTCTTCAAGGAAACCTAATCACACCTTAAGTGTATCTCATCCTTTTGATGTTTATCTCAAACTTCCTCTTCTTGGCCTATATATCAACTACAAGCGAGACACTTAAGAGAGGTTGTTGAAGGTATACTTATGCTAGTCAAATTATTTTGGAGATCTTATCATCCAAGGAAATTATTGTAGAATTATGGGAGGAGCTTCACCTCGTCAAGGAAAAGGTTGTGAGACTCTACTATATTTCTAAATTAATACAATTGATCTATTTTTCTCACTACATTGTTTTATGGATCTAATGAATGGTTCATTTTATTTCTATTTTATCCATTGAAATTATGATTGTTACTAATCTCCTTGATCATTAGTTTGAGTTATTGAATCATCTACACTGTGTATGCATTTGATCCTTTGATTTTTGTGTATGCAGGTATGTTTCAAGCATTGAAGAGTTGCATTGACGCATAACAAGGATCTTCATCAAGCATGCCATAATAAAGTATGAATTCTATTTCCTCTCCTTTCTAGCTTTATGATTCAAGAAAAGATATACTCAGAGAAGGAGTATTTTTATTGTTTTCTTGTTACTAGATTTTGTTGAAAATATAAGGAGATCACTCTTGTTCACAAGAGGGATTAGTCTAATATAAAAAATTGACGACTCCACTAGTTCTTTTGCTATGTCAACCTCATTAAAAAATGAAACAATTCCCTATGAGGATGGTTCTTTTACTATGTCACACTAGTACAAAATGGCTAATTTGTTACTAAAAAAACGACTAAAATTTGAATATAAACGACTATTTTTCGGTCGGTGACCAATAGTAGCTAATTTACAGTATCTTATAACGTGACCAACTTTTGGTCGTTTTTAGCTTAGTCATTAATTGGTTATCTCAATTTCGTTATCTAGTTGTATATTTAGTCATTGATTTGGTCATTGATTTATTCACTAATTTGGTCACTAATTTAGTCATTCATTTGGTCTTTCATTTTGTCACTGATTTAGTCATTCATTTGGTCACTGATTTAGTTATTGATTTGGTCTTTGATTTGGTCATTAAATGTCACAATTAATGACCAAATATACAACAAAATATATTACTATATGATCACCCTAGAAAACCAATTAATGACCAAAGAACTATGACTAACATGTTGGTTGTGTTATAAGATACTGTAAATTAGCTACTAATAGTCATATATATGCAAATTTTAGTCATTGTTTGAAACCAATTAATGACCAAAGAAATGTGACTAAATTTTAGTCGTGTTATAAGATACTGTAAATTAGCTACTAATAGTCGTATATATGCAAAATTTAGTCATCATTTGTAGTCACAAATTTATCATTTGAAGTAGCCATTTATTCATTATATAAACGACTAATTTAGTAGTTTATATTCATTTCATTAATAATCATTCTAAATGACTAATTTAGTCGCATATTCATTTTATTTGTGTTCATTATTAATCAACATAAATTAATTTGTATGATTTAAAAAATGTCATACAATGTGCATGTTCATCTATTATGAAAACACAAAGTCGCATATTTTAATTACAATACTAAACAACATCAAGTGCAACTATAAGTAATTTCAACCACATAAATTATATTATATGAAATGTTAAAGTATTATAATATGAGTTTCCAACTTTATATTAATTGGACTACAATTTACACATGAAATGATGTTTCATCACTTCAAAACATTAGCGTTGTGTTGTCAAGGCATTACAGGTGAATTCACCAACTCTGAAGACTTTATCATCAGTATTTATATGTGTGTCTTAAGCGAGATATTGGTTCTAAGGGTATCACCAAACCAATTCTCCTCTCTCTTTTTGCATTTGTCACTCCAATGTTATTGCTCTTCTCTTTTTCCAATTCATGCTTCTTACCATCAATACTGATTTCATTTTCTGAAAACAAAAGAAAATAAAATGCACTGTAAGAAATGAAAGACAATGAACACTAGAATATAACATAAATTAGACTATAAATAGTTTATACAACATATACCTTAACATCAACAATGTCAAAGCAGTTTTCCTTCAACATCAATTTCTGCAAAATAAATGTCACGCCATTCTTTCCCATTTCTCAACATGCTACATACGATAAATTGAAAATCACATAAAACCAAGAGCAAACCCTTTTCTAACCAAAATAAAAAAACAAACAGTGCCTCTAATAAAACTTCATTATAATAATAGCAAATGAAAAGAGAGCTAGTGGACCATTTGTGTTGTTTGACTTTGCCTATTTTTGTTATAAAGTGCTCAAGCTTCAGGAACCAACAAATGTGAGCATGAGCTAAAAACTAACCAACCATTCACTAGTCAACATGAGAGATCACAAATAAACCACAAAATTGATCAGACATTAAAATTGTGAGCAGACTACCTTGAAATTTTCTTCTTGAGAAATACCTCAAAATCCCCTCGTTTCTAATAAGCTTCCTGGCTATGTACCTCCATCCTTGACTCCCTTGTTATATCTTGAATAAAGAATATCCCTTCAACAACCAATTTTGTGAGAATCCTACCAATTAACTCATGAGCCTTGTGCGCATCAATAGTAGCATCCTCCAATGAAAATAGTACAATCTCCAACCTAGAAACATCAAAATTATATATAGTTATGATTTTGAAGAGTGTAAATAGGTAGGTCTTCCTTATAATGACTATGTAACTAGGATTTGCACTGAGAGGTGCAAAGTAACGCCGAGGAGTGGGGAAAGAAATTGAAATATATGGAAATTTTAGGTCCTATATATCTTTCAAAGAATGTAATAGGAGGTTAAAATTTAAAAGAAAGTTACACTAACATAAAGGAACACTAATATAAGTGTCCCAGAATAATGGCATAGTAATGATGGTATCAAAGATCCTTCAATAGTCGCTCCAAGGAGATTGCTCTAGCTCTTGAAATGATTCAAATAACTGTCGAAACTAAATATTCAAACCTGCTCTAAATCCATCATCAAAAGGTTTTCAATGTGTTAGAAAGGGGTATTTAAAGGTTTTTTTTTTAAACCTTTCAATTGCTGCTACAAGACTATTTTAAAGCTGGTTCAAAACTGCCTTCTAACAACTTTAAAAGATGTCATACAAACACCTTCAATAAACTGTTATACAAATACACTCTATGAAGTAATCCATATAGAGAACATACCAATAGCCCAGAAGAGGAAAATGAAAAGTTTATCTGCAGTTACATTTTACTCTAAAAAATATTCATATCAAAATCTGTTAACATCAAAATCTGTTAACGTCAAACCAAAATTTTGTAATTTTCAAGATCCTAAGTTCAGCACCAACTACTCAACAACCTAGCAAACTTGACAAGAAGACCCTTAATGTTCTTGTACGCTATAAGACAAGATGGTCAACAATGTCATTAATTATATCAAGCACCTACAATTGTTTCAGCATGTCTTATCTTTTTAACTGATCCATCATCTTGAATATGTCTAGCATTCTCTCAATCGTCAAAATCAGCATTGTCAAGCTTTAAAAATATAGCATTCAATCCAATCTAGAAACAAAAATATGCATTCATAACTCAACTTACCCAGTATTCTGCTGGCCTCATTCTTAAGTTGTAAGTTGATGCCATACTCATGTAGTAAGCTCCCGCATCATGGACCACCATTCCTGCCCACTGAAAGAGGATGGCCACTCAAAGTTAAGCCACAAGTGTATGCCTTCAAAGAAGCATCACAAAATAATTCTAGAAACAATTAAATATCATATTGGAAAATCAATTCCTTCTCATCATGCATGTATATTAGGTGTGATAATTATTTTCATGTAGCTAACCACCATTTATGGAGTTGGAAGTTCCCTGTCCTTTCCTAAAAAGTCTGCAGACTCGCAGACAGGCCTAACAACATCAAAATTTTGAATTTTTGCCTTTGGGGCAGGTGGAGAAATTAGCTCAATGTGTTGTGTATCAAGAAGAATATTAGTTAGAAACATCTCAAAATCTCAAAATCATTTTATGATTCATATCACAACTTTCAGACTGTGTGCCTGTCATGAGAAAGAATGGTCTATTTAGTATCTAGGATTCTCAATACCAGTAATATTTCCTGTCAATAAGGAGACTACAAAAGTAGGACAAATTATCCCTTCTATATTCATTTGGAAATGATCATCCCTTCAATGATGCATCATCAAAAAAATTTGGGTTTTCCCCATGTCAAATTTATGTACTAACTTGGTAAACTCCATAAAGGCTAGGCCTGATATGCTCTGCCATGCTGCCATAAATTACAATGAAGTTCTTGTTACCATTTGTCTTGACTCCAACAACTCGACTCACAAGAACACCAAAGTTTGCAACAAGAGATCTCCCAGGCTCAACAATGAGTGTAAGATTTCCAGATAATATTAGCTCTCTTACCTGAAGAAACAGCCAATGGTGCAAATATACATCTTTAAAGTGTCTATATATATTCTCAAAATAGCTGTAACAAGGTCAACACAGTAACTTGGGCAACAAAAGAGTGTAAGTTTGAATAAAATGTAACTTAGTTTAAGCCAATGCTTAAAAGCTTTAAGGACTTATAGAATTTATAAGATCCTTAGGGGTAGGAAGCGCTTCGCCCTTGTGATAGTAATCAATGCCTAAACCTCCTCCAATATTTAGATACTTAATTTCAAATCCTTGACCACGTATTTGGCCAATCTACTGGATCATTAGAATTGTAGCATCCTTAAATATGATCACCTACAAAACCAAAGTAATATTAAAGAAAAATAATGTGCACCTGCTTATAGTTAACAAACTGGGAAAATCTCTTTACACATAAAACGTTTCAAGAAACAAAATTATCACTTTAGTCTCATACAGGAGTTAAATATTACATAAGAAAACCAGAATATACTTTTAACTATCGTTTTGTATGGGGAAATGCAGTCCTGGGGTTTTTTAAAACCTTCATCATCTAAGCTAATGCGTTAGACTTGGACAATAGACGTAAAATAATAAAACTTGTTTAGAAACCAGTGGCATATGTCTGGTTGGTCCATCTGATCACAAAGTGCAGTTCCACAATAGAATGAATTTCCTATGGTTAAATCAGAAAAGTCTGACTAGCTGGGTAACAAAAAAATCATGATTACAAGTTATTTTACACTTCTTTTAAATTTTAGTGTCATCATTCTGGCCTTTTTCATCAACCTTCAGGAATTTTGTAGAACTCGTTAATGTGGAATATTACACAACAAGGCAATAGTCCATTATTTTAGCTTTGGTTTTAATCTTATGCTTTTAGCTTAATTGTCAATGCTTCACAGAACTTAACATTCTAACTTATACCCTAAGTCTAATAAATTTGGAACTAAATTATCTTTGAAACTTCGTCTCCATGTGAATGTACTAGAAGTGAAAGTTGGCACAAGACCTTTCTTATAATATCAGCACATGCAAACACCTTGTCTGATGTAGCTTCATATCTTCCTCTTCCGCTTTAGACATCCTACTTCTGTATTGAATCAATATTGCAAGCAAGGAAAACCAAACAGTTGATGTTGATTTTTATTTTATCCACCATGGAGAGAAAGTATGACACTGTTAGAAGATAAGTCAAGCAGGGAAAAGTTGGATCCAACCTCAAGTATACATGTTGAAGACAATAGTTTTCACATGCAAATATTTTTAGAAAAATGAATAGGTCAAACCGTTGATCAGAAATACCCACCATATGGAAATCCTCATAGTCGTTGGCTTCATATAGGAAATATAAATCTAACAAGATAATCAATGACTTTCAATGACTCGTTAAAACAACTGAGATTGACCTATCATAATTTTAGAACTTCAGCCAATCATTGGATTATAATCTAAGAGATTTTGCAAACTAACTTGCATTAAGCTAAAAACATTGAAGTAGAAAACAATACCAGTAAAACAGTCATCCATAATTATGGAGGTTTTAGAAAGTGCAAAATCATAAATTAGCGTTCCATCAATTTTAAGAGATATTTAAAAATTTTGATACCAAATATTAATTGATCTCGAACAATAAATAATAATAGAACTAGAATTTGCACTGAGAGGTGCAAATTAAACGTTGGAAGTGGGGAATGTGGAAAACAGTAATAAAGTGAAATATATGAAAATTTTAGTTTCTATATATTTTAATGAAGTGTACACCAGAGCCTTAGGCCAAAGGAAAAATACTCAGAATACCACCAAAGCAAAACAACACAGTGATGATATGACATAAAAATATTGAAATAGTAAAAATAGTTTAAGAACCAAATCAATGAACATACAAGCACGTGTAAGATGATAGACCATAGATGTGGGAACATAACAATTAAAGAATATACACAAAATTAGAATAGAGGGGGGTAGGGAAAGTATACACCATTACTCTGATACACATCTTACTCCAGTAGCACATATAAAAGGACTCACCAATGGCACCAAGGATGGCCATTGAATAATAGAAACTTGTTAAGCCTGGCTCACAATTTTGATGTCAACTGCATTTTATTGCATATGTTTGAACTTGAAGCCTCAAAACAAGATCAACATACGGGAAAGCAAACTCAAAACAACCCAAAATCAGACAATGCCTTGCTTCCATGTGAGGACTGCTGTCAATGATATCCCAATCTTATCGGTTGGGAATAAAACCCTCAAGCTTTCACTTTACAAGAATAAAGTAGAATGAAAATAGATGAAAGGACCAGAGTTAAGAGATAACAAAATATTGTTGTGTCAAACAATGAAAAATGGAAACCCATTCAATTAGAGCTAACAACATCACTGCAAGCTTAAAAAACCAATACTCCAAGATAGGAGGCATACAATTTGGCGCAATGCAGAGTCAAAGGATCTCTTTGGCACAAAGCTTGGTGAAATATTAATTGTTGATGTTGATCTTGTGCATTTTTTGGAGAATGACCGTAATTCTTATATTTCGATATGTTTCTTGTTTTCTTGTTCCTTGCCAATTTACCATGCTCACAGTGCTTGTTCTTTTTTTTTTCCTGAAAATGCAGATTGAATGGAATCCATCTCATCCTCACAAGACGAAACTGGAGATTCCTTACTTTGGGAGCTGAAATGATCACAATCATGGCTCTTCGAAGAGCTCACACTTCTAGAAACTGTTGGGGAAACAGACTGTTGCCTTGATCTATTTCCAGCCTCACTTCGAGGCCTTGATGTAGGAGACAACCCATGCCTTGATGTAGGTGATGAAAATAACTCCCTAGGGAAACTTAGGGCACTAAAAATCTCCCTAGGGAAACTAAAGGACACTTCTCCCCTGTTCTGAGGATGGTACCAAGTCAAAAGTGAGTGGTGTTCACTAGTGCACCTGGCCCATGGGAATTGAACCAGGGACCTGGACAACCTGCTGGATTACCAGCAACGTCCTAGCAACATTGGCATCATTAATTTGAGTTAAGCCCTCAGGACTTATTGTATTATGGTAACAAGGAAAGATTAAATTTAATGGATTTTGGTAGGCAGAAAGGGTTTCAACTTCTCAAGAAAATTTTGGCTGGAAATGAATTTAACTGCGAAACAAAATCATATTGTAGAATTTGAATTGTAGGCTTTATTAAGTTGGGGGAAAATTAGTTATATTTGATTAGCTTATTCCTAGTTCTTCATTGTATTATCGAAGTTGCGAAAAACAAGATAAATTAATGGTTTTTGGTCAACATAAAGGATTTTAAAGATATTATCGGCCAGTGCCTGAATTTATTGTGGCAGAGATTACTTAATAGATCTCTTGATTTAAGTGTTAATGCTTCCAAGTTAGGGAAAATTTTGCTGGATTTCGATCTAGAGATTTTCTAGCCTTTTCACTATGTTTTGAAAATAGAGAAAGACAAGTACTTTTAATAGTTTTTTGTTGGTGAAAGGGTTTTAAAGGAGTTTCTGGGTAGTATTTTAATGAACATAATGGCAGAAATTAGCTGACAAGTGACAATATATGTGAATATTTCAACTTTTGGTGTTATTTGGAATTGGTCTTAATTTACTTTATTAATGTCTGGTTGAAGCTGCAATATTAATTATATGTTTTTATGGTGGATCTCAGGACTATGTACCAACTTTTTTGATAACTTCAATGCAAATTTTGGGGTGATGGCAACACGGTGAACCTTGGTCTGCGGGGTACAACAGGTACTAATGGTGGAATCAGAGTTCTTATCCAAGATTTTCTTGTTCTTCGGTAGTCTCTGTTTAAAGACATTCTATATTTCATGTTAAACTGTAGGATGCATATTTTCCTAGATGTGTTTTCTTGGGTTTAAAGTTCTTAAACAAACATTTTATGTGCATTTCTAGTTATTTCAAAGAGTAACCATTCTAGGAGTTTAGATTTTAGGCCCTCTCTAAAAGTTTGGTGGAACAGGTTAAGAGGACTACAATAGATTAAGAGCTCTGAGCTACAGGGGAGCATATTTTTTTATTCTGACATTTTCTCTTATTAGCAAGGCAAACTATGAGAATATTACCAAAAAGGTTTGTTTTATGTGGATTTTTCTTTATGCAATCTTATTTTGGGTTCTATTTGAAATAACTTGTGAGAAGACACATTTTTTCCACCCAAACAAATATAATATCTTGAAAGTTTGATGTGAGGATGTCTTGTTTACTAAAATGGTTTTCTAACATAAGTTCCACAATGAATGTGTAGTGGCTTCCTAAGATGAGGCATTTTTCACCTGGTGTTCCAATATTTCTTGTTGGAACTAAAAGGTAAATGATCCTTTCCTTTGTTACATATTTGTAATTCAAAACATGTCCAAGCTAGAAAAAGGTTTCCAGAAGGTTTTTCCTGCTTTACTTCAGTAAGTGTTTGAATCCAGATTTTCCATTCTTATAGAATGTTGTAACATTTACACAAAATGACAAGAAGATGTGCATAAATTGATATCCTATAACTTAGACTAGTATTATGTTAACTATATGACTTCTAAGCAAAGCCCGCCACTATTTTTTCAGAACATAATTTTTCAAGATTACATGTATGTCAGATATCAGTTGAGTTGGGACTCGGGAGCATTGGATGTTTTCAACATTTATGTTATTTTAATGTGTATCTCAACGAGTCTTTGGTTGGTCATATGTTTGTCAAATAGAGTATGTAGATGCCATAATACCATAGATGTGGTATAAAATCATGACTTTTTTACTGTTTCGCGCACAACTCATATTCAACAATTTTAGCTTAGCTTACAGTCCCTTTTTGGTATTTAGAACATTTGGAGATGGCTCACAGTTGTGATGTCAACTGCATTTTAGTGCATATGTTTGAACTTGAAGCCTCAAAACAAGATCAACACATGGGAAAAGCAAACTCAAAACAACCCTAAATCAGGCAATGCCTTGCTTCCATGCGAGGATTGATGTCAATGATATCCCAATCTTATCAGTTAGGAATAACACCCTCAAGATTTCACTTTATAGGAATCAAGTAGAATGCAAATACATGAAAGGACCACAGTTAAGAGATAAAAAAATATTGCTATGTCAAACAACGAAAAATGGAAACCCATGCAATTAGAGCTAACAACATCACTGCAAGCTTAAAAAACCAATACTCCAAGATAGGAGGCATACCATTTAGCCCAATGCAGAGTCAAAGAATCTCTTTGGCATAGAGCTTGGTGAAATATTAATTGTTGATGTTGATCCTGTGGGTTTTTTGGAGAATGACTAAATTATGCTATTTGGATATGTTTCTTGTTTCCTTGTTCCTTGCCGATTTACCATGCTCACAGTGCTTGTTCTTTTTTTTCTTGAAAATGCAGATTGAATGGAATCCATCTCATCCTCACAAGATGAAACTGTAGATCCCTTATTTTTGGAGCCGAAATGATCACGATCATGGCTCTTCGAAGAGCTCACACTCCTAGAAAATTTTGGGGAAACAAACTGTTGCCTTGATCTATTTCCAGCCTCACTTCAAGGCCTTGATGCAAGAGACAACCCACACCTTGCTGCAGGTGATGAACCTCTTGTCCATGATATGCGGCGATCACTTATTGATGTAAGAAGATTTGAAGGTGGCTCTACTATGAAATCATCGCCCAAATGCTGCAAGAAACTATCTTTTTTCCTTTGTCTACATATCCTGGAACAGAGCAAGGTCAGCGTCATATCCCTATCCATAGCATGTGGGGTGATCTGCAGAATTCGTCCCCTTTTGTGCCGTTCCACTTGGCGGTCCCTTGCAGGTGAACACCTTAGAGCCGGGGAAGGAGGCATTTTTCTCCACACTGTTTCATAGGTCAGAATTTAACTGGTGAAAGAATTCCCCAAGGAATTTCATGACCAGGAGTTTAAAATTTGCATTGTCTTTGCTTGCAGGCTCTGCAAAAGTTAACTGCACCCAGTTTGCTTGTCTGTTGAACACAAAAACCGAAAATTGCTGATAAGCTGGGTATGAAAACGAAGCCCAAAGTAGGACAAGGGATGAGCACGAAGCCCAAAGCAGTACAATTAATTACTATTATCGCAGGACGAACGATTACACTTGTCAACTTTTTACTCGATAGAAAGGCGATCGGGAAATTTTTTGATTGGGTGGGGTGAACAGTGTTTGCTCACCCCACTCCAGCAAAGATAACGCCTCCGACGTAATTATTTACAACTTAAATAGAGTAATACAAAAAATAAACAGAAATTATTCTACATGCCTATATCAAAAAATTCAGTCAATTCAACAACCAAAGGAAAATTGATAATCAACAGTGGAACACTTGAAAATGTGAACAAAAAACACCATTGTTCCTTTTACTTTGTTGGATTCTACAAATGAAAAATTAAATCAAAAGAGGGAATTGATTAATTAGAGTGCCAAGTAGATAGATGGAACCTGTAATTGATCACCGATGTTGATAACAAAAGAATTAGGAATGGGGTTGATAGAAATCCAGTGTCCATTATTGAGCACTTTTAAATCAGGCACCTTATCCTGAAGAAGAAGAGTGAGTACAGTGGGGTCTGAATGGGCTGGTAAATGGAATGTAAGCTCAGGATTGGGGCACTTGGGATATTAGTTTATAGCCATTTTTTGCTCATGCTTTCCCAGCACTTTGTCAGCTAGGAAGTCAGCTTCCATTCCCAGGCTCTCAGATATTGCACTGCAGCTCAACAGACATCAACTTATAAAAAATTATGATTAGGTCTACCCATATTCATCTTTATGGTCCCCAGGTTTAGTAATTCCTTTCCCCATGGAAAACTGGGCCATGCAACACTATTCTCACGGATCCGAGAAAAAACCACTGAAGTCCCCAACTTATACAAATATGAAAAACAATCAAAAATAAAATTACGAATTCATTAAAGGATCAATACCTGCGAATGAAGAAAAACCTACAACCCTGAATCCATTACTCCCTCATTCACCCAACCGACATCTGGCGACTCTGCCGATGATGAATAGTCTTGATCGAGATTTTCTCTGGTAAGCTATAAATATTCCCTAAAAATTGGTTTTCATTTAATACAACCATCTGGCTCAAATAATATTAAGACAATCCAATAATTAAGCTAGGTGAAAGTTCATAAGAAAGGTCAATCTTTGTCACTATGAAAAGAAGGATCTCGGAAACATCTCAATCTCAATGACATCACAATGTTGAACTTACCTCTGCCTCAATTCAGTACTACTCTTATAATATTATTTCGATACCACAACAGTGAGGAGAATGAGTTATAAAGGTGTATTTATAGTTAAGGCTCGGTGTGACAAAAAGATATCAGTATAATCCGTATTACAGTGAAGATCTTCAGTGTTATAATCACAGGTCAACTACAGTCTCGGTATAATCAAACACATGATAAGTATGACACTACAATTTGGAACTACCACAGTAAAAAATCTATCACCATTTCATGCTACCACAGTGAGAAAGGTCTCATTGGTTCGGTGCCATCACAACTTGATGAGAAGTATGCCATTTCAGTTTGATGGTATCACATAGGGTCTCATAGAAATGGTCAACAGAAGTCAGAGAAATGTACAGTGAAGTACTTACAATCGAAGCACAAAATAAGGTCAAAACAGTAATATGTATACACAATGAAATAGTACATTCAAGGATCTTGGAATAGCTACTTACAATGGGTTTGAAAGAATCTGAATTCTTTCCTATGAAGTTGACAGTGCAAGAACCAACTAAAAGAAAGAACTAGTTTGAAGGTATAAAAAATCAGATCTAACTATGTAACTGGGTAGGTCTTCATTATAATGACTATGTAATTATGTACTTATGTAAAGATGAAGTCAATAATAATAAAATGAATCTTTGGTTTACTTGCTTCATGGCTTTGACACCATCTTGGAGAGGAATTTATAATATTTTAAATGAGTGCTCATACACATCCTAATTCCTTTTCATTGAATAAAAATTATTTTTTTAAGATCAAACATGAAAGACTACTAACTTACATATGTAGGCATGACATGCATCTCCAATAATCATTTACCTCCATTGTGGAAGAAAAATATATAAGAACCAATTTTCAAATCAAATAAGCATCGATTAATATCATATTATCTTGGTGAAGAGAAGCTAAAGAATAGTGTAGGAGAGAAAATAAACGAGACATATGTTTAGACCCCTGGATGGAATTTTTGGACCTTTTTTTTTCTAACCTGTAGACCTGTAGTAAGCACATTAATCTCTAAATTTAGGCCAATGTAGCATCCACAATTTTGGCCTATTTCAGGCCTGAAATTCAGCCCTATGGCCATTGTAATTTTGGCCTATTTTAGGTGTAGGATACATATAGACTCCTATCAACATTGTACAAGGACCTATGTGTAGGATACATATAGACTCATATCAAAATTCTACAAGGACCTATTTGAGGAGAATTCAACATTCTAAAAGGACCTATGTCAAAAGGGCTCAAATCATAGTAAGACAGTCCAATAATTAAGCTAGGTGCAAGTTCACAAGAAAGGTCAATCTCTGTCACTATGAAAAGAAGGATCTTAGTAACATTTCAATCTCAATGACATCACAGTGTTGAAATTACCTCTGCCTCAATTCAGTACTACTCTTATAAGAATATTTCGATACCACAGCAGTGAGGAGAATGATTTATAAAGGTGTATTTACAGTTAAGGCTCGGTGTGACAAAAATATATCAGTATAATCCGTATTACAGTGAAGATATTCAGTGTTATAATCACAGGTCAACTATAGTCTCGGTATAATCAAACACATGATAAATATGACACTACAATTTGGAACTACCACAATAAAAATTCTATCACTGTTTCATGCTACCACAGTGAGAAAGGTCTCATTGGTTCGGTGCCATCCCAGCTTGATGATAAGTATGCCATTTCAGTTTGATAGTATCATATAGGGTCTCATAGAAATGGTCAAAAGAAGTCAGAGAAATGTACAGTGAAGTATTTACAATCGAAGAAAAAAATAAGGTAAAAATAGTAATATGTATACATAGTGAAATAGTACATTCGAAGATCTCAGAATAACTTCTTACATTGAGTTTGAAAGAATCTGAATTCTTTCCTATGAAGTTGACAGTGCAAGAACCAACTAAAAGAAAGAACTAGTTTGAAGGTATAATAAATCAGATCTAACTATGTAACTAGGTAGGTCTTCATTATAATGACTATGTAATTATGTACTT
Organism: Pinus albicaulis; assembly: GCA_034641835.2. Taxonomy (NCBI): domain Eukaryota; kingdom Viridiplantae; phylum Streptophyta; class Pinopsida; order Pinales; family Pinaceae; genus Pinus; species Pinus albicaulis. The sequence goes on from CM076584.1 coordinate 143,300,327, forward strand.
ATGTAAAGATGAAGTCAATAATAATAAAATGAGTTTTTGGTTTACTTGCTTCATGGGTTTGACCCAACACTTGGGGGAATTGACCCATTTTGCATGTTTCCTGCTAGATTTAATATTTGCAATTTGTGACATATGCCAAGCTCCATAAGAATGCTTCCACTAAGGAAATTATACCCAAGGCTAAGTGCTATAAGGTAATTCCAATACTTTTGCCACCATCTCTGTTCATGGGAACCATAATACATAATTTATAAACACATGCCCAAATTTGGGAGCTATGGACCAAAAGGAGCAGGGAGGAAAAGAACCTAATGTCACAAAAAAATAGTATGCCACCACAACTAACAGACGAGCTATCAGTTGAGGTCACACATAAGCTGAATAGAAAAAATGCATACCCGTATTTTTGGCTTGTGTGGAGGAATTCACACTAGCTTTCATTGCTTCACGTTTCTTAGCTTCTTCAAGGTTTTTTGTCCGCCATTATTCAAGGGATATCACTTAAAAAAATGTAAACATTAACAACATACTGATGTAACTGCCAAATTCTATAACAGTCAATAGTTTGAATTTTTACTGAACTGGGTAACACTTTAATTTTACATTATTACTCAACTAGTGGGTTAACAATTTATAACTTTTGAGGAATCCAGAGCTAAAAAGTTCCTGAGTTTTACCTTGTTAGAAAAATTGAAGGCATGCATGAAATGGGTCAGAGTATCAACCAGTCTTCTCTTCTCCACCATAAGACTCAACAACTCTTTTCTACTTTGTCAGGCCAATGTTTCAGGATCACACCTTTGGTGGGAATTCCATATGGGCAACTCCATAGGAACTTTAGATGCACACTCAAGGTATAACAAATCAGATCTAACTATGTAAATAGGTAGGTCTTCATTATAATGACTATGTAATTATGTACTTATGTAAAGATGAAGTCAATAATAATAAAATGAAATTTTGGTTTACTTGCTTCATGGGTTTGACACCAGCTTGGACAGGAATTTATAATATTTTAAATGAGTGCTCATACACATCCTAGTTCCTTTTCATTGAATAAAAATCATTTTTTTAAGATCAAACATGAAAGACTACGAGCTTACATATGTAGGCATGACATGCCTCTCCAATAATCATTTACCTCCATTGTGGAAGACAAATATATAAGAACCAATATTCAAATCGAATAATCATCAATTAATATCATATTATCTTGGCGAAGAGAAGCTAAAGAATAGTGTAGGAGAGAAAATAGACGAGACATATTTTTAGACCCCTGGATGGAATTTTTGGAACAATATTTTTTCTAACCTGTAGACCTGTAGTAAGCACATTAATCTGTAAATTTAGGCCAATGTAGCATCCACAATTTTGGCCTATTTCAGGCCTGAAATTCAGCCCTATGGCCATTGTAATTTTGGCCTATTTTAGGTGTAGGATACATATAGACTCATATCAACATTCTACAACGACCTATGTGTAGGATACATATAGACTCCTATCAACATTCTACAAGGACCTATTTGAGGTGAATTCAACATTCTAAAAGGACCTATGTCAAAAGGGCTCAAATCATAGTAAGACAGTCCAATAATTAAGCTAGGTGCAATTTCACAAGAAAGATCAATCTCTGTCACTATGAAAATAATCTGAATTCTTTCCTATGAAGTTGATAGTGCAAGAACCAACTAAAAGAAAGAACTAGTTTGAAGGTATAATAAATCAGATCTAACTATGTAACTAGGTAGGTCTTCATTATAATGACTATGTAATTATGTACTTATGTAAAGATGAAGTCAATAATAATAAAATGAATTTTTGGTTTACTTGTTTCATGGGTTTGACACCAGCTTGGACAGGAATTTATAATATTTTAAATGAGTGCTCATACACATCCTAATTCCTTTTCATTGAATAAAAATCATTTTTTTAAGATCAAACATGAAAGAGTACTAGCTTACATATGTAGGCATGACATGCCTCTCCAATAATCATTTACCTCCATTGTGGAAGACAAATATATAAGAACCAATGTTCAAATCGAATAAGCATCAATTAATATCATATTATCTTGGTGAAGAGAAGCTAAAGAATAGTGCAGGAGAGAAAATAAACGAGACATATTTTTAGACCCCTGGATGGAATTTTTGGACCTATATTTTTTCCAACCTGTAGACCTGTAGTAAGCACATTAATCTCTAAATTTAGGCCAATGTAGCATCCACAATTTTGGCCTATTTCAGGCCTGAAATTCAGCCTTATGGCCATTGTAATTTTGGCCTATTTTAGGTGTAGGATACATATAGACTCATATTAACATTCTACAAGGACCTATGTGTAGGATACATATAGACTCATATAAAAATTCTACAAGGACCTATTTGAGGCGAATTCAACATTCTAAAAGGACCTATGTGAAAAGGGCTCAAATCATAGTAAGACAATCCAATAATTAACAGTCAATAGTTTGCATTGTTATTGAACTAGGTAACACTTTAATTTTACATTATTACTCAACTAGTGGGTTAACAATTTATAACTTTTGAGGAATCCAGAGCTAAAAATTTCCTGAGTTTTACCTTGTTAGAAAAATTGAAGGCATGCCTGAAATGGGTCAGAGTATCAACTAGTCTTCTCTTCTCCACCGTAAGACTCAGCAAATCTTTTCTACTTCATCAAGCCAATGTTTCAGGATCACACCTTTGGTGGGAATGCCATATGGGCAAGTCCATAGCAACTTTAGATGCACACTCAACAATTTTAGTCCCACTTAATTACCATCTTTACTATTTACCTTCCATAGGCTCACTTGCCTTAACAACCACTTGCTTAATTAATGGTGGGTACAACACTTAGAACTGAACGAGATTTAAATTTTTGAACTTCCGAGGCCTGTCAAGTATAAGATCACTGTCCAGATAATTAGCTTCTTCCAAGGCATTTTCTGCAAAAGAGACTGCAAGAGTAGGATCCCATGAAGTTAACTCCAATGCAAGCCCATAATCTGTATTAACAACCTCAAAAAATTCAGGATACTTGTTGCATAAATTAGTTCTGAAATCCATTGGGAGACCCATATCAGTAGCTAAGTGGGAAATCTTCTCCAGCAATACCATCTTGCTCATAGACATCATTAAAAGCTTCCTGATATTCTCAACAAAGAGGCCCTCCATTTGAGATTTAATCTGCACTTCTTCCAAGTGCAGCTGTTGTGCCTGGGGGGTCAATGTGAAATAGAATCAGTATCTCGGACTTGTTCATTGTATATTTCGATCATTTGAACAACAACCTCATATATAAAGGTATCCTTTATTTTTTTTGATATCTGGAATAAGTCATTCAAGGCTCGATAGTTCACACCCCAACTCTCCTCTGTAGACTCCTTGAATTAACAATGATCAAAGTCTTCTTTGGCTATTAGAATAACCATAATAGACAAGTTAGGGAATTAAAGGCATTTATATTACCCACCTCTTTGTAATAGTACTAGTAATTTGTAACCTTCACAAATTACAAGACAATCCTCCAAGCATATCCTATCGAAGGTCTCTTCCAATTCGGTAGAGCCACATTCTTTTGGAAATGTGATACCAAGCACTTTGCTATACCAACGTCAGTGATTAATTTTTTTTATGTTTCCTCAATGGAAAGAAGAGGAGCTTTAAGAGAAATTCTATGGAACTGCTTCTCACTAGTTTTTGTAAGATCACCTTCTGGACCAATCATGCATTCCATTAAGGTGAGAATTGCTTTACGAATTGGATCAATAGGAGGGTCTATCAATTGAGAAAACATCTGATTTAAGTACTCAAATATTATTTTTATTCTATTTGACATCGTAGCTAAAGGTGTTTCATTCCCCATGGAATCAAGAGATTTTGCTCCATATTTTGCCATAGGAAGCAACAACATTTCCAAAGCCTTAATTTTTTTGTATGAACAATGAAATGCATATTTAAACAAATAGCTCATAAATGCAAACATACATTCAAAAATACCTCATAGCATATTTACATACAAATCACTTACCCATAAGCCTTCATTAGTGACAACAAGCCATATATTCCCATGTTTTCCATTCTATCAGCCAAACTATCAACTTGTAAACCAATACAATCAACAAGCTATGGAAAATTTATAGTTGACATCCAGGGTAACCAAGTCCTTCCATACAATACGTGTGATCATTTAGTCAACATTTTATTTGCAATAAAATCTAAATGAGGAGTTTCAAAACTTAGTCCAAATATTAAGAAAAAAAAAATTGTTCTGTATCCGAGTTATCAAAAAAGAATGGTTGGATTTGAGAAGTTATATATGAACAACAACAAGATGACCATCTAGATCGATGACTTTTCCAAATACTTCTTCGGCCACCAAATGAAACGAACACATCCATCTATTTTATCTTCATATGGAAGGGGGATGTTACTTGTGACATTAATGACATTTACATTTGCGTCTTCTAGACCAAGTGGCACTCCATGTATGATAGAAATTGACTGAATTCTTCCAATGCCAACAATAGCACTGTCATATGGATCTAATATATTCACTTTGTCACCTACCTGGAGTAGGTCATCCCCTACGGGAGTTAATAAGCACTGTAAAAAAAAAAAAGTATACATAGATATTAGGAAAATAATAATTACAATTAAATTGCAAAAAGATACATAGATATTTAATTAACTGAATAATATGCACTCACTGAGTTAATATCTGAAATACCAACAGGATTTGGCACCGATTGGGAATGTTTAGGTGCATCAATTTTGTCATATTTTAGAACTCTCGAGGTAACCATTTTTCCTTTAACATCCTATATGTGATTTCATTATGCACAAATCAAATATTACATTAAAACAAAATAAGTTTTAACATAGTAGGAAATGGTAAATATAATATTAAAACATAAAAATATTAATAACACTAAAATAAAAGCGTATACCTCTTGTAGATATCTACAAAAACATACCTTCACATGTTCATGGCCCTTTTTTGAGTCATTTAGCATTCTTACACCACCCAAATTTACATTTTCTTCCTGTGATTGACAGGAATTGCCAATAAAAGAAGGCTTCATGAGTGAAGGGAAATGGAACCAAAGCATTAACATATTACAAATTCAAGTGAAGCACTGGTTGCAAGGGAATTATAATTTTCTTACCTCATCTAAATCAATGTTAAATTCCTTCTTTTTCCATGCAGCAACAAGAGGTTTAATGGAGGAGGCTATGGTTGACATTATCTTTGCCAAACCAGTTATACATTGCATTGCATGATTATAATCCTTACTATGGTTTTCAATAGTAGATAAAGCTCCTATTTGTCTACGCTCGACGTTAATAGATGGAAAAGAACTTTCTATTGGATTTTCTGACATATAATTATGTTTGGAATTTTCCAAGTCTACCATATAATGAGCCATTTCACTCACCACTGGTTCTCTTTTAGCTTCTTCAACTTACAAATAATTTTCAATGCACAACTAGTTGGATATTAAGAAAACTCAAAACACATAACACAATGTACAATATTCAACAAAAAAATTGTATACTTACAAATATTTGTTGTTTGGCTCACAACCCATCCCCACCCAAAAAATATCGAGCCTTCACCTGCTCTCGTGCTTTCTTCGCTCTTATACTCTTTGAAAAATACTCTTCAGCATGCATACTTTCCTTCAAATCTTCCCATTGTTTGGGAGTCAAGCTACTCTCCCTATCTTTTCCATCCAAGATTAATTTTCTGCTTTTATGCCTGAAGTTATTCATCAAAATTCTCATTCTACGCTTATAATATTTACTAGAAATCCTTCCACCAATAGTCTCAAAAACATTTTCCATTTGTTGGATCACTTGATCAACATTTCTTGGATCTTGATCTGCAAAGTTGGATTTGGTAACATCCAAATGAGACCTTATTATTGTGCCCAACTCTGTGGCCCACCTTGATGCATTTGGTCCAGTAGGGTCACCATATATTACCTCAATCAAGTAAGCCTTCTTCCCTTCTGATTTTCGTTCTTTGGCTTCCATTTCTATGGACCTATAAAGGCTTTGACTAATTCTTTGTCTTTTGACTAAATCTGATACATCTTCAAAAACAAGAATAGATGATGGAAAATCACTCATAATTGTGGCTAAAGAAGGTGTGGTAGTTCCTAGCACCTTCCTTGGAGAAGATGTAATTGGTGTGATTTCTATGGAAAAAGACTGAATTGGTTGCTCCTTTTCCACAATAGGTGTGGCACTAGGTTGCACACAAATCTCCTCAGATGTGCCTTCAATTCTTTTCTTTAACTGTAAATAAATTTCTTGCAACTCTGCTTTGTCAGAATGTGCCAATTTTTCGCGAACACCTTGGACATGATCATCTGATATATCAGGAAGTTGATCATTAGAATTGTCAGTTTCATCTCCATGCATTGAATTACCATGGCATTTTCTTCTACGGGTTGGAAGGGATATGTCTTTTCTTGCTTTTTGTTTATTCTCATTGTCTATGGGATCCAAGTTTCCCCTATATAAAAAAAAAAACTTATCAAATAATGGCCTACATCATCAAATATATTATATACAACTTTCATTAAATATGCATAAAAATAAAAAGTGACGAAGAGTACTACTTACTTATTCACCAAACCAAGAGATGAGAAATATTCTTCATTTTTTGTGATGCGTTCTTTACGAACACGCTCGTATTCTATCATATTTTCATCACTGCTAAGATCATTTTTACATTTCAACCCCTTCTTCATAGTATTTATGTCCTAAATTTCACATTTAAAGAAAAAATATTAGTGCATGGAAAAATAACAATTATAAAATATATCTATTATACGATAATGCATTATGATCAATGAGAATGAATTAACCTTAAATTGATAGAAGGAACACTTTAATCAGTATCAACACCTTATCTAGAATTATGGATTCTATTTTTTTAGTTGCAAGAAAATTGTAATATTTGCATAAATTTATCACATAATAAAAAAATAGCATATTGCAATTGGGAATACAGATTGGTTGTCCCATCCATTGTAACATTATTGAATCTATTATATGTGTACTAGTGTCAGTACCGTACAACTTTTGTCAAGAGCTCCTGAACCATATTAAGACTTTGAGCCCTTAGTAAACAGACTCCAGAGACTTACATTTAGCTTCGAGGTTTGCAAGTGGAAAATCAAATATCCCGCAATAAAAAGATACACATCCCCAAATTTAACAACTAAAATAACATTAGAAAAATCTAGATTTTCCTGAGGAAAAAAAAAACTATAGAAGTTACAAAATAAATATTAAAGTTAGCATAACTTCATGTAGGCAATTTCATTTATGGATCTAGTAATATTCTTTAATATAAATTGAATCACTTCATGCTACAATAGAGTCACTGGAATGAAACAAAATTCACACAAAGTGAAAAATGAATGATAAATTTCACACAAAGTTTAACAACCATCAGGCTAATCCCATGGCCAAAACAATAAAATCCATTTGCATAGTGAAAATTTATGCCATAAAATCGAGGTGATGAATGATCATCGTGATCATTTGCGTGATCATCAAGATCACAGTCTTGATCACTTGTGTATACATCTGCTTGAGTTCCTTCATTGTCCTCGTACATTATATTGTCCTGGCCATGAATTATGTTTTCTAACTCAGTCTCTTCACTGGGAATCAATGCATCATCTTCAAATACTCTATCGCCATCTTCAGATTCTTCCTCCAATGTTTCTTGTAAACTATTACATTGCCCATCAACCATTATATCAACATATTCCATGAGTTTCCTTTTTGAGTGGGGCTCTATTTGAACGACATACAACCATCCTGAGCTTGTCACGTAACCAATTAAAAATTCCTGGTTAATTTGAATAGGGGAAACATATGGCTCATTGGTATTCAGTAAATTTTGGTGTGTATTTGCACGTACAAATCCATACTCATCATGTTGTATTGCATATGGCTTGATCCATTTACATTTTAATACTATAGGACTAGTTTCACCATAATCAACTTGAATAATTTCTTGTATGAATCCAACATACAAGTTCTTTTCAGCGTTGTGACGAAATTCAACACTAACAATACAATCACAATTTTCCTTTCCTGTGTCCCTTTCTTCCACTCTTAAATGAGTACCATAGGCCCAAATCCCACTGAAAGAAGAAGCCCATATACTTGGAGGTTGTGAAAGCTGAAATTCCTCCTTCGTCATATCTTGACCTTCTTGTCGTGCATCATTAATTGCATCAACAATCCAATCATCAAATTTTGGAAAAGAACGATCTCCAAGGTTCAAATCTTGAAGTGTAAAATTTCGAGATGGATGCATCCATTTTTTAATCTCTTCTTTGTATTTTCTGCATAGAATATGATAATTAAGAGTGATAATAATTTAGCTATTGAATGAAATTAAATAAATAAATTATGATGTAAATAATATTTTACCTACGCCACTTATCGAATGATGTTCTTCGTAGGCATGTATGGCAATTCTTTCCTCATTTGATAGCTTGAAGCGACACCCATTTCCTTCTAATACTTCACCTGCAACTCTCTGGTCGTCATCATCATCCCATACACGCCGATTGACGTTGCTAAAATCCTTCATATATTCTGTGCAAAACCCTATGGCCTCTTGCATTAAATATCCTTCACAAATGCTACCTTCTAGTTTTGCCTTATTACGAACAAATTTTTTCAAAACTTTCATGTACCGCTCTATAGGATACATCCATCTTGTTCTTATTGGGACACAATGCTCTAGTTCATGTTCTAGATGTATAAGAAGATGCATAGAAATATTGAATATTGCTGATGGGAATTCTCGTTCCAATAAGCAGAGGACTTCAACAACCTCTCCCCTCAAATTATCAAAGTTTGAAGGATCTAGCACATGCAAACTCATTATTTTTAAGATTAGGCCCAACCTTATAATTTCCAATATTGGTCCCTTTTACAAACTTGATATGACTGCAATAGGTAAAATATCCTCAGTTATGACATGATAGTCATGGGTCTTGAGGCTTCTTAAGCTAATATTTTCGGTTTGGCTTCTAATATTACCACTTACATATCCAGTAGGAAATCGAGTCTGAGACATCAAATTTAAGAATTGTGCATGTTGATCCTTTGTCCACACATAAGGAGCAATAGGTTTTTTGTATTTTCCATTACCATATTTTTCAACCCAAAGATTTCGACAAATCTTTAGTTCTTTAAGGTCTAGGCGTGATGACACTATATCATATGCACCAAAAAGAGTTTTTATAATATCAGAAGCTATGTTTTTCTTAGTATGCATAAAGTCAACAATATACCTAATGGTTATATGCTTAAAGTATGGAAATTTATAGAATATGCACACTCTTTTTACACCATTATCGTAAAGTGGATCATTTTTACTACCACGAATGCCACCATTTTCAATAAATTGCATTCTTTTTTCTCCATTCTCAATAATGTAATCACTTGTTATTGCCAGTGGTGCTTCACAATTCTCTTCCTTACCATTGAAACGTGACTTTTGTTGACAATATGGATGCTCCATTTTCAGGTAAGCACAATGTCCACAATAAATACACTTGTGAAAACTACTTGAGTGCCTCACAAAACCCTTAAAGATGCAAGCTAGACATCCATGGTATCCATGAACATTGAGATCAGTCAAAGTGCCATATGCAAGAAGATCGTGGATTGTAAACAATAAATAAGCTCTCAAAGTGAATTGAATTGAATTACCATCCCCTAAAATTTGAATTGCTTCAATTCCTTTCCACAATTCCACTAGCTCATCAAATAATGGTTCTAAATAAACATCAATTGTATCTAAAGTCACACTTTTTTTCCCCGGTATGATCAATGACAACATCAAGAAAAATGGCTTTGTTGCTAACCATGGAGGCAAGTTATAACTTATTAAAAACACTGTCCAAGTTGACCATTTAGTGCTTTGATCTGAGAAAGGGTTCACCCCATCCAGAGCTAAACCCAGTCTTATATTGCGAGGATCTTGGGCAAAATCAGGGGATTTATTGTCAAATTCCTTCCAAATCTTAGAATCAGCCACAAATTGTTGTTTTCCATCAGTGCTCTTGTTTTGGGCATGCCATTGCATTAGCTAGGCAATATCTAGACATTTGTACATTCGAAGCAACCGTGGGATTAGTGGAAAGTGGCGAAGAACCCTCCTCAGAGCTGAATTTGATTTCAACCCTAGTCTATACCTCCCTTATTTACATTTTGGACATTCAGTCTCACTTGCAAGATTTTTGCGAAATAATACACAACCATTCACACATGTGTGGATGTTTTCATACCCTAAGCCTAGCTTAGTGATTTTGACTTTACATGCTCTTCGTTTTGTTGGCAATGTGGAGTCGGGTGGTAACAATCGTTGTAAAAATGCCAATAACTCATCAAAACTCTCATTTGTCCAACCATGCACCACTTGCAAGTTAAGAATTAAAAGGATTTTTGTTAAATGACTTAAACTGCAAGTACCATACACAGGTTTTAAAGCATCCTCCATCAAATTCTACCATTCATCCTTGAAACCCTCATTCAACATTCTATCAACTTCAATCCCTTCATCAAAGGTTCCTACCTTTTCATTTGTGTTTTTTTCCTCTTCATCTATGTCTAGTTCCTCTACATTTCTCATGCTATGCAATTCTATCCTATCTGGATAAAATTTTTGAGGGAAAGGTCTTATACTGCTATGCCCATATTTTAGCATATGTTGAAAAATCACACTTCTTTTTCTCATTTTCCCACCACGACAATCATTACATGGACATGCATATTTAAGCAAGCTCTTCTCATAAGCTATTCTCTCATCATGTGCATGGTATTCATCTGTTGTCAAAATTGGGCTTTGACTCATCTTCAATTGTCTGCATTCAAAGATGAAACTAATATTTTAACTCTTTACTTTCAACTCTTTTCAGAACTTTATTTGTAAAAGAGAAGTTTTAGCTCCTATTTGAGCACAAATGTCAATTGTGCAAACTTTTTAGAAACAACATATAGGAAGAGAAGACTACACATTTTTTACGAGTGTGAACACACCCATACACAACAATCACATAGTTAAACAACAAAAGAAATTCATATTTGAGAGAAAGCTTTTGGACCAGCACTTGTTTGAGGATATATTTTTGTTGTATTTACACCTTTTGAATGCAGATCTATCAGCATGACAACAAAAAACTTTGGTTTTGAATGCAGATCTATCAGCATTACAACAAAATTTTTTGGTAAATATATTAGCATTCTTAAGGGCACAACCCTTGCAGACATTTTTAAACACTCATTACATCAGTAGTGAGGATAAGAAAACACCAATGAGAGTTGCCTTAGTAGCAAATAGGATGCATCACTCAAAAAAAGGGGAGGCACTTGGCAATGATGAAGTCACAGTTACCACTAGTGAGCTCTCTCCTTTAAAGCCTATTTTTGACATGTTCCCAGTGCTCATTCCTAGAAAATGAGGGCACTCCAATTGAGGGAGTCACTTACCTATTCATGGCAGCATGACGAGTTAAAAATTATCACCTTTTTGGCACTTGAAGGGAATACATTCTGTTTTTGGCCACTTGCATGGAGGGCACATTAATGAAGGATTTACACCACATTCTCTCCTTATTCCTCGCATGCAAGAGGGTACATTATTTGGAGATTTACATTACTTTTCTAAGCTTGAAGAAGTTCACCCTAGTAGAAAATATGCCTTTGGAGTCATATTTGTTATTCCTATCTTCATCTATAATTATGTGATTGATCTTTGATACTCATTCAAGACCTTCACAAGTTGTAATAATATTACCTAGAATAAAATTTCTCTTAATAAACTCCAATTTATCAAGAAAAATGGCTGCCATATTCTTGATTATAAGACACATTACAAAGTGTGATAGGTTGACAATTTCTCACTATGTTTATCTTGTTGTCTATCTTGAAACTGTTAATCAAGGTTGTCATTGATGTCGATGTGGCATTGACCAAGATGTCAATATTCTTGAGATGCCTAGACCTAGTATGATGTCAAGATGACACGGTTGATGGAGGACCATTTGATGACATGAAAAATGTCTAGGGACATGACATGAAGAACACTTTAGGACTTAACAACATGGATATGACTATACTTGATGACATAGATGTCATGGAAAATCATGGAAAATTGTTGGAGGGCACTCTTGAAATTATAACAAAAATGATCTAATTTCAGGAACAGTCACAAGAAAATTATTCATTGTCACCTTGGAGGCATCCTTTCGCATTGGCTCCTTCACCATCTTAAAGAGGAATCTTTCCCCTTTCCAACAAGCCCTCACTCAACTCCTAACTCCAAATACTCTAAGAGAAATTGATTTTTGAAGTTTACATCATAGTTATTAAAACTGAAATTGGTGACCAGACCGATGGACCTAATGAACCGGGTTTCAAACCAGAACTGGTCTAACCGATAGCAGTCAGATCTCAATGAACCAGTTTAAAAAAAAATACATTAAATAATTATTTTTTAATAAAAAAAAATATTTTAAAGATTTGCAACCATGATTCCAAGCCAATAGAGACAAAATATGCAAAGTTTGCTCATTTATATACCATGCAAAGGTTAATATATCAAAATGGCACCGAGTGCAATTAGAAATCCTAGTGCTACTCAATGTGTTGAGGAGGTGCGGGCAGGAAATGCCTTGTATGCTTGTGGGATGCAAGTGTAGGTGCCAAGGAGGAGCTTTGCTGGAGTAAGCAGCTTTGGTTAAGGGTGATTCCTAGCTAGGAGTTGGTGAGTAGGGTTTTCCATGTTTTCTCTACTTATGGTTTGAAGAGATTGACTTGTATCAACTTGTGATAAGATGTTGGTATGTAGATGTACTTCATCTCTTATATATAAATGAAGTGTTTAAGCTGTCCAAATACTTGCATGACTTTCAGCTTGTATTATCTTCTTGTTTAGGGGATTCCAACACTATTGTTCAAGCTGATTTCACCTATGATATTGATGAAATTGCTGTGATTTAGTACACAACATAGAACATAAAGGAGCATATTTTTCGTTGTAATAAAGGTATTTCATATCTTTTATATGCTTGACAAAGTGTGCCCTGCATGTTAGACATTGTTGGCAATGAAGTCCACGTATATGGTATTTATTCTCTTGAGCTACCTGGTGATTGGGTTGAAATGAATTTAAGCATTTTCTGCTATAAAAGAATATTTCTGATTGGCCCCAAGACTCAAAGTTCACGGGGAATAGATCTAAGTAACATCATGTTTTAGGTGAAATTACTGAAATTTCATTATAGCCCAGATTCATGAAATTCCTACCGTGACTGCTGGAATGACGTGATGTTCATCTGTTCATTAGGAATAGATCTAAGAAACATCATGTTTTAGGTGAAATTACTGAATTTGCAAAATAGCCCAGATTCATGAAATTCCTACCGTGACTGCTAGAATGACGTGATGTTCATCTGTTCATTGAAGATTATTTCAGGAATGCAGAACAACAAGAAAAGAGGCTGAGGAGGAAGAGTCTAATTTGAATTTGTTACAAGGTAGATTTCCTGTAGAATTTGTACTGTTGTACAGACCCCTTGGAGACACAATTGTGAGGGTTTGGATTACAATCCTGTGGCAGTAAATTATGGATAGTCATCTAGTTAGCAACTCAGATTGTAGAGATTAAAAACTCGTGGACAACTTGGTTTAAGGTTGGAAGTCCCTCACATGCATATATACCCTTAGACCTTAACTCATTCCTCAGGCCTGTGATATTACAATCCGCAATAGGAGCTTTAGTCCTTGTGTAGTCCTGTAGCTTATTGCTATGGAAAATCACCTGTGGTAAGAATATTTGTGGAAGTATCACAGCTCAGATCTGAAGCTTGAAGGGTCAAGCTTGTAGACTGAACTTTGAACCAGTGAACTGAGGCTATTTGGCTATATGTGCTAAAGTTCGGTACTGGACTTACACCTTGAACCTGTGACTGTATTAGACTTGGACATGAGCAAGAAATAAACTCAGACGTGTTGTGAAGAGACATTTGGAATGATCTCGTGTAGACTTCAGACTTGTTGCTGCTGCACCCAAATTGCAGACCTCTATATTTTCAGACCTGTGTGAAGACTCCAAAAATCTAAATTGTGATCATCTATTCATCTCGAATCTGTGGCATACTCCTGTAAGTTAGTGTGAAAGTGGACATTTTGAGGCAGAATAAAGGGCATCTTTGTCCCTTATTCTATATGGGATACAAGACCAATAACAACATTGAATCTTGTTGAATTGTATTACAGTGAATCCCCTTGTGTAGGTTTGGTTGGTAAAATGGAATCACTATATTAAAGGTTGAAAGCACAATATTGAATTTGTTTTTGAAGATCCAGAATTGAGAAGAAGCAACCTCTAAAGAGTTTATGTACAACCTTCTTAATGCAGGGTTGAAGCCTTTTTAAAGGAGATCTAAGATCAGGTCTAAGATTAGGATCAAAAAACATGGGAAACTTGACTTGATGCCTAATGATGGCCTAATAACCTTTTAGGAAGTAATTAAAAAAATCCGTTGTTGATCTTCAGTCTCTTGTAGTCCCAACCTACAGTAGCCTTCCATAGATAAGTTTTCTAAGGTTTACATGAACTATCAAACGAAACTATGAAATGGAACTCAGTGTGATACATTGTTTTCAATTGAAACTAAGTAAGTCAGGCTCCTTTTATGGTAAACATCACAGTTTCCTGTTTCTTCTTTAACAAAATCTTGACTTGATGCCTAATGATGGCCTATCAAACTTTTAGGAAGTAATTAAAAAAATCCGTTGTTGATCTTCAGTCTCTTGTAGTCCCAACCTACAGTAGCCTTCCACAGATAAGTTTTCTAAGGTTTACATGAACTGTCAAATGAAACTACGAAATGGAACTCAGTGTGATACATTATTTTCAATTGAAACTAAGTAAGTCAAGCTCCTTTTATGGTAAACATCACAGTTTCCCGTTGCTTCTTTAACAAAAGCTTGACTTGATGCCTAATGATGGCCTAATATACTTTTAGGAAGTAATTAAAAAAATCCATTTTTGATCTTCATTCTCTTGTACTCCCAACCTACAGTAGCCTTCCATAGATAAGTTTTCTAAGGTTTACATGAACTGTAAAATGAAACTACGAAATGGAACTCAGTGTGATACATTTTTTTCAATTGAAACTAAGTAAGTCAAGCTCCTTTTATGGTTAACATCACAGTTTCCCATTGGCTTTTTAATAGAAGCTTGACTTGATGCCTAATGATGGCCTAATAAACTTTTAGGAATTAATTAAAAAAATCCATTGTTGATCTTCAGTCTCTTGTAGTCCCAACCTACAGTAACCTTCCATAGATAAGTTTTCTAAGGTTCACATGAACTGTCAAACGAAAATACGAAATGGAACTCAGTGTCATACATTGTTTTCAATTGAAACTAAGTAAGTCAAGCTCCTTTTATGGAAAACATTAAAGTTTCCCGTTGCTTCTTTAATAGAAGCCTGACTTGATGCCTAATGATGGCCTAATAAACTTTTATGAAGTAATTAAAAAAATCCATGGTTGATCTTCAGTCTCTTGTAGTGCCAACCTATAGTAGCCTTCCAAAGATAAGTTTTCTAAGGTTTACATGAACTGTCAAACAAAACTACGAAATGGAACTCAAGGTGATACATTGTTTTCAATCGAAACTAAGTAAGTCAAGCTCCTTTTATGGTAAACATCACAGTTTCCCGTTTCTTCTTTAACAGAAGCTTGACTTGATGCCTAATGTTGGCCTAATAAAATTTTAGGAAGTATTAAAAAAAATCCATTGTTGATCTTCAGTCTCTTGTAGTCCCAACCTACAGTAGCCTTCCATAGATAAGTTTTATAAGGTTTACATGAACTGTCAAACGAAACTATGAAATGGAACTCAGTGTGATACATTGTTTTCAATTGAAACTAAGTAATTCAAGCTCCTTTTATGACAAACATCACAGTTTCCCGTTGCTTCTTTAACAGAAGCTTGACTTGATGCCTAATGATGGCCTAATAAACTTTTAGGAAGTAATTAAAAAAATCCATTGTTGATCTTCAGTCTCTTGTAGTCCCAACCTACATCAGCCTTCCACAGATAAGTTTTCTAAGGTTTACATGAACTGTCAAATGAAACTACAAAGTGGAACTCAGTGTGATGCATTGTTTTCAATCGAAACTAAATAAGTCAAGCTCCTTTTATGGTAAACATCATAGTTTCCCATTGCTTCTTTAATAGAAGCTTGACTTGATGCCTAATGATGGCCTAATAAATTTTAGGAAGTAATTAAAAAAATCCATTGTTGATCTTCAGTCTCTTATAGTCCCAACCTACAGTAGCCTTCCATAGATAAGTTTTCTAAGGTTTACATGAACTGTCAAACGAAACTACGATACATGCATGAACTTTCAAACAAAACTACGATACATGGATAATGAGATATCAAATGAATGGATTAATAAATCAGGGTTGTATTGGCTTAAGTAGAATAAATGTAAGTAAAATTCCCCCAAACCCTCTTATCTGATGTAGCTTTATCTCCACATCACTGAAGGATAATTCAATGAGGTATCAAAAGTTATTTTCAGTCATGACCATAACACAGGTGCCATAGAAAGGTCCTAAGCCATGTGTTGATAATGAGCCATGCGAAATTAATGATCTCTGATATGTGAGGATACACCCCTATGCTAATCCATGCAAATTTGGTGAATATGACATATATCATAAGCGATATTTGAGATCGATCTGAACCATACGAGCCTTAGGAACTGTACATGTTTTTATTTAAACGTTCACCCCAGATCATAAACAGTACATTTCTTAGATCGAAATCAACATATACAGTGAGCGAATAACTGCAATAGAAACTGGTTTGGAGGCTTATAAATAAGTGAAAAATACCAGTTTTGAAGGCAGAAGTGGACCAACATTGACGCCTTGAAATCAATGATCCTTACCCAAAAAAAAACGTATGAATCAACGATATCTTAAAACAAACAGAGCAGATAGAAAGCCAAGAAATAGAAAAATATTAAATCCGACTAACCTGTGACTCTGGGTATGCAAACTTCAATTGTGAATTTTCTATTGCCTGCCTCTTCAAAAGCCTCCAAGTTCCATCTAATGTGTTTTTATCCATGATAAAACCTCTAATTATATAGAAATTCGTAGCGCTAAAATAACCCTCTCGCCAACAGCAAAATCCTCCCCCCAAGAGAAAAAATTCGGTGCCAAATAACCAGCACGGCTAGTTTTCATCCAGTTTTTATCTAAATTTGAGAACCAACTACATTGCGCCAAAGAGCCAGAACCTCATCTTCCTGAACCAGTCTGGGTAAGAACGACTAGTTTTCCTCTGTTCTTGGGCTTTCATACTGGTGAAATCAACCATGAACTCTCCAGACTTCGACTTTGAATGGACTTCGAATGTGGCATTCCCTCAAACCCTCGTCTTTCCCCGACTTCGACTTTTGAAAAACTTCAGCATGCCCTAAAAACCTCGTCTTCCTGAACCAGTTGAACCAGTCGAACAACAAGTTTTCTTGGGCTTTCAAAGTTAGGTTTCATACCAATATTTTTGATGAAATCAACGCATGCCAATGCCAATGTTCGACTTCGACTTACTTTCAGAAGCCCGTCTCCCTGAACCAGTGGCATGCCAATGTTCGACATCGACTTACTTTCAGAAGCCCGCCTCCCTGAACCAGTCGAACAACGAGTATGAAATAAACTCTTTGACTTACTTCCACTTTTGTTGTGGACACTATCGATTAAAAATATGGAGCGATTATGGTCAATATTTTTTTAATGAAATAAATGCATTACTTCGACTTAATTCCACTTTTGTTGTGTACACTCCTTGATTAAAGAGGTGGAGGATTACTATCTGGTCAAATGCATGTGTGTGATTGAATAAAGTGGGAGGGAATAAAGTGAGATTATCAAAATCAAGTCACATTAATTTTCACTTAATATTTCCATAAAAAATGGTTGGTATATTGTCATATCAATTCTCAATTAATATCCCCATCGAAAATGGTTGGTTTATTTCTTTTTATCATATATTATTTGCCAAAGAGTTAGACATTGACTTAATCAATAAGGAATGAATCTTGTTAAAAGGAGATTTATTTTAAAATTTTATTATATCATTCTAAGTTGTTAAAAAAATGGATAGCTTTAAATGGATGACCCACTTTTCGACTGCGGCATGCCTACTTTCACTTTTTGAATGCGACATGCCAATGGTCGACTTACTTTCAAAACCCCGTCTTCCTGAACCAGTCGAACAACGAGTTTTCAAAGTCGGTATTTTTTATAAAATCAACGCAGGACTTACTCATGCCTATTTCCAGTTTTCGAATGCGGCATGCCTACTTCCACTTTTCGAATGCGACATGCCATTTTTAAAAAGGTTCAAACAAATTTTTTTAAATAATTAAAATATTAATATTTATTATTTTAATTATTAATTAAATATAAAATCACACTATATTTAAAATTTAATTTTATATAATATAATTAAAACAAATAAAATATAAATATTGATAATTAATATTTTAATAAATTCAATAAAATATAAATATTGATATTTATTATTTTAATAAATTAATAAAGGTTTATATCAAATAATATATATATGTTAAATTGGTGTCACACAATATATGTATGTTAAACATATTATAAATAAATTATATATGTGTGTGAGGTTTGAGTAGGTTTAATGGTTAAGGGTACATGTGTTTCCTCCTAAGAGGTCATAGGTTCAAAACCAGAGGGGGTAGAGTATGTATGTCTTCGTAAACTTAGCATTCAAATCGCTACCTGGAGGTCGATCCCTTGTCCCAAAAAAAGGGGGTCTCATACACCAATTTGGTGTTTGGCTTGGTCGACCTAACCTTAAAATTAGATTATTATTATTATTATAAGTATAACAAAGGTTCATGCACTCTCCAATGGGAGTGAGGTTTGAGCAACGTCACGTGGAAGGTGTCTTGCATGAGTAAATACAAGTGGAGCGAGGATGAGGGAGTGTCACACCCTCAAGTTAGTGTTGTGACGACCGAGTGGTGGGGGCGCGAAGAGCGCCCAACTCGGGTATAATGTATGACGATGATGTGCAATATTGGGTACGCCATATTGGCGAATGCCCACCTTGGGCACGTCATGTAGCGGTGGGTAGATTCGTGCGATTTGGCAGACGTGATGAGCGGAAATGTCAAATGGGTGTGTGCCCCATAGCGGGCAGACGAGTCAAAGGCCTCAGGCGAAGTCGTGTTGGTGAGTGCATTCGGTGTTACGAGAGCATTGTGTAGTGATTGGGCAAGCTAGGCAGGACAGGGTGCGGGTGGCCAATAAGTCGTTGGGGCGGATCAGGAACTCATGGTGGCAAGGGGAATCATGGGTATAATATTGATCACTCTAAGGTAAATGAGGGGTAGGGTATCCAACATTAATGTTTCTTGGAGAACTGTCATCCAGTACTTATCAAAAACCTAATGGAAAGAGTATTGGACACAACTGAGAGAATTTTAATAGTACTGCAGATGATTCAGAGAATCTTGTATAAGTGAAATGTAACACTTCGATATCAAAATTGCAATTTTCCATTTATGGCGTGACATGATTAAAAATTATTGACATAAATGACTAATTCATATACTTGTTATACTAGTCATATTTTTATTCTTGGACTATAATAGTGATTTACATTAATCATTATTAATTTAATCATATATTTTAATCCTAGGCTAAATTAGTCATTTAAGTTAGTCGCTTTTAGTTTAGTCAGTTATTATCTAGTCATATATTTTATCCTTAGACTAAATTAGTCATTTATGTTAATCGTTTTTATTTTAGTCACTTATTATCTAGTCGTATATTTTATTCCTAGACTAAATTAGTCATTTTTAGTTCGGTTACTTAAAATTGCTCAAATTTAGTAGTAATTCACTTGAAATAATAGCGGTGACTAAATTTTTTAGTCACCTGGTCATTAATTTCATCATTTTTTACTAGTGTCAGCCTCATTAAAAAATGAAGAGGTCCCTATGAGGATGGTTCTTTTACTGTGTCAACCTCGTTTAAAAATGAAACGAGTCCCTATGATCATGGTTCTTTTACTGTTTAAACCTCGTTAAAAAAAGAAACATGTCCTTATGAGGATGGTTCTTTTACTGTGTCAACCTCCTTTTAAAATGAAACAAGTCCCTATAACAATGGTTCTTTACTGTATCAACCTCGTTAAAAAATGAAACAAGTCCCATGAGGATGGTTTTTTTACTGTGTCAACCTCGCTAAAAAATGAAATAGGTCCCTATGAGGATGGTTCTTTTACTGTTTCAACCTTGTTAAAAAATTTATAGGTCCTTCCGAGGATAGTTCTTTTACTGTGTCAACCTCGTTAAAAATGAAACAGGGATCCATGAGGATGGTTATTTTACTGTGTCAACCTTATTACCAAATGAAACAGGGATCCATGAGGATAGTTCTTTTACTTTGTCAACATCGTTAAAAAATAATCAGGTCATTATGAGAATAGTTATTTTCCTACATCATTATCATTAAAAAATGAAACAAATCCTCCCTTAGTTGAGTCGAGTCTTTGACTAGATCTCATAAATGTTAAGTTGAGTCTTTCACCTGATCTCGCAATGAACCTTCATTCCATCCAGCCATTAGTAACCATTAGTATACTTAGGTGAATGAAATGAAGCTCAGGGGGCATGTACCCTTTTAGGTTATGCTCGGGGAGCATTGAAACTTATCTCAAGCACAATTGTTATTTTTTTTTCTTCAATCTTGTGTCAAAATGAAACATCTCACAACCATAATTTTTCTCTTTTTCAAGCTTGTATAAACTCATGAAAACCCCAAGTTTCTTTTGTTATCTTTCATGCTTTTTAAATACCTAAAAATGTTGAGTTCTTTCCGTCTTTTCCTTCTCACAAATTAAATTGAAAGTTGACAATATGAGTAAAATTCTATCACTTTTTCAGGATGTTTAAATTTACGAAAAATTGAAACCATGGAGTTCTCTTTTATGCCCTTTTCAGACTCTCTAAACATGAAAATATTGTGAAGTACTTGACTATTCGAACTTGAAAAGGTAAATGAGCAGTCGCCTATTCAGTATAATTTTACCCAATTTTTAGACTGAACTAGAATATTTAAAAAAAAAACGTATACGTTGACTAATCATGGTCAACAAAGTTCTCTCTTGCATTATTCTATCTTTTCGGGCTCAAGGGACTAGATTTATGAAAAACAACATTATGGAGTTTTTGTATGTTTTTTTCATGACTCCTTAAAACTGAAAAACATGAATCTTTACTTTCTCTTGGCTCGTTAAAATTTTACATTGAAAGAAAAACATGAGTTTTCTTTTCATATCCCTTCAAACTCTTTAAACATGAAAACAACATCGAGTTTCCCCTTCATTGGACTCGTAAAATTTAAACAGTATTGGACTCGTTAATCATGACGAGACCGAACCCCTCCTTCTTAGGTTTCGTTAAAAATACTTCAGAGGACTCATCCAAATGATGAGCTTACATGATAAGCAAATGTTATCCTCCTTAAGCTTGACAAAAATAAAGAGGTACTTGCGAGTAATGGTGGGGAATATTTTTGGAAAAAGCTTTCATTTTTATATTTCGTTTATGGAAGTAGGTCGCTCTTGAACATGACACTCTGTCACATTTAACAAATTTACCGATCAAACAAGAACTATTACTTCAAAATGAGAACTCTAGCAAAAAAAAATGAAAAAACAGGCTGAAAATGAAAAATGTTGATAATGGAATAACCTTTCTTTTTTCGGGGTAAATTTTCAACATTTTTTAAAATTGGTAGTAAAAACCATTTTTTTTTTTGCAAAAAACACCTTGAAAATGAAAAGTGTTAATGCTTGAATATAGTCTTCTCTTTTTCAAGGTAAATTTTCAACAAAAGCACCCTGAAAACAAAAATCCTTGATGTTGGAATAACATCTTCTTTCCTTTAGGGTAAATTTTCAACATTTTTAAAAAATGACAGTAAAAACCAATTTTTTTTGTACAAAAGACACCCTAAAAATGAAAAGCGTTGACGCTGGAATAACGTCTTTTTTTTCCAAGGTAAATTTTCAACATGTTTAATAGTGATGT
Organism: Pinus albicaulis; assembly: GCA_034641835.2. Classification (NCBI taxonomy): domain Eukaryota; kingdom Viridiplantae; phylum Streptophyta; class Pinopsida; order Pinales; family Pinaceae; genus Pinus; species Pinus albicaulis. Next base: position 143,322,538 of record CM076584.1, read on the forward strand.
TAAAGATAAAATATCATGGCTCTAAAAAAATTTAAAGTTCCAACGATTTTCAAGCATGACACTAAATATAAAATACCACGTCTTTGAAAAGCCTTAAAATTCCAATGATGTTTAGGGATGACATTAAATATAATGTCACATCCTTGAAAAACCTTAAAATTCCAACGATTATCTGTCATGGTTCTAAAGAAAAATTAATTATAATTGTTTCTAATTAAAAATTATTGGAAAATTTTAATTAAATATCACGACTTAGAAAAGAATTAAAAGCATGAAAAAAATTTAACCATGGAATTAAAACCAAATATTATGACTACAAAAAAATAAGTTTTCAAAATATTTCAAGCGTGGCATTATGGAAACATTTATGACTAAAAAAACTTTAAAAATGAACACCTAAATGAAAGAGTTATTATACCAAGAGTCATTTATTTTTTAAAAGTTAAATGAGTCTAAGACAACTTGACATATTGGAACAAAAAATTAAAAATCAACCATCAAATTGACACGCATTGTAGGTGAACTTGACCCATTGCAAAGAAAACTTAAAGACCAACCATCAAATTGACACATTGTGGGGGCATACTCAATTCATTATAACGAAAATTTTAAAATCAAATATCAAATTGTGCACAATGGGATCGGGTTGCTAGTCGAACATCGACAAGGACATGAAAAGAAAAAAATAAAAAAAAATAAAAACAAAAATAATAAATAAATATATAAATAAATAAAACTGAAAAATACAAAAGAAAACAAAAATTCAAACATTAAAAAAAAACAAAAAAACAAAAAAATTTAAAAAATAATAACAAGTAATAAAACATAAAAAGGTAAAAATAAAAAACATGACAAAAAAATCAGATATAAAAATATATAAAAAAGACAAAAAAATATGTAAAAATGTAAAAAAAACAAAAATAACTTTGTTAGATTTAAGACTTTTGTGATCCATAATGTAGATAAATATGCTTTCGGATGTGATTGATCCGAAAACATTTTTATCTATAAAAATAACTTTTAAAATAAAAAATATTTTTTTTTTCTAATGTATTAAATGTGAATATAATTTTTTTCAAATGTAGGTGTTTTCCATGTTGGCAATAAAAAAAAATTAAATATAGAAAATATATATATAAAAAGGAAAAAAAAAACCCATAAAATGTAAAAAAAACAAAAACAAAATGAGCTTCTAAAAAAAAAAAAAAAAAAATAGAAATAAAAATAAATAAATAAATAAATGGAAAAAGAATTAAAAAACACATAATTTAAGGAAAAAATTAAAAATTAACCAAAAAAACATTAAAAACATTTTTTTAAGATAAAAATAAAAAATAAAAATCCCATTATTAAAGAAAATTAACATAATTAAAAGAAAAAATTTAAAACTTGAAAAAAAATAAAAAAAATAAAAAAAAATAAAATAATTAAAATAATGGAATTAAGATAAAACAAAATTAATTTTTTTTTTTAAAGCTATTGAATTTTTTTTAAAATTAAATTAAAAAATAAAAATAAATAATTTATATATATATATATATATATATTCAAAACGTACCCCCGATGCTTAGCGCTATGCCCTGTGGCCCATGGGGGGCTGGGTGCAGTCAATTCTCGGAATTGACCCCCCTCCATGGGCTGCAGGGCCTAGGGCTGGGTGGGCAACAGAGGTGCACAGAATTGACCCCCCTGCCCAGCCCCAAGCCTAGCCACCCATGGGCGGGGTGGGGCAGAGCGGGGGGGGGCGGGGTGGCATCGATTTTGGAAAAAATAAAATAAAATAATTTTAATTTTCTTAATATTTTTTAAATTTAAATTTTTTATTTTTTATTTTTTATTTTTTAATTTTTAATTTTTAATTTTTAATTATTTTTAATTTTTAATTTTATTTATTTTCATTATTTTAATTTATTTTTTCTTTAATTTGTTTGATAAAAGGACATATCAAGCAAAATCATCCATGGCCATGTATAACAGCTCATTTTATGGCTATTATTTTTTGTGTAATAATTTTGGGCATAAGGATTTTGAGTGCAGGAAGTAACTGAAGAAGATGAGTTTCAAAGCTTTTCCTTTGTTTCTTGGACATATAATATGTAACTTGTGTGACAACATTGGCCATAAGGCCAAATAATACAAATTGCCTACATGTTACATGGGATTCACTCAAAAGGGAAAAACTACTCAAAGTAGACCGGAAAATAGATTAAACAATGAAGTGCATGCCAAGGATTAAACTAACAAATTTTGGAAGAAAAAGGAGCAGCAAGTGAATCCCATAAAAAATTGAGGCCGACATGGTCTCAAGGGGGAGCATATGGTAGCATTCTGAATTTGGAAGGAAATCATTGGTAATGCAAGTCATAGTTGGATAAGAGTTCATTGAGGTTTGAAATTTTATTTGCTTATTTTTGGTATTGTTTGAATCAATTGAATGTGATTGATTATAACATATTTTTTGAAGACATGGAAGCCTATATGCAAGCTCAAGAGTTATATTTTAAACAATATGGTATTATCATGCATATTTTTCTCTTATGAAAATGTTCTCATGATGAGAAGGTAGATGTCACAGTTATGTAGTCAATATTCCCTTGGTGACATTTGAGAAATAGGATGTGCATGAGAATGTATGCACAATTTTATGTTTGCATGAGCTATCTACTAATTTTCTTCTTTTCATGGTCTATATGGTTAGAATGCTTCATGACTATTTCCTTATACTTGCCTTGGTTCATGAATATTTATTGATTATTTTTTTCAAGAAATTTTGTTTCCACTATCTCATGTTTAGATCAGCTATCTATTGGTTCTTCCATGATGCATGATGGCTGAAAAGATGTTGTTGTGAACATATTGATCCATATTTTATTGCATGGACCTAGGGTTTCAATTTTGTTGAAGAAGTTGTTGTTGTAGTGATTAATATATTTTTGGTGATGATTGAGCTTTATAGAAGACATATTATTCATTTGATTGGAGAGTGTTGATGGTATTCATGGAGATGATTGTTGATTCTATTGTTGTTGTTATTGATGTTGATATGCTCCTTGGGTATGTTGATGGAAAAGAGTGTTGTTGTTAATGCTCATGTTGTTGCCTTGATTTAAGAGTGATATTATTGGGGAGTTTAATACTGCTATCTATTATATATTGTTGTTGTTGATAGTCATAGTATGGTGCTTCTATTATTACCATGATATGGATGATGACAATTATGATGTTTTCTATGGTTGAGAGTGACGTTGCTATAGTTCGTGTTGTTTTGTTTATTGTTGCTATGTTATGCTTCATTCGTTTCTTGAGATATCCACATATTATGATGTTGTTGAAGATTAATCTCTTATCTCTTTGTAGAGACATGTACTTGTCGATGCTATGATATAGGTTCAGTTATGGTGGTTGTTATGTTGCTTCTCTATGATGTTATGTCACTACTTTATCTTCATACTAGTTCACATGCTTGGTACTACTTGTTATTGATGTTTTGGTCAAAGAGATCATAAGTTGCATATGTTGTTATTATTATCATTGTTGTTTCTAAAGTGAGGTTATATTGTTTCTTAGTGTTGTTGTTGTTGAAATTTTCCATCATGCCCTAAGTGTTGATGATAAAATTTGTGTTTCTTATCATTTCATTCTTTATTTTTCATGGAGTATAGAATTCCTATATGAGGATCACATGCTATTCAGGGGAAAATGATCTATATGTTAATTTTTGCTGCCAAGAGTTCTTACAAGTGGAAAAGAACTTCCATGGCATATTACACATTTGTTGTTGCTTCTTTTGGATATGGTTGAAATGTTGAATAATTTTAGGCTTATCGATGTCATTCATTCATTCATGATCTGTGTATGGTTTGATTAATCTCCATTAGAAGTTTTTACGAAAGATTGAAATAAAGATTCATATATGAGATTGGTACCTCATGTCTCACATTGTACAATGGTGGTCTAGATTCTTAGAAGGCATTGATGAAATTTGTATTTGTTCATAATGTCTCATAACAACTATGTACTCTCAATGCCATAGCCATGCATTGTTTCTATGAAGCCATGTAATAATTTTTATTCATTCATATGGAGTTGTATTTGAAAATGAGTCAAGAGAGAGAGAGTCATGGGTCATGTCATGAGTGTGTGTGTGATGAGAATTGTTACAACCATGTTTGGGCTAATTGGTGTCATGTATTTCATTATTGTATGAGCTCTAGGAGTCCTTAAGTAGCTATGTATTGTTACATATTTATTATGATTCATGTTTGGGTCACGTGTGTGTCTTTCATACATGAGAGAGGAGTCGTTGTTCACATAATCAGTATATTTTTAAATACTTGTATTATCATTCATTCAACCATGTATTATGCCTTGTATCTTATTGTTCATCATTGGGCTATGTTGGTCAAATAATTGATATATGAGAATCAACATTTTAATGACAAAGAGGCACTAGCAGCAATAGAGATAGCATGTTCAATAGTTGAAGAGATGCTTTTGCAACCCATTTATATGTTCAGGGGGATTTTGTTCAGTTTAGCAGTAGTTCATTGGTTTGCATCAACTTTGTATTGGCATGATGTTGAGATTGATGGGGGGAGTGCTTATTTCATTTCTATGTTGGATTCCTTCACATGATGGATTTGTTTCTCCCTTTTCAATTGATTCCAAAGGGGGAGACAATGAGGAGTTCACTGCTTCATGAGGTTGATTGGATGATTCAACTAGGGGTTGCCATCAATACCAAAGGGCAAGATTGATGGAATTGATGCTGTGATGATTTTATGGTTGACATTGATATCAACCTGGACTTGTATTGGAGATGATATCATTGCTTGATATCTTATAAATAGGTTGAAGGTAAGATTATGACATCAAATTTATATTCAAATCGTTTGAACTTGTTTGTATTATTTGTAACTCTATTATGAGTTCATCCACACTAATAAACAATGGAACAATTCATCGTGCAAAATGCAACAACACTTTCCCTTTTGTATAAAAACATTATATAACTACTACAATAAAATCAATTATAAACAACATTGTGCATTGCACTATCAAGTAGCCTTTACTACATGATTCACTTCCTGCTTTAAACCCCATGTCTTATGAATCATATTTTCAATAGAGATATACCATTGTTTACATGTTACGTTATCTCAAAATTCACAGCAAGTTCATACTGAATGAAGATAATTTATTGTTACATGTTGACTGAGAATGAAAGGTGCATTAACGTATGACTTAACATCTTTCCTTTTGAAGATGTCCTCTCTTCAATTGATAATGTTATGATTTTTTTTTAACTAATTCTTTGTTATACATATCACAAAAACCATCGACATGGAAACTATTGGAATCCAATAGCTTGTTCAATTCCATTGGTTACCTTCACTTACACATCCAAAAAATGCAAAATTTATTTGAATATGTTTCTATATATTATGGTGTTATTATAATATAATTTTTTAACTTGCAATTTCTACACATTAACCAAGAAAGTGTAATTATGACACAATACTCTTGTACAACCTTTTTTTATTATCATAATATTTCATAATTTTTGTTCATTATCGTTATGCTTGATGAAGTGGATTGAGGACCATTTGCCTATTTTATTTTCTAAACACAATGCTTGTTTCCTCCTTTTCTTTAATATTTGAAAGTTTCATTTAATCATGAACGGGGTACTTTATCCGGTATTCCTGAATAACTTGCAAATGAGTTTCATCTATAGTAGTACTCTAAAAACTTAATAGTTTCCCCATCCGTGAGTAGAATTGTCAACCATGGTTGACAATCTGACGATGACGATAAAGATATTGGAATGGTTGGGTCTCGATTTTTTGGCCTTGGAAAGGTGCGTGATTTGGTCCATATTGTTTCCCAATAGAGTTTTGTATTTCCCCCTGCTATGGTGGGTTCGGTTGAGACTACGCCAAATTTTGAAGAATTTGACCTACCGAAACTTGAGGAGTACCTTACACAAGTGATTGAGAGGATGAGGCGGTCCCAGTCATGTTTAAAAATCCCAATTCATATTGTTGCGAGTGATCTGTGGATAGACCCAAATAATTAGGTAAAGGATATTGTTTCGGAGGTTGAAGAGGTGGAAAAAAAATATATATTTTGCTGTAAATTTATTTAAAGTTAAATTTCACTAATGTTTAATTTCATGTACATTGAAACAATGTTGAAGTATACAACTGCGAACCATAAGTGAAAGGGATGAGTTGTATGTGGATCTGGGTGGTGGAGAAAATCCAGCAGATCCAAATGCTCCATTGATGACTATGTTGCATCGGATGCAAAGAAAAATGATGCAACTGAAAAGCCAAAATGAAAGGATATATTTAGACAATGAAGAGCAAGACAGATTAATAAAAGAATTTACCTCCCAGAATAGTCAAGAAGGTGAAGATTATGGAAGGAAGAGAAAGGGAAAGGTAAATCACTCAGAAGATTCTGAGGAAGATGATGCCTCTAGACAATAGTCTAGGAGGAACAAGGAATTGCAGGGTGAATTCCGGAAAATAAAACCTCCATCATATGATGGAGAGAAGGAGGATGATGCAGGGGCAATAGACACTAGCCAGCAATGTAGGAAGTTTTTCCACATGTTGTGGCTAGGAGGGTTCGAAATCACTTGAATTGTAACAGCTAGGTGTCAATACCTCAGCTGACTGTATTATTTAGATTAGTTAGAGTTGTAGAAGTCGAACAATTAGGTTCGATCCAGTTGTCAGTTCAGTTATTGGAATAAGTTGTAATTAGACTTTTGATTTCTAGAACGGTCCTCTCAGAGGAACCGAAGAGTCATATGTTTATGTATATAAATGTAGTCCTCGGATGTATAAAGGAGGGAGAGAAAAAGAAGAGAGGAATAGAGAGATATGCAATAAACTCCGTGTGTTCACAATTGTTTCCGGTTAAATGATTTTGAAGCTTGTTGCCATTGGATTGACTCGAACCTTTGTATGTGAAGAGATTGTTTAATTGTGAATCAATTGAATTCTGTGTATGTATAATTGGTGATCTGTACCGTTGTGTCGATTCTGCACCCCTCTATCTGTCGTTTTCTCGAAATTTATTGAACAAAACCCTATGAATTCAGCCCACCCGCAGGCGAGGTCTGTGTAGAGAACCCATGGTCGTGAACATTGCTCAAATATAAAATTCTCGCTTAATAAAGAGAGACAAAGTTGTTTTGTTTTCGGAACCTAACCCGAGGATTAGACGTGAGTTAATGAACAAGAGGATAGCGGAACCAGACTTACACCTGTAGTCAAGCACGGTGCCAAAACCGCGAGTGGATTTGCAAGGCGGATTGCCCATATCGCATCGCTTTTGGGTGAGTAAGCGGTATTTTATGTTTGGGAGCGATTCCATAGGGAATGTGACACGTGGTGGAGTGGAACCATGGAAAACCACTGTCAAAGCGCACCATCACACATTATAGTTCGCACCAGGATGCCGCGCGATATGCATGCATGCCGTCGATCTGGAGCCTTGTGATCTAACGGTGGTCGCACGATGGACTTTCCCAACATTTAACTAAGGTACGGGGTGTGTGTCCCGTTGGATTTTGCCGATGGTTTGTGCGGGCCCGGAGCATAGTAAAGTTGTTAATTAAGTGGTCGGTGGATAATTAACATAAGTCTGTAGTATAATTGTCATAAGGTCGGGGGTATCATATAAAGCCGAGAGATTCAAATAAATTTGCAAGGGTCATGGATAAAGTTTATTTATCAACTTCCATGAATATGATAAATAAATCTCTGAGGAATAGATATAAGTGGACCACATGGAGTCCAAGAATGGGGTTTCGGACAAGAAGTGCTGACAGAGCCATGCTATAGTTGACCAGCTCTCCATGGGGCGGACTTTCAGTTTTGTTGCGTCATTTGTGGTATCGGAGCCATTGTTTTAAGGTTGTTTTTGCAGAAGAGCTGACATGGCGATCTGAGTTGGTAGAGGTGCTGGCAGAAGGAGGCCCATTACCAACGCAGAGGTGTTGGGGATGTTGCAGAGGGTCGAGGCCAGAATGGATGCCATGGAGCGAAGATAGCCCAGAGGTCCGGAAGACATCAGTGAACCTGAAACAGAAGAAGCTGAAGAAAAAGTTGAGATTCCTCCTGACATGAGGCTCCTTAGAACTGTTCTGGGGTCTGCAGTTAAGCCCATAATTGAAGTGTTGAGTTATGCAGGGGGACTGAATCCAGAGGAACTGGTGGATTGGATAAATTAAATGAATAAATTCTTTGATTATGAAGAAATAAGCGAAGATAAAAGGGTCAAGTTTTCAGTGACAAAGATGAAAGGACATGCTGCACTTTGGTGGGATGGAGTGCAGGCAGAGAGGAGGAGAGTTGGCAAGCAACCTATCAAGAGCTGCACTAGAAAGATGGCTAAATTAAAAGGTAAATTCTTGCCTAGTGATTACCAGCTGACATTTTATAAGCAAATACAGAACCTGAGACAGAGGTTGTTGACAGTAAAGGAATACACAAAGGAATTCTACAGAGTGAGCATAAGGGCTGGGAAATTTCAAGACACACCAGAGAAGACTGCCAGATATGTGAATGGTCTCAAGCTGGAGATCCAAGATGAGATTGGTCTCCTATCTCCTAAGACAGTGGAAGAGGACTATCAGATGGCCTTGAAAGCAGAGGAGAAACTCCCGAGGAAACAGTCTGCCAAGAAGAGAAGTAATTTCCGTGGAAAGAGAAGTCAGGGTGGTAGAGGAAAGCCTACTACACCCAGGGATGGAGCTAACAGTATCTCACCTCAGAATGCATCTGTAGAGGATGATGCAAGGGGAAGAAGGGGTTCTTACAGAGGAAAAGGAAGAGGAGGCAGAGACAGAGGCAGAGGTAGAGAATTAAGGTGCTATAGATGTCAGCAAGTGGGACATAAGCACTATGAGTGTCCTGTGAATGTGGGTGCCAGTCCAAGAAATGCTGTTGTTGCCCAGGCTGGAGAAGAGGCAGAAATTGAAGAATAAATTCTTCCAGAGAGGGGAGAATCCTTGGTGGTAAATAAGGTCCTGTTGAAGCAAGCTAAAGAGGTCACTGAGCCTGCAAAAAGGAAGACTTTGTTTAGGAGCATATGTAAAGTCCAAGGGAAATGCTGCCAGCTAGTCATTGATAGTGGAAGCACAGACAATCTGGTTTCCACTGAGGTAATAGAGAAGTTGAAGCTGAAGACAAGGGAGCATCCAACTCCCTACAGGGTGTCCTGGCTGCAGAAAGGGCACCAGCTGGTTGTAAAAGAGCAGTGTGAGATAGAGCTGCAAATGGGCAAATACAAAGATAAGGTCCTGTGTGATGTAATGCCCATGGATGTGTGTCATATACTGCTGGGTAGACCTTGGAATTTTGACAGAGCAGCAGTGCATGATGGCAAGAAGAACACTTACAAGTTCTTCAAGGATGGGGTACATCATACATTGATACCCATGGAAGAAGGAGAGCCATCCAGTAGAGTGATTGATCCAAAGACCTTGTTGCTGAGCGGGAAGGAATATCTGCAATAGATAGAAGAAGAAGAGGTAAGGTTTTCTTTCATTTGCAAGCCAAAAGTAGTTCTTACTTCTACAAAGATTTCTGATTTTCCAGTAGAAATCCAAGAGATGTTAGATGAGTATTGTGACATTATTGTGGATGATTTACCTGATGAGCTGCCACCTGTGAGAAAGATCAGCCATCAGATAGATTTTATCCCTGGTTCAAATCTACCAAATAAAGTAGCCCACAGAATGACTCCCAAAGAAATTGAGGAAATCAGGAGACAATTACAGGAATTGGTGGAAAAGGGGTTGATCAGAGAAAGTTTGAGTCCATGTGCTGTGCTAGCAGTATTGAGCCCAAAGAAAAATGGAGGCTGGAGGATGTGTACTAATTCCAGAGCAATTAATAAGATCATAATCAGGTACAGGTTCCCTTTGCCCAGAGTTGAGGATTTGATGGATTGTTTGAGTGGTGCTAAATATTTCTCAAAGATAGATTTGAAAAGTGGATACCATCAGATTAGAATAAGAGAGTGTGATGAGTGGAAAACTGCCTTTAAAACAAATGAAGGACTGTATGAATGGATGGTAATGCCTTTTGGGTTTTCAAATGCACCTAGAACTTTTATGAGACTTATGAATGAATTATTGAAAGAATTCATTGGTAAATTTTTGATAGTGTATCTGGAAGATATATTAGTTTTCAGCAGAACTAAGGAAGAACATTTAAGGCATCTTAATCATGTCTTGAAGAAGCTGCACCAAGAGAAACTGCTGATAAATCTGAAGAAATGCTCATTCATGAAAGAAGAGTTGGTGTATTTGGGGTTTGTTGTTTCTGTAGAAGGATTGAAGATGGACCCGGAAAAGGTTAAGGCAATTATGGAGTGGCATTCACCCAGGAATGTCTTTGAGGTAAGAAGTTTCCATGGACTTGCTAGTTTTTACAGAAAGTTTATAAGAAACTTCAGTAAGATAAATGCACCCATAATTGAGACAATAAAGAAGAGAAAACAACCATTTAAGTGGACTACTGAAGCAGAAAGAAACTTTCAAGTTTTGAAGCAAAAGATAGCGGAGAAGCCTATTTTGATTCTGCCTGATTTCACAAAACCGTTTCAAGTAAAAGGTGATGCTAGTGGAGAGGCCATTGGAGCTGTGTTGAGTCAGGATGATAGGCCTGTGGCATATTTTAGTGAAAAGCCGAATGACACCAGAAGAAAGTATTCCTCTTATGAGAAGGAATTCTATGCAATTTTTCAGGCACTGAAGAAGTGGAGACATTATTTGATGTCCAGGGAATTTGTATTATATTCTGACAATCATGCTGTGCAGTATATTGTACAGAAACCCAAGTTGAAACATAAGAATGCTAAATGGGTTGAGTATCTCGAAGGTTTTAATTTTGTTTTGAAACATATAAGTGGTCAAGCCAATAAGGTAGCTGATGCTTTGAGTAGGAGGAACATGCTTGTTCAAGAAACAAATTTTGAAGTTGTAGGATTTGATTTTCTGAAAGAATTGTATAAAACAGATCCATATTTTAAAGAAGCATTTGAGGCATGTAGTAACCCTGTTTTAATAGATAGAAGCCAGTGGCTGGATTATTTCCTGCAGGAGGACTTGTTATTCAGGAGAAGCCAACTGTGTGTACCAAGATGTTCCATGAGGGAAAATTTGATCAAAGAGAAGCATAGTGGTGGACTTGCTGGACACTTTGGTACTGATAAGACTTATGAGCAGCTGAGTCACTTTTATTTCTGGCCCAAGATGAGAGCAGAAGTGGAAAATTTTGTGAAGAATTGCAAGATTTGTCAATATGCCAAAGGAAGGAGCCAGAATGCAGGATTGTACACTCCCTTGCCTATTCCAGACAAGCCTTGGGACATGGTGAGTATGGATTTTGTTCTAGGATTGCCCAAGACTCAGAGAGGGAATGATGCAGTCTTTGTTGTAGTGGACAGATTCTCCAAAATGGCACATTTTATTCCATGCTATAAAACTAGTGATGCCACCCATGTTGCTAACTTGTTTTTCAAAGAAGTTGTTAGATTGCATGGGTTGCCAAAGAGTATTGTTTCGGACAGAGACACCAGATTTGTGGGTCACTTTTGGAGGACATTGTGGAAGAAAATTGGTACCAAAACTGAGTTTCAGCTCAGCTTATCATCCTCAGATTGATGGACAAACTGAGGTAGTGAATAGGAGTCTGGGAAATTTGTTGAGAAGTCTTGTAGGAGAACATCCCAAGCAGTGGGATCATATTTTTCCCCAGGAAGAATATGCATATAATGACTCACCAAACAAGAGCATAGGGCAGATTCCATTTCATATTGTTTATGGAATGCACCCTAGAGGAATATCAGAGTTGAGAAATCTGGGGAAGGCAGAGCTAAGGAGTGCAGATGGTGAGGAATTTGCTTCATATATCTAGGCCATACATGAACAAGTGAAACAACAACTACAAGGCAGCAACATTAGATACAAAAGTAGAGCAGACTTGAGTAGAAAATAAGTTCATTTTGAAGTAGGAGATCAGGATTTGGCACACTTGAGAAAGGAGAGATTCCCAAAGAAGTAGTACAACAAATTGAAGTTCAAAAATATTGGGCCATGCAAGATACTTAGGAAGTTTTCTGAAAATGCTTATGAGATTGAATTACCTCCTGATGTTGGAATATCTCCCATTTTTAATGTTGCAGATTTTTGCAAGTATGAAGATGATGGTGCAGAAGAAAGATCAGCAGACAAGGAATAGATTGAGTGGAGGGAACAACTACCTCTAGCGCAACCACTGCAACCAGAGAAGATATTGGATAAAAGACCATTCAGAAGGACCAGAGGACAAGAGTAATTTCAGTACTTGATCAAATGAAAGGATAAGCCAGAGGAAGATGCCACTTGGATGACTGAAGGGATGTTGCAGAAGATAGGCAGATCAGTGGAAGAGCTCATGGACAGGAGCCCATGAAGAAAATTTCCCTCGGGAGTCTGATGCAGGGGCATTAGACACTAGCCAGCAATGTAGGAAGTTTTGTCCACATGTTGTGGCTAGGAGGGTTCGAAATCACTTGAATTGTAACAGCTAGGTGTCAATAACTCAAATGACTGTATTATTTATATTAGTTAGAGTTGTAGAAGTCAAACAGTTAGGTTCGATCTAGCTGTCAGTTCAGTTATTGGAATAAGTTGTAATTAGACCTTTGATTTCTAGAACGGTCCTCTAAGAGGAACCGAAGAGTCATATGTTTATGTATATAAATGTAATCCTCGGATGTATAAAGGAGGGAGAGAAAAAGAAGATAGGAATAGAGAGATTCTGCAATAAACTCCGTGTGTTCACAATTGTTTCCGGTTAAATGATTTTGAAGCTTGTTGCGATTGGATTGAATCGAACCTTTGTCTGTGAAGAGATTGTTTAATTGTGAAGAAATTGAATTCTGTGTATGTATAATTGGTGATCTGAACCATTGTGCCGATTCTGCACCCCTCTGTCTATCGTTTTCTCGAAAATTATTGAATAAAACCCTGTGAATTCACCCCACCCGTAGGTGAAGTCTGTGTAGAGAACCCATGGTCATGAACATTGTTCAAATATAAAATTCCCACTTAATAAAGAGAGACAGAGTTGTTTTGTTTTAGGAACCTGACCCGAGGATTAGACGTGAGTTAATGAACAAGAGGATAGCGGAACCAGACTTACACCCATAGTCAAGCACGGTGCGAAAACCGTGAGTGGATTTGCATGGTGGATTGCCCATATCGCACCGCTTTTGGGTGAGTAAGCAGTATTTTCTATTTGCGAGCGATTCCATAGGGAATGTGACACGTGGTGGAGTGGACCCATGGTAAACCACTGTCAAAGCGTGCCATCACACGTTATAGTTCATACTAGGATGCTGCGCGATATGCATGCATGCTGTCGATCTAGAGCCTTGTGATCTAACAATGGTCGCACGATGGACTTGCCTGACATTTAACCAAGGTACGGGGTGTGTGTCCCGTTGGATTTTGCCGATGGTTTGTGCGGGCCCGGAGAATAATAAAGTTTTTAATTGAGCGGTTGGTGGATAATTAACATAAGTCTGGAGTATAATTTTCATAAGGTCGGGGGTATCATATAAAGCTGAGAGATTCAAATAAATTTGTAAGGGTCGTGGATAAAGTTTATTTATCAAATTCCGCGAATTTGATAAATAAATCTCTGAGGAATAGATATAAGTGGACCACGTGGATTCCAAGAACGGGGTTCGGACAAGAAGTGCTGATAGAGCCATGCTATAGTTGACCAGCTCTCCATGGGGCGGACTTTCAGTTTTATGATGAAGACCTGCTGCAAGTCTAATGTACACATTGAAGAAATTTGGTGAATCTGAGGGTTGAAGCCTTTAGTATGAGAGTGGAAGTTTTCTGCCAGTAGAAGCTGGTGTTAAAATCAGGGGGTTGGAGCTCCCTTCCAGTAGTGACTGGAGAATGAGAGAAGGTTGTAGCCTTCTACACGTGGCTGCCTGTGTGCTGGTATAAGTCTGCACCAGTACAAAATTGTAAGAAGTTTTCTTTATAATAAATATTGAAGACAGAGATGACAGCAACGGTGGTTTTCTCCCGAATTGGGTTTCCACCTTAAATACTGGTGTTCATGTGTGTTTCTTGTGTGTGATGGCTGATTTTGTTATTACTGCTCATGCTTACTTCTTACTAAACATATGATAAATGAATGATGCAATAATCTAAGTAAATAATTAAATTCATAAAAAGTAAAAAAATTTCCAGTCAGCTCTAGATACTAATTCACCCCCCCTCTCAGTATTTTTCCCAACAAGAGGCAGGTATAATTCAACCTAGTGAAAGTTCTTTCTCTGCTCTTGTAGTACTGGTACACAAGAAGGATGGATCATGGCACATGTGTTCGGATTATAGGGAGCTCAATAAGCTCACCATTAAAGGTAAATTTCCCATTCCTGTGATTGATGAATTATTAGATGAATTACATGAAGTAGTTTTTTTTACAAAAATGGATCTTCGTTCAGGGTATCATCAAATTAGAATGAAGACTAAAGATATTCCGAAAACAACATTTCGAACTCATGAGGGTCATTATGAATTTTTGGTCATGCCTTTTGGCCTTACTAATGCACCTTCTACATTTAAAAGGTTGATGAATTCCATTTTCAAACCCTTCCTTATAAAATTTGTGCTAGTATTTTTTGATGATATATTAATCTACAGCAGGTCTTGGAAGTATCATGTTCAACATGTTGATAGGGTCCTCAAACTATTGCCGGAGAAACAATTATATGCAAAAAGATCTGAGTGTTTCTTTGGAGTACAAGAGGTGGGATATCTGGGTCATATTGTATCTCATGAGGGTGTTAAGGTAGACCCTAACAAAATTAAAGCCATTAAGGAATGGAAAGTCCCCACAACCATAAAGAATTTGCAAGGATTTCTCGGGTTAACAGGGTATTATCGAATGTTTATTAAGAATTATGGGAGAATAGCAGCACCTATAACAACATTATTGAATAAAGATGCATTTTCGTGGACTCCTGAAGCAACTAAGGCCTTTGAACATCTTAAAGAGGAAATGTGCCTAGCACCAGTCTTAGCTATGGCAGACTTCACAAAAACCTTTAATGTGGAATGTGATGCCTCAAGAAATGGAATTGGTGTTGTTTTAATGCAAGAAGGAATACCCATTTCTTTTGAAAGTCATCCAATCAAAGGAAAGTATTTACAGAAACCTATTTATGAGAAGGAAGTGTTAGCAATACTGCATGCACTAAAGAAATGGAGAACTTACCTAATGGGAAGACACTTCAAGGTAAAAACTGATCATGATAGTCTTAAACACTTTTTGGAACAAAGACTATCTTCAGAAGAGCAGCAGAAATGGGTCACAAAGATGTTGGGTTATGACTTTGAAATAATCTACAAAAAAGGAAAGCTTAATGTTGTTGCAGATGCACTCTCAAGAAAGAATGAAGAGGTGGAAGCATTGCTTTGTGCCATTTCTATTATCCAACTAGATTGGATAACCAAAGAAAGAGATGAATGGAAGAAGGAAAAAGATGCATGGACACTCATTCAAAAGTTGCAGCAAGATCCTAGTACATCTGATACATTTAGTTGGAAAAATGATTCCTTATGGTACAAAGATCGCTTATATCTTTGTAAGAATTCCCAACTAAAAAAAAAAGATTCTTTTGGAATTGCACACTTCTCCTTTAGGAGGACACTCAGGATTTTTAAAAACTTACCACAGGGTGAAGAAAGAATTTTTTTGGGATGGCCTTAAATCTGATATTCAAAAGTTTGTGGCAGAATTTTTGGTTTTCCAGAAAAATAAAGTTGAGACAATTAAGACCTCAGGTCTTCTACAACCTTTATCCATTCCAAGTCAACGTTGGGAGGAGATTTCAATGGATTTTATCACAGGTTTACCTAAGTCCGAAGGAAAGAGTGTCATCATGGTGGTAGTTGATAGACTTACCAAGTATGCACACTTTTGTGCATTATCTCATCCATTTAAAGCAAGTATAGTTTCTACTACATTTATGGACAGAATTCAAAAGCTACATGGAAGCCCAAGGGTTATTGTCAGCGACATAGATCCCATTTTTACTGGAAATTTTTGGACGGAGTTATTTTCTTGTTTGGGTACTCAATTAGCTCATAGCTCATCTTATCATCCTCAATCTAATGGTCAAACCGAGATAGTAAATAAATGTTTGGAAGGATATCTTCGTTGTTTTGTATCTGATAAACAAACACAATGGGTCAAGTGGTTACCTCTCGCTGAATGGTGGTATAACACTTCCTTCCATACTGCAGCAAAAATGACCCCATTTATGGCACTTTATGGATATCATCCACCATCCATCACATCATATTTAATAGAAAATTCGAAGGTTCAAGCAGTGGAAGATCACATCGAGCATCAGCAAGAAGTTCTCCAACTCTTAAAGGATAACCTGAATTTGGCACAAAATCAAATGAAACAACAGGCAGATCAACATCGTAGCGAGAGAACTTTTGATGTAGGAGATTGGGTATTTTTACGGCTACAACCATACAAACAAATTTCCCTCAAGCAAGCTAAGAAGGATAATAAATTATCACCAAAGTACTATGGTCCTTACAAGGTGTTGCAAAAGATTGGTACTATGGCATACAAATTGGAGCTTCTTGCTTCTTCATGAGTGCATCCAATTTTCCATGTTTCATGCTTAAAGAAGGTTATAGGTGAAAATCTTCCAGTTCAAACAATATTTCCAGAACTTGATGAGGAAGGAAAAATCATATTGGAACTTGAAGCGGTCACAGAAACAAGAACTCGACAACTACGAAATCGATCAATTTCAGAGTATCTCATCAAGTGGAAGAACTTACCCACTGAAGATTCTACATGGGAGGATGAGAATTTTATACAGAAGCACCCAGAGCTACTCAAGCATTGAGGTCAACACTTTTTTGAAGGAGAGGGGCATGTTAGGTCCCTATATTACTAGTATAGTCCCTATTGTTGTTAGTGTAACCCTCTTATTGTTATTATTGTACCCTTGTAACCCCCATTTTGTTATTATTGTGCCTTAAATTATTATTGTTAGGTCGGCTAGGATTACATTATGGCCCCATGGACTCCTATATATAGAAAGGAGGTTTTGTGAATTGTATGATCCAAGAATTGTGCATTTATGTAATGTATTCGAGGTTGCCCCCTCGAAGTGGCTTATTTCTAAGGCGTTGATATCTCTTTTCTTCTCTTTTTGGAGCTGGTTTCACAACAGAGGATCCAACATCTCATTAGGTGTTTGAAGGCTCTTTTTCAACCTATCATATTCATGATTCCTCAACCTCATATTGTGTAGATAATGAGTCTATTCTTCCTTTATCCAACTCTCTTCATTATGTCAATGATGCTGGAAATTATTTTTCCAAATATCTTGTGTTTTGTCTTTCCAAACTTCGGAGTATCTATGAATTTTTTTCATCCTTACTTTTGAGGTTCCCCTCCCCTCATCCTTCTCCCACAATTTTTCACGTTTCATCTTCCTCAGGTGACTTTTCATCCCCATCTAAAGCATCCACATTTACTTTGTTATAATTTAATGTGCGTAATGACATCCTTTATCATCTCTAATCTCAGATTGTGACTCCTCAAAGGGGAAATATTACTTGGGGTTTGGGTTAGATCTGTTTACTCCCGGGGAAGGTTATAATTATAGAAGAAAGTATTTCCTGTCTAAATCCAAGGAGAAATCCCATGTAGATCTTGTTGTCGACAGGCAATTTTCCATTAGAGAGGCCCTTAAAGAAAGCACAAAACTTGTAAATACCCCTAAATGGAATGTATGTCCTTCAATTTTTGAGGTCTATATTATCCCTCTTAAAGACAAGCTTTAAAGAGACTTGCTGAGCTAAATGTCCCATATATAATTTTTCTACAAGAAACCCTTGGCTCCTATTTCCATATTTTTCTCAAGCTTAGAATATATTTTGAAGGGCTGGTCTTTTTCAATAGTGAATGCATTGAGTCACCCAGGGGTGCTTGTGGTGGGTCAGAACCAATGTTATATTTTGGTCTCGAACATCTGGTTTACAGAGTCTATCTTGGGGATTGAGGTTTCTTCTTTGGTTTTGGGTGAATCTCTTTCCGTTGTCAAAATATATGGTCCCTAACTAAACTATATGGAATTATTGGAATCAAGCCTAACTAAATCATTCTTTCATTATAAAAATGTCACTGTTGGCTTGAGGGGTCCGGACCCAGGATAAGAGTTTATGGATAAACCAACAAATGCTCCAACTAATGGCCCTTTTGGCAATGATCTACTTGCACAGACCAAAGTCTCACTCGAAACAGTAGGGGGGGGTGTTGGAACTGGGTTTCTGCATGCTGCAAGAGAATTTAATGAAGTGGTCCTCGATAAAACCCTAATTGACCTTCCTCAGGTGTGCGCAATTAATTATAACATAATTACGTATCTTTGCGTAATCACTCACAAAATATACAGAAGTAATTGTATTAGATAATAAATCAGAACTAGATCTTGACCTAGTCACTCTAATCAGATGTGTGCAATAGCTTATAACAGAACATAGAGATAATATCACAGAAATAGGGTTCGATTTAGCACAGGAAACATATCAGAACAAAATATCGCTCTTGCTTAACAAAAGTCAATATTCATGCATAAAATTATCATTTAGCTCTGCGCATTCATCAGTAAGAAAATAGGTAGTGCAATCTCATCAAAGCATAAAAGTAAGCATAAACAACAATTAGACAGACAACACAGAGCATTCGCCAAAACTGTTCCTTATATTAATCCTTAAGATCTATCAATACATCATCTTTTCCTTCAAAAACCCTTACAAAACCCTTACTATCCCTTCCGTGCACATAGCCAGCGGAGTCCGCACATAGCTAGGACTAGGTCTCTGCACACATAGCCAGCAAGAGCCTTTTACCCAACCCAAAAATCATTACAGACGCAACTATTATCTTAATATCAATATCTCATAGCTTAATCAAACTACGTAGCTTAGACAAATGCTATCTGTTTACAATATTCCTAGCGCACAGATACTATGGTCTCAAACCATGGTTTGAGACCCATAGTCTACATTTAAGCTTAAATATATCCCAAAATTGGGGAAAAATACCTTTGACTACCCTTGCGCAGTGCACACATACAAAAATAAAAAAAATAGCATTGAAGCTTGTGCCTCAGGGGACCCCACTCCAATAGTCACCATTGATGGTGGTTTAAATTTCTCGTTGGACCCTTTTGAATCATGGGGCCCCAGGGCTCGACGAGGTCCATAAAAATATTTATTCAGAAGTAGGCTCGCCCAAAGTACGTTGGTGGATATGGAACTAGTTAATATTTCTCCTACATGAAGAAATAGGCGCTCGGGGGATGATTGGATTACGAAGAGGATTTATAGGTTTCTCCTTAATAAGGCCCTTTTGGATTCACTTCCCATGGTAAAAAAATGGATTAGTGAGACTGGTATCTCTGATCACTCTCCCATTCATTTAGATATTAAGGGATCCTCAAAAAAAAAATTCAGTCCTTTTAAGTTGATTTTAGCTTGCTTAAATGAAGATTAGTTTTTATCTCTAGGTAAATCCCACTAGGCTCATTTTTACTTGGCGAACATGAGGAGACCAAACCACTCCTTCTTAGGGTTCGTTAAATATACTTAGAGGGGTTCATCAGAACAATGAAATTACAGATCAATTATATGTTATCCTCGTCAAGCTTGTTAAAAAATAAAGAGGTATTGACCATAAATTCTTAGGAAAATTGGGAAACAGGGTACTCTACCTATTAGTGGCATTGATTCGCTCTTGAACATGTCACTCTTTCACTTCATTTCCGTGGTTGTTAGGTTAGGAAATATGCCTTTATTTTTGGTTCATCAAACCATAACAAAGCCTCCACTTTTGTCTTTGGTTCAATGTTTCCAACTCCATTCAATGTCACCGATATGTTCAAGAGAAGTCCTTTAGTTGATCACTACTACGATGCTCTTAATCTTTCATTATATGTCTGCCATTCCTGAACCATTTCCATATCAACATTGTTTTGTCTCAAATCATGATACTCATTTTGTGTTTTTGATGGAGGATACATCAAGGCCCTCCTGCGACAGGTTGCTTCTCGTTGACATCAACTCATTTTTCAGGAAGTTGACTTAGAAACTCCTTTTGGTACCTTAGGGCTTGCATACATTAATGGAAAGTTTCCTTGCTCTCGGCAAAAGGTTTTAATCAGTGGCCTTAGACCAAAATATTGTGTGGTGTTCAAATTTATCTCATGTCATCACACCATGGGGATTGTACTACAATACCTTGAGAGCCATTAAAATCATCAGTTGTTTCTCTCACGTATGTTAACAAATTACATCATTGGTCGGTAATCATATGATGTCTACCATTTTTTACTACAGCTCATTTATTTGCATGGTTATAAAATCATACAATGGACAATCGAGTGAATGAGATAGAAAACCCCAGATATAGTTCCATCCATCTGAGTTGTGATTTTAGGATTAATACCAAACTATAAATTATGATGGCTCTAATCATACATCCATCCATCCGTTCATGAGTCAATTCTTTTTCACCAGTGGATGAGACTTCTTTATCATTGTACATGTAATGTTATCTTATGTGTTGAGCATGGGTATACCTCCCTCAACAAATATATCATGATGAAAATTTATTGTAACAGATGATGATATAAAATAGCTATTCTTTAGCTAGACTTGTCAAAAGGTAAAGCACTTCAGTCATCCGTTTCCACTTCTGAATTTTCACTTTAGGGGGGAATCTATTGTAGGCCATTTTGTCGCATCTAGTGAATAGGCCTGCAAATGAGATGAATTAACATATGTGAACATGTTGTCATCATCCCTACACAAATCCCTAATCATGACCTTTCCAAAAAGTCTAACTTTATGGGAATTTTTTAAAATCAGTGTTTTTAACACAAACACACCCTATCCCTTTAGACACCTGCATTCAACATTGTTTTCTCTTTTCTGCACCAACAATGATCAGATTTGGTTGCTTGCCTCTAAAGGTTTGTTGATTCTATACATTCAAGAAAATTAAAAATATTTCTGAATCTTCCTCTTCCAAAATCTTCCAAGGATTATTTTAACTATTTACTATGAATAAGAGCTCGAATCATATCTGATCCTACCTTGGATATTTCACCTCTTATCCCTTGAGCTCATCCTCCCATCTTAATTGGATCTCAAGCCTAGATAGGTAAATGGATAAGAATTCTTAAACTACCACACTCTCCTATAAATTTACTACCATACACAACACCACGGTAGGATTTTGGATATTGATCATGCCCTCATGTTGCCTCCTTGAATCTAAGAGATTCATCATTTTCATGAATTATGGGGACATTGAGGTGTGCTTTGTGACAAGGAAGGAAAAGTCAACTTGGAGATATCTCTACAAGATAAACACTATCTTTGGTTGTAAACTCTCTCCTATTTCTATTAATAAAAAGAGTATATTGTTTTCCTATATGTGATATGTTATGTTTACATTCACATAATTCAATGCCTCACTAATTCATTGAATAGAGTGATTGAATTGTGATACGTAGATGTTGTAGATCCTTTAATTGTTTTTATTGTATGTGAAAGTTGTAATTATAGCAATCAGAGCTCGGATTGGAGCTTACAAGCCACAAGGAAAGTAAATCTTGTGACAGATTCCAAGTAGGCCTCTTTCCATCTTTAAATTTCTCTAAGGGAAACTCTATGCTCTTTTCTTTCTGTTGTTCTAAACTATTCTACTAGGTCTACGAGAGATAATTTTGTCCGCAATCATAAATTCTTCATAACAGGTAGCATACAAGCCTTCCTCACTACATCAATACCACTCCCACAAAATACCCACTTGTATCTATATCCACTTCAAAGGGTTGTTGCAAGTTTGGCAATGACAGAACTTGTGCTTGAATAATTGTCTCCTTTAGCTCCTCAAAGGCCCTTTACTAAACCTTTCCCCATAGGAAACTCATGCCACTTGTTATTATTACATGGATTGGCATTGATACCACTGAAAACAGGGCTATGAACTTCCTTAAGTATTGTGTGAGCCCAAAAAAAATTGTAACCTAAAAAATACTAGTAGGAAATGGCCATTTCATGATGGTCGCCATATTGGAAGGATATATCTTCAACTCTCCTCTACTTATCACATATCCCATATACACCAAATATTATTTTCCAAACTCACACTTATTGAGATTTTCTAGTAATCCTAGAGTCAACATTTTATGTTAATGCATCTAAGATTACATGTTAAACTAACTAATATAATACAATAATAGAATTATTAAGTAAGTACTAATCTACAATTACTAAAATAAAATGAATGATATACAAATTATACAAGGAATATAATACAAAAGAGAGTGAATAAAAACTTATATGACTAGTAAATATAAAATAATGATTTATAATTTATTTGAGCAGTGTTGTATATTGAAAATGGAAATTGAATAACTAATTTAATTATAATTTAAACGTCAAAAACTCTTAATGTAATATCATAAAAAGGAAAAAAAGCCAAAAACTATGTAACTCTATAGTCTTTTAAACAAAAACAAAAAATTCTAAATTTTGTTTTGTATTTCCCATCAAAAATCAATGCAAATGCAAATATCTAATACTATCCCAACCTACGAAAATTAAAATAAATCTTTCAATTTATTACAAGCTTGAAATCATTCAACAATTAAGAAATACAAGTTTATGTAAAATACATAAACTATACCGTCAAAGCATTAATTCCATTCATAGGAAAACGATAAACTCGAAGGACCTAAATTCCCAAAAGTCATTCTAAGAATTCGAAGCTGAGATGCGCAAATAAAAATTAGTTTTTCAAATAATGGTCTTAAAATATTAATACCATCAAATAAGTTTAAGAACATAATTACTATTGTAAGGAAATATGTAAACGCATTACTAATAATTTTCAAATGATGGTAAGAAAATAACAATATTAAATCTTCAGAATTCACTGAAGAATTCAGAAAAGATCGAACAACAACTATGGGTTTAAATATCAGATATAATTAAGTTTTGATCTGTTGAAATCATTAAAAAAAACCACACTTATAGGAACCATAATTTATAAAAGGATCCACAATTATCAAACCTAAATGGCCACCTTTCCTCCTCTTTCTAAAAAATTGAGGCTCTATATATGTTCATGAGTCCTCGATATAAAAAAATAAACTCAGAAATAAAAAGTCTCCCAAAAATCTAATTATCATGACCACTCGGGTCGAATAATAACCGTTTCAGAAGAAATTGACATAAATAACTAACATGATATTCATAGGTGATTCGAAACAACTGAACAGTATCCACAACAACTTGCGTTAATGCTAACTTCCAGAATATGAGGGATACCTCTTACGAATCAAGGAAAGGGGATTTATAATTGACATTTTATTAAAAGAAGGTAACTACAGAATTTAAGATTTCGTAGCTACCTTTAAAACCAATACAATAAATGAAATATGTAACCATACCTTTAAATCTTCTGACCTGAAAATAGATAATTGATAAGATCTCTATTTAGCAGATTTTTGACCTTGAGAATCTGATGTAATGAAAACTTTAATATTGGCAGACTTAATAATTACTTGGTTGTCCAATGAATGTGGTTTCTCCTCTAATATAAAATTTTTCTTATCACTTTGATTAACCCTAAGTTGGTTCAACATTTTAAGTTGATTTCTTTCCTAGCTCCTTTACTCTAGGAAAGGAATCATAACTGAATATATTTGTTGCTAATACAGGTTTTGTGTACATTTGTTAGCATCGATTACGTATTGGTAATTTCATTTCAATTATTATCACCGACTTAAGTACGAGTATTGTAATCCACAAATTCGGAGTTATGAACAGACTACGGTTTGTTCCTTTAACAATGTAAACTTTGAAATGGGAACTATAAACATAAAACCAGACTTCTAGCCAAAAAAACCTCCAAAAACATGAAACAACCAAAAAATGAAAAGTGTGTATTCTAGAATGAGGTTTTATTTTTTTTTAGGGTTATTTTACACCATTTTTTAAAAATGGCAGTAAAACCAATTTTCCTATGCCAAATAAATGGAAAAAAATACACTAATTTTATTGCTAGAACACCATTTTTATTTTCGGAGTATAATTTCCACATTTTTTTAGTAATGACATTAAATATAAAATAATGGGATTTTAAACACATTAAAATTCCAACAATTTTTATCCATTCCGTTTAACATATAATATCATGACACTAAAAATCCCTAAAATTCTAATTGTTCAACCATAATGTTAAAGATAAAAAATATTTCACAAATGTTCACCCATAGAATTAAAAAACATTAAGTTTTCAACATATTTCAACCATGATATTATGAACAAATTATATGACTAAAATAACTCAATGAAACATAAATTATTTCTCTAAGTTATTGTTGCATTCTGAATATTTTAAACAAATGAATTCATCATAATTAAAGCATATAATCCAACAAACATAAAAATGACTCATAACTTCATGTAAGCTCATATGGAAGTTAAAACACCATTTTTATTTCTCAATGAAAACATCATTTATATAAATTGTCTTACACAACTATTCAAAATCACTCATATTTTCTTGCACACAATCAGAATTCACATCTTCAGATGAATGACTGGTTGCAGATGAAGATTTTCTATATTCTTCTTTGTCATCAACTATTGCCCCATCAGAGTCAACATGCATGCCCATCATTTGAGGTTTCAAAAGTATTATAGATCTATGACTAGGTTCATCAGACTCCCATCTCAACATTGTTTCTTCTTGTAACAACCTCTTCAAAATCTCTATTGTCCTAGAGAGAAGAGTTCCTCTCTTTGTTAATTGAAGTCATAAACAAGCATGTCAACTTCCTCTAATTTTAAGAGGTATGTGTGGCGATGATTTATATTTGTACCCTTTCTTTTTGTCTTTTCGCCAATTTTTGATCAACTACCATCTTTGGCTTGTATAAACCATTGAATGGGTGTGTCTTTGTGGCATACCAATGTACTTCAACACCTGTAACATATTCATTTTCTGTAATGACCTTTATAACCTTGGCAACCTAGAATAGATAGCCATGTGCATCTCCATCTACTAACACTGCGATCATGCAACCCTACTTAATATACTGTATTGAACCCATGTAAAGGTCTTCCATGTCTTCATGTTGTGCATGAGATCTTTTGGAGCCAATATACATTTCTGTTTCCTGCACCTGCATAGAATTAATAATAACTTGATATTTTTGTTGTTCAACAATGTTTCTTTCCTCCTGCTCATTTGACACATTTTTTTGCCAAATAAATGGAGTCTTCAAAATAATATCTTCATTTGATGACCTTGAAAGGATATCACTATGATCATTGAAAAAGGACTCCCACCAAATTGAATCAATAACATCAAAGTATTCATATATATATCTAATATATTTTTTAATTTCTTCCACGAATTCAAAATAATATATATCTCTTCTCCCTCCGTGCATTATGAACTTCAACAAATGATTGTAATAACAATATATTTGATGCAAATATTGGATGATCTAGAATGAACTTCAAAAATACCAAACCTGATGACAACACTCATTCTACAGTGATTGAATACTTCTTGCCCCATATAAGTGTTTTCCCATCAATTATTTTTATACGAAATTGACTTTGGAAGATAATGTCATCAAGTCATTCAATTCATTTCTCCTCACCGTGCAATCCCAAAATAAACCTTTGCATGTCAACAGTTTCTTCTAACACATGGAAAAAAGGATCTGGAATATATGATTTCAAAATACATTCAATTAATGATGGAAATATCCCAACATCCTTCCTCCTCAATGTTACTGAAAAGAAACTAAACACCCGATCAATATGGTTGTGAGTGTGCCCAATAAAAAGGAAACCAATCTTTACCTTCAGAAAAATTCTCAGTTCAACTTGCAGTCTTAAACCCCCATAAGTTTACTAGTAGTTACCTTCCAGCTGGGTTGGTAGGTTCATCCATAATACCAGAGAAAACCTATTCAATAAAATTTATTTTTTAAAAATAAAAAAATAAAAAATGGTTTGAGGGGGGCACCCACCCGAGCCCTGCATTACCCGACCCAACATGAACACAAGACCCGCTCGAACGCATGACTCGACCCAAAGGGGGCGATTCTCAAAATTTCCCCCCCTTCTTGGTAGAGGGTTAATTCTAAGAATCGACTCCCTGCTAGGGAGGGAGGGTGATTCTAAGAATTGGCCCCCCTGGGTCGGGTAATGCATTCGGGTGGGTCGGGTCGAGGCGTGTGCTCGAGCGGGTTGGGTCGTATGTTCAGGCGGGTCGGGTCGTGTCATGCCTTCAGGGGGGTCGAGATGCCTCGTCAAAATTGGCCCTCCTCTATGAGGTCATGTGTTCAGGCGAGTCAAGTCGGGTTGTGCGCTCAGGCAAGTTGGTTCGTGTGCTCGGGGGGCTGGTTCATGTCATACATTTGGGTAGGTTAGGTCATACATTCAGGGGGTTCGGGTCCGGTCGTCCATTCACAGGGTGCTCGCCCGAGCCCAACATGTGCTGAACCAAACCGAACGCACGAACCAACCTGACTTGCTCAAATGCACAACCTGACCTGCCCAATCCCATGGCCTGAAACGAGACACTCGATCGAACGACCCAACCCTGACTCGGCCGAATGCACAACCTGAATGCATGAACCGACCTCGACTCACCCAAATCCACGACTCGACCTAACGCGCCTGAACGCATGACCCAACCTTACCCTGACCCGACCCGCCCGAATGCACGATCCAAACACATGATCCAACCGCGACCCCACCTGAATGTGCGATCCGAATGTGTGACCTAACCCCAACCTGCCTGAATGCATGAACCAACCAGATTCTCAAAATCAACCACGTGGTAGACATCCCGATGCCACCCGAATGCACAACCTAATCGAACACGCCCTGAACACATGACACGACCTGACCTGACCCAATGCACCTGAGCACATGACCTGATCAAGGGGGGTGATTATGAGAATTTCCCCCCTGACCTGCAAGGTGGCTAATAATAAGAACTGGGCCAGGTTGTGGGATCAGGCAGGTTGTGTCTTGTTTTCAGGTGGTTTAGGTCGTGTCGTGCATTCAGGTAGGCCGGGTCGTGTGTTCTGGGCATGTGTTGTTGTGCTGCAGGCGGGCACCCTTCTGAGTCCCACACGACTAAACCTGATCCATTCGTGCGATCTGAATGAACCGAACGCACGACTCGACAAGAGCCCCCCCCCCCCCCCCCTCGGGCAACCTAACCTGTCCAAATGCACGATACGACTCCACCTTCCAGAAAGGATGATCTGGCCTAGGGGTGTCATTTCTCATTATCAGCCCTGCTACCATGCAAGGGGACGATTCTCAAAATCTGCCCCCTCAACCAGGTCACGCATTTGGGAGAGTCGGGTCGAGTTGTGTGCTCAAGCGAGTCGAGTCGTGCATTCGGGTGGGTTGTGTCGTGTCATGCCTTCAGGCAGGTCGATTCATGTGCTCAAATGAGTTGGGTCATGCATTTGGGTGGGTTGTGTCGTTTCATGCCTTCGGGCAAGTTGAGTCATGCATTCGAGGTGGGGGGGTCAGGCTGCCTAAAATCGACCCCTTGTCAGGTAGGGGGGGCGATTCTGAGAATCAACAAAACCAACCTCCTTGCCTGGATGGGGGACCAATTTTTTCGGGAGGGCACCATGAAGGTCGCGTAGGAGCCCCTTTATGGGAGTGCTCACCTGCAAAAAAATTGTGTGTGCGTTTGAGTGGGTCGGGTCCTACGATCGGGTGATTCAAGTTGTGGATTCAGGTAGGTTAGGTCAGGTCATGCATTAAGGTGGGGTCGAGATGTGCGGGGCATGGGCGAGCACCCCTCGAACACACTCCCCTACCTGACCCTCCGAAACACACGACTCAAAACGACCCCCCGAACGCACGACCTGACCCAACCCCCTTGAAGACACGACATGACCCAGCCAAATGCATGACCTGACCCAGGGTGGCTGATTCTCATAATCACCACCCTACCAGCTAGTTCAACCACCTTGAATGCATGACACGACTCACCTAAGTGTACAACCCGACCGAAACGCCGAAATGCATGACTCGACCCCGTGACACAAAATGGGGTGGATTCTGAGAATTGTCCCCCCCTTGCCAGGTAGGGTGGCCAATTCTGAGAATCATCCCCCCTACCTAGCAGGGATCGATTCTGTGAAATAGGCACCTTTCCTCCCAGGGCAGTCAATTTTCAGATTCTACCCCCTAGATCGGGTAGTGTGTTAGGGCAGGTCGGGTCGGGTTGTGCATTCGGGCAGGTTAGGTCGTGTCATGTGTTCAGGCGGGTCAGGTCGTGTATTTGGGGCATGTGCCGATGTGCTATGGACGGGCACACCCAGAGGGGGGTGCCTGCCTGAGCCCCGCATGATCTGACCTAACCTGAACGCATGACCCAAATGACTCGAATGCATGACCCAACCCGACCCCTTGAAAGCACAACCTGACCCACCCAAATTCATAGCACGACCCGATCCTACCTAACACGATCCACCTGAATGCACGACCTGACCTAGGGGGTGATTCTAAGAATCAGCCCCCGTTATGGGGGGGTCAATTCTCAGAATTATCCCCCGTTATGGGGGGGTCAATTCTCAGAATTATCCCCCTGCTAGGTAGGGAGGCTGATTTTGAGAATCGTCCCCCCTACCATGCACGAGTCTGATTCTCAGAATTGACGCCTTGTACCAGGTAAGGGGTTGATTCGGATAATTTCCCCCCCTACCTAGTAGGTGGGAAATCCTTGGAATTAGTTCCCTACCAAGTAGCGGGGTCGATTCTCAGAATTAGATTTCCTACCAGGAAGGGGGGTTGATTCTCAAAATCAACGCCCTAGGTCGAGTCGTACGTTCGGGCAGGTCAGGTCAAGTTGTGTGCTCGGGCGGGTCAGGTCGTATGTTCAGGTAGGATGGGTTGTGTCATGCATTTAGGAAAGTTATTTTGTGTCATGTGTTCAGACGTATTGGGTTGCCTAGCAGGGGGTGATTTTGGGAATAGGCCCCCTGCGAGGTAGGGAGGAAGGGGGGTCAATTCTCAAAATTCCGCCCTAGGTCGGCTCGTTCGTTGGGCAGGTCAGGTTGGGTTGTACAATCTAGAGGGTCGGGTCGTGTGTTATGGCTGATCGGGTTGTGTGTTCAAGTGGGTCGAGTCATGTAGTGCATTCAGGCAGGACATTTCATGCATTTTTGGGGTGCCCAATCGAGCTCCGCACAACCCGACTTGACCCGCCTGAACGCATGACCCAACTAGCATCAGTGCATGACCCAACCCGACCCACCCGAATGCATGACCCAAACACACTACCCGACCCTAACCTGCCTGAATCCATGAACTAACCTGACACACCCAAATGAACGACTTCAACGCATGACTCGACCTTGACCAGCCTGAGCACACGACCTGACCTGATTTTCTGGAATGCATAACCCGAACACACAACCTAAGCCCCACCCGTACAAATGCATTACCATACCGGACCTGCCTAAATGCACAAACTGACCCACAATCGACCCCCATGCCCGTCCAGATCACAACGCCCACACTGACCCCCCTGGCAGGAAAGGGGGGTCAGTGTGTGTGCCGACCAGGGCACAACGACCCCCTCGATAGTGAGAGGGGCCTTAGATAAAATGTAAAATAAAATAAAATAAAATAAAGGAATCATTCCTGTATTCTGGTATATTTGTTGAACGTAAAAGAACACTATACCTGGGGAGCGATGTACATGTTTTGGTGTTTTTCAATTTTTATTTTTATTTTTTTGTTTTGTTTTTTTTACGTAATATATTGGTTTTTATATGATTTACTTATTTATATGTAGATATATATTTTTGCAGGAAAATGGAATCAAAGAAGATTTATGTCAAAACCTCTTGACCAAAGTTAGCAATAGGATCGTATAGAGCTAGAGGTGGGCCCTCAAAAATTACCGTTGAACGAACTCCACCTCAGTTAATTACTACAAATTTAGGAGATACCTCCCCAAAGGAAAATAATTTGATTTCATAATAGAAGTAATTAAAAGAAGTGAAGCGTACAAAATATGCATGGTATATGAAAGAAAAAAAGGTTAAGAGTTGCGATTATATCTATATGCTAGTAAGATTTTTGATGATGGAAGTTATAATTGATGGGAAAAGTACTAGATCTATATATTAGGTTGAACACCAAAATTGTTTATATACTTACAAAACTGCCCAAGTCACATGATAAGATTAGATATAATTTTACATTGTTGATGTATAAGATGGCGAAATATTCTACATAGATATGCAAACAAATTATAAATGATATTGCACAAAATATCAAAAGTATTTATATTTATATTTATGTGTTTTACATTATTCTACCTATATCATTATATTTTTAATAAATTATTTATTATTGATATAATTTTGCTGAGGGTATTTCAATTATGTTGGGGGGTACTATTTTATAGAGCGAGATATTATGAATATAATTGGCCTTTTTCATGAACATGAAGAAGAAGAATATATGGGAAATAAGCAGAAGAAAGTACTTCATGATCCTACAAGACTATATAAAAGAGATCAATCTAGTAAAGGTACACATGTTACCTTTGAAAAATATGAAGTTGACATTGAAGCTAAAGATGAGGAATATGTTTCCATTACTAAGGGTCAGATTAGAACTGATGTTACAAAGGAGAAGAGCCATACAAGAGAAAAAAAAAAATTCCCAAGAAGGTCTCCCTTCTAGTTGATGATGAGAGATTGCTTCTATTGAGGAAAATATGATAACCAATGGGAGGAAGAAACTAAAAGGTTCTCATTTTGAAGAAAACATGGACAACAATGAAGGTCCTAGTGAAAACTCAAAAGGAAGTAAGGATATCATTACATCAATAACTTATTTAGAGGATGGAATTATCAAAACAAAACAAAATGCCATTCGACATCACTTAATGAAGAAAAATTGAATTGAGGGCGATAAGTCATTTCAACTCAGTGTTATTCAAATCTACAAGCCAAATGAAGGAAAATTCAAATATCAAATTAGAAAGCCACACCACTTGCATGTTCGCAATTTGAACATTGATGAGGCACAATCCATATGCACATGCGGTTGACTATATTCTTCTTACGGATGCTATGTGATTCATTTCACTATTTTAAATCCCCACTTCTTCACCCCTGTGAGCATCACCCAATGCAATGAGTGCTGAGTGGACTATTAAAAAATCATGAGAAATTAGTTAGTTACAAAAACCTCTCATGGAAATGGACATAGATGAATGAATTACTTAACGTCGTTAAATCCCAAAAAATTATATCTAATATATTATTCTTGTTGATCCAATTTAGGTTCCCAACAAAGAAACATTTGACACGTGAAATTTTTTTGAATACAAATATTATGTACTTGGGAGGAACCATTCTATAGAAGCTCAAAGGAAATTGATGGAGGAATATTCCAGTAACCCGCATTTTGAAACAATGAAATGTATCATTTATTTTGGTTTAACATATATAGAAGCAAAGTTATTGGCATGGGATCATAATAAAATAATGAGTATAGGATGTGTATGAATTTCATCCAAAGGGTTATGTTTATTCATAATGAATTTGAAGAAAAATGTGGTGGGAATATGACAAAGGTTGATCATGCCTTTCAGAAGGAATGTTTTATGGAAAGAGGTTCACAAATTGAGGAAAAAATCAAGTCAAAAGGTGGCAAATTAAATTTTGAAATATTCACAGGTATGGATAACATTTTCTAGTTGGCATTTAGAACTAGAGAGATATGGGAATTTATTAATGAGAATTTTTAGATGTGGGAGAACATTGGCATACAAATCTAGAAGGTCAAGAAGTCTAAACCATTGATATGTACCAACAATAAATCAGGTCTTGAAATGAAGCTCCTTCTAGAAGATATCACTATCACACCTTGGAAAGCAATGCAAGGAGTGAAGGATGAAAAACTCGTCAAAAAAATATTATCTCGTGTAAATTCAGGATAATTATCATTAGACGGAATGTCTAAGGAATTTTTAAAGTAAGTTTGTTATTTTTACTTATTTCTGGATTATAAGTTTCTATTAAATATAATATATTGTTGTTCATAGTATTTTTTATACATATCACTATATTAACCTTTTTTACTTTATTTATTTAACCACGAGGTTTATATCAAAATACAAGAAAAAATGGTTAAATTTTTGAATGAATATAATTAGGATGATGTTGTACGCAACTACCCAAATTCAAGTTCTACATTGGTTCTAAAATATTTTTATCTTGCATTTAAAAAGGAATGTTGATTTATACATTCATTTCTAATCGTATTTATATTATTTTTATTTTATAACTTATACATATATTTTTTTATTTCATTAAAGATGAAGAATGATGAAAATGGAGCACCAGATACTTTCAAAAACATTATTGAAAAAAATGAAATGGAAAGGATGAGAAAGAAACATCTTAGTAATGTTGAGCCTGATCCTAGTCTTAGTCATTTCATTTGGAATGGGCTCTACACTATCCAATATCAAATAATACCAGGTGATTGTGAAGACATTGCAAAACTCATACATAAAAGAGATTATTCCCTAGTTATTGAAGATATTACTTATGGTTTCAATATCTCAGACATTGAATATGATAGTGACCCTTATAGTTATCAATATTTTATTAAAGAGGTTGCGGGATTTCTAGAAGTCACAACATCGGCATTTTTTAGATTTGTGACTTTTCATTCAGACACACAATTTTCAATTTTATTAACAAGCTTCAAGGGTAAAGAAAAGTCAAGTATGTAGTTTACATGGTAAGACATGGAAATTGTATGTTTGATCAATGTTAAAAAATTCATTCATGTACAAGTTATTTGAACTTTTAATATTCTATGTTACAGGAAAAATTCGAATATTATTGGTTGCTGAGATCAACTAATTATAAGTGATTGTGGGTTCATTAATATTGAAACTTGGACAAAACATGATAGCTTTAAGCTCATGCTTTTCAATCAAGTAGATGCAAAGATTCATAGCCAAGTACTGGTCCATGATTTTGTTGTAAAAATACTAACATATGAAGATAAAGAAGCAAAAGAAGAGATAGTTAACATATACCAAAAACCACAATCATTTATTAACTATCTTTTATATTTATGTTTAAATAAAGGAGATTGGGTTTTGGATATATTTTCAGGCTCAAGTAAGTTTTATTATATAAAATTGAATTTCAATATTTGATTTTTTAATTTTTATGTGCTTATATTAATTTACTTAATTATTTATTTTGTACTTGATGATTAGGTAAAACACTAACATGTTGCTTACAAAAAGAATTAAAATTCATTTCCATTGAGAAAGACCAAGTACAATACAAATTTATTCAACAAAGAATTAATGCTCTTCAATTTCTTCCAGATTCAATGCAAGAAGTTGGTTTGAGGAAAGGGGATTTTAATGAATCCCGTGTGGAAAAAAAGCAAAGGACCTCAACCACAATTAGATGGAATGATTGAAAAGGCATAATTTGGGAGATTCACGGACACAAGTGATCCATCAGAGGAGGAAGATGACCAAATTAAGCATAAAATATTGTAGAAGAAGACAATAATGAAACTCTTGAAGATGAAGAGTTTGTGTTATGTGATATTATTGATTAAATTTTAGTTAAGCTTGAAAGTGAAGCTCATTTTTTGTAACTATTAATTAGTTATAATTGTACTGTTTTGACACTGACATTTTATGAAAACAATAAGTATTCTGTTATTGTTACTATATTATTAATATTTGTGTTATGTGATTTTCACTTCATTTTTTATGTGAATCATTTAATTTTTTGAAAAAAAAAGTGACTATTATTAATTTTTGACATAAATTTCATAAAAATTGCTATTTTTTGTTAATTGTTTCCTGTAAAAATGGTTTATTTGATGTCACTTTTACCAAAAAAAATCTCAAAATGTGTATTTTTCTGTTATATTTATATTGAAAATGTGTATTTTTATTTCAATTGTTCAAAATTATTGTTTTTTTAGTGATAATAATTTCATGTACAATGAAATATTATTTAACAATATATAATTATATAGAAGATCGAAACTTCAAAATTTTGACAATTCTTTTTTAACATTGCAAAAAAATCAAATATCTCACTTAAAAAAAAATTGAAAAGAAAAACAAAAAAAGCAAACATGAAAAACACTTAAAAAAATATGTCACGGAAGAAGAAGAAGACGAGTACTTCAAAAATTGTGAAATTTAGAAAATAATTATTAGCATTCAATACATTATAAAATTTATGGTAAAAAATAAGTTTTGTAAAAAAAGGGGAGGATGATGGCATCGACACTTTTCAAAATCAACATAAAAATCAATAACATTTTAAAAATAATGTTTATACTTGGTACACAATAAAATTTAAAGTGTCAAAAACATGCTGAAAAAAATTAAGAGTATTATGAATCAACACTTTTCGAAATCAAATGATTTTTTTCTACCTAAAAAAAAAAAGTACTCATTTCCGTTCCCATTTAAAATTTTACATTGTTTTTTTCAACATAGGTTCCTCTAGAGAGTCAACATCAACATAAGAATCCTTAACAAGGGTCTTTTTACCTGCATTTTGTTGAACCCTTGATATCTTACAAGCTAATTGTTTGCTTTTAATTTGAGATTGTATGTTCAGGCTCGACTAAATATTCTCCTTAATGTGTGCATGCTTGGAATGGTTAGAGTGGTTCAAAAAATTAAGCTTAAACTAATCATTGACTTTATGTTGCAACCTGACATGTTGAAACCCTACCTTCTTTTTGATACTACAAGTTATGTTAGTAGGCGCAAAACTAGGGGTTTTAATCATGTTCCATCACATAAACCTAATTCATCAGAATGATAGAAATTATGGGAGCCCAAATTATCATGGTCGTGAGAAACAAAAGGATTTGGAGTAAGTTCTCGACGATCAGGTGAAACCCTAAGAGGAATTTCCTCTCTATAATTGGCTCGAGGGTTTTCAAAACCATTCTGATGGAGGAATGAATCCCATGAATCCTCATACTTATCCAAATGGTGTTTTACCATAATACATATTAACCCAGGATGGAATAAGGAGTATTTAGGATTTTTTGATCCAACTGGTAAAACTTAGGCATTTTAGAAAGGCTTCTCTGCAAATAAAATGGAAGGATCAACTTAAAACCCATAAACACCATCAGAAGATTAATATGATACAAAAAGACAAGCCCATATCTACCCTAGCAGGTGATGAAATTCCTAACAAAGTAAAGCAAACATTTCCATGTTGTTTTGAGAAATTTAATAGGCATACCTTTTATACTGTAGGTATAATCCTTCGAGACTAGAAATCGTCACCAAGGAATGTCATGCATAAGAAAAATTTTGGAAAAATTCCCCCCCTCATTAAAAAGATTAGTTGCTTCAACAATGAAGCTTTTATCAACCAACATTTTGATATCTGCAGCTTTGGCTTTACAACCATTATAAGTTGGGGAAAAACCCTTGACTAAATAATCATTATGACCCTAAAAAATCTTACTAAATTCCCACCATCTAGCTTCATGGAATAGAGGAACGTACTCTTTGCAAGCCTCAATAATTTTTCCTCTGAGAAGCTTAGTTCAAACCATAGGGGCAATTATAGGATAGTTAAGAGAATAGAGATGGGTTTTCGTGCACAGGGATAGTCATACACACCAAGTAGGGTTTGAAAGAATAAACCCTAATCTCACATGGTGAAATGCACAGGTGGAAACTTGAAACTCAAATACAAAGTATGCAAGAATAGAACCATAAGTCTTGAAATGATGGATGGGCATCTAGTACTGGGCAATATTGATAGTGTTTTAGAGAAATAATAAAACATAGACCTCAAGATATTTCAATCATGTAACGAGTGCCCAAGTGTTAAAAATTGTGCTAGCAAACTTAAGCGAGTATATCCATTTCGTCATAAACATATAATTAATTAAACACATGTTGATAGGAAAAACTTTCCAGCCAACAACAGGGGATCTCCCTGGTAAAAAGTCCTGGCTAGACTCTAAACCGTTTGGAATAGGGATCCCGTCCGGGGTGTGGGTCCGGCTACCGCTTAATTCTCTTTTCCTTGGGTCTCGATGGGACTTCAACGAACCTGTAGACACACGCTTATTCGGATGATACAAGATACATGATTGATGAGTTAAATGAATATATAAAATTATATGTAGCAAGCTGAATGATAAAGCATGGGGCTAAAGGAAACTTTGTCAACAATGTATCATTAGGGTCATGCTTGTACGTTGTTCTAACCACAGAAGAAACAATTCTTTATGGAAGAACACCCTTCACTTTCTTAAATGGTTTTGGTGAAAATATAAATGTCAGTAAACAAAGTTATTGACATTCATTGAGAAAGCGAAATAAATTGAGCACCATTAAAACATATTTAGAAAACTATAATGCATAAATGACATAATTGACAACACAGTTTCATTAATCAAAAGATGTTAGAAACTGAAAACAAAATACTCATAGTGTTCACACATCAAACCACATCAGATCCAAAAGGAATTTAACAAGTATCTGTATTCATATTCAAAAGTGTGTAGTCCTTCTATAAAATACTCTCTAAATATTCAAGTCCCAAAAAAAATATCCATCCAATCTTCCCAAAGGAAGTTTTTATAGACCAAAATTTTCCCTTTGGGCTACCAGACTCTTCGCTTTCCTAACTTTTGGGCTGCCTTGCGACTTGAATGGAGGATGCGACTTGCGACTCAACTGAATAGTGCGACTTGCGACCCAGTTGCAAGGTGTGACTTGCGACCTACTGCCATATGATCATGAGAATGTGCGCTTGATCGTGAGGTCAGGGGCATCAACTTGTTGCTCTCTGAGAAAGTTCTGCCACGCACGATAATCTGCTCCTACTGGGGAAATCAAGGGAACTTCTTCCCTTAACTAATGCAGGCACTCCAAGGCATTTGGAATCAGGGTATCTCTTTTGAGCGTGACTTGGTTGGCTAAAGAGGCCAGTTTAGTGTACATCCAAACTGGTGTAACAATGAATTTACCCAAGTTCTCCTGCGATGCTGCAAGATCAGGAGTGGCAGCGGCCTATCTGATAGGTTGCAGAAATGTTTGAATCTCCTGATCCACCTATCCCCATGTCTTTTCCTCGCTCGATGCACTCAACGATGGAATGTTTTCTAGTGCATGCATTCAGTTGATTCCACTGATCAAATTCTCGTATGCGGCCATTACCTTTTCTAGGTCCTTGGATAGCTTATCCTTGGACTGCATTTTAATCCAAATCTCGACCTTGGCATCTTGTGTGTTGATCCAGTCTTTCCTGGGCAAGTTCTCCGGAGCCGGTCGGTGCCGACCTGTCCATTCTATCATTCTTTCCAAAGCGGAAAAGGCCTCCCTCAGTTGCTTGCTCCTCTGCTTAGTCTCTGCTTGGGCTCTCAGTAGGGGAGCAACTGTTTGTTTTATAGTGAACATTTCTCCATAAACCTGCCTCATGGTGACCTCCAATACTTCCAACCCTCTTTGGACGGTGAGAGGTACTTCATTAACAAGATAAATTTTGTCTTGAAGCTATTGAATTTCCTCCTTTAACA
Organism: Pinus albicaulis; assembly: GCA_034641835.2. Taxonomy (NCBI): domain Eukaryota; kingdom Viridiplantae; phylum Streptophyta; class Pinopsida; order Pinales; family Pinaceae; genus Pinus; species Pinus albicaulis. The sequence continues at coordinate 143,360,321 of CM076584.1, forward strand.
CTGTCTTTTCTTGCTCTGCCCTTGCCTCCCTTTGCTCTGATTCTTGTAAATTATTTTTTAGAGAGAGGATCTCTCTACTCATTCGGTTCAAATTTTCCTCCGTGGCTGTGGAAAAAGAAGTGGCGGCTGATGCTATCATTATTGGGTTAGTCCTAGTACCCAAGACTATATCTTTCTCTTTCACGGCTGTGATTGGGGCAGAAGGGTTTCGTGCTAGACATATCCTTTTCTCTTGTCGGATCTTGAAGGAGAACTGATCATATGTGAGCCTTGTAAGGTTAAATACTTCTTCTTCTTGCCCTTCACAAGAGCTCGGCTCGGAGAGTGAAAAACGTGTATTGACTACAGGCACTTCGATGGGTTACAGCTCAGTTTGTGATTCTGTGACTGGAGGAGATGTCTTGATGTTTTTTGATCTTTGATCATCCTCTTCTTTTCTTTTCCTTTCTTCTTCTTCTTCTTTCTAAAGCCGCTCTACTTCTGCCTTCTCGTGTTCTTATTTCTGCTTGTGATTTGCTTCTGCTTCCTGTTCTTCTTTCTTCTTGCGCTCTTCTTCTGCCGCTGCTTCCTGTTCTGCTTTCTTCTTGTGCTCTTCTTCTGCCGATGCTTCCTATTCTTCTTTATTATTCTGTTCAGCCTCCACTTGATCTGATTCCCTTTTGAGCTGTCGTTATGCCTCAGCCTCTGCCTCCTACTCTTCCTTTCTTTTTCAGGACTCTTCTCCTTACTTCTTCTTTTTCTCTGCCTTCAGGTTCCTTTTGCGCTTTTCTTCATCCTCTTTTGTCTTCTTTTTAGTTTAGCGCTGAGCTTTGACCTCTTTCTCTTTCTGTTGGGAAGTAGTGTTCTGGCCTGTGCTGGTTCAAGGCTTCTTGGCCTGAGAAGAAGAAGCACCTCCTAATTTACAGATTCTTTCCTCCAATGTGTGATCATCTGGATCTTCCTGATCAGACCACGTCCCTAGGGCAACTTCCCTATCCGAGTTATACCAGTTTCTTTCCTCATCCTCATATGGGAATTTAGTATGTTGGTAGCTCTATTTGAAATTATCCTGCTTACAGTGATCAGGGACTACCCTCTCTGGGTCATATGTCCGGTGATCCAATGGCCCTAGGTGAAAACCTCTCATTTCTTCTGCCTCTGACTCTACCTCTCTGAAATCCTTGACCGTGTAGGCATCGATGGTGAGAGGTAGTGTAGGCCACAGCTTCTTCTTACCTTTAGTTAGGACCTTAGAGAAGATGGAAGTCATCTGAAAACAAACCTCCTAAAGGATCATTTTATCCGTAATAGATCGGGGCATAGCATGGGAAGTCTTGAATGAACCAAAGACTCGAATAAAGGTATATTCTGCGAGTGGGAACCAATGTTCCACCTTGACTAATGTCTCCATGGCTCGCTAGGACATGCATGGAGTGTCTTGACCAAACAGTTTCCTGTAGAGTGCCGAGATGAAGATTTGCGAGATTGGCTCTATTTCTTGCTTATACCTGGAGTCCAAAAATACTTTCATCTCTATGTGAACTGGGCGCGCTTGCTCTGGATCCCAATTATGGACCCATCCCAGAAAGTGGCATTGGGAACAAACAACATCCAACAATTAGGAAGCCATGTAGAATTTAGAGGAATATCCTTCCTCTGGTGCTAGTGCCGAGGATATGTTTGTCTAGAGAGATTCCATCAGCATGCTGGCCCAGTTGAAATGAGTGTCATGCACAGTGACATAATTCATTAGGTATACCCATGTGCCACTGAAAGTGGTGGCATCGAGACGACCATATATCCTGCAAAACATAGTTGCCACCAGCTTATATACCTTCCTGAGACCCGCCACTGGATATTCCTGATCCTTCTTGACTTTGAACTTTTTTGGCTCCTCCCACCACCCTCTTAGGGTATCTGTTATGGAGACTGCGTGGGTGGTGGCCCATTCTTCTATGAAGATCTTCTCTCATTTCGACAGTGCGTAGTAAAACTCAGCATCCAAGCCCTTAAGAGTCGCAAATGCTTTACCTTCATAGTCCCGAATTACCCATTTTTTGGGGTCGGTGTTTTGTATGATCCACTAAATGACCTCTGTGCATGGGAATATAGCAGGGTGGGCATCTGCATAGTGGATCTTTGACCTTTTAACTTGTATGTATACTTACCGGTCGAGGAGGTCTTCTGGGAATTATGGCCAAGCAAATTCATGGTATACTTGATACCAACTCATGTTGTCCCCTTTAGCAAATGTACACGAGGTGTCCCTGTAGATCGGGGGCGGGGACATTGGTATATCCATTTCCATGTCTTCTATTTCTAGGCTCTTGTTTTTTCTGTGGGCCACCGAGGTCCCATGTCACTCGAGTTTGAAGAGACGGGGACACACTCTAAGTCTACTTCGAAATCACCTGTCATGTTCATGAAAGAATCCCAGGATAAGAAAGATGCCATAATGATAAAATCCTAGGCACAGTTTACTAATTTTCCCAACTAAAAACACAGGAAGGGGTGATTCAGCGACTTGCGACTAGGTCGCTTGGTCGCAAGGGTCGCGAGGATTAAGCTTTCAGGAGGAAGTGACCTTGCGACCTCGCCACCTTGCGACTAGGTCGCATGGTCGTTGGGTCGCAAACGCTTGGCAGTTCGAGGAGAGTGCGACTCTGCGACTTGCGACTGGGTTTTTGGGTCAAAAGGGTCATGAAAAACAGTTTGGAGGGTGGCTGCAACCTAGCGACTTGGCAACTGAGGTCGCAGGGTCACACGAGTCGCGAAGTCGCAGAGGTCGGAAGTTGCTCTAGGGCTGGCCGGGTTTTTTCAGCACGCGACATGGTCCGTTGCATTATTGCAATAGATTTACTTTTTAACTTTAAATAATGCAAGGCTAAGTGGGCCATCAAAACAGGGGAGGGGAAGCAGTTTCAGGAGAAAAACACACATCAAGGAGGCTGGATGAATTGTGGTTACAGGATTGTGCAAGGAGGGGGAGTGTTAGGGCATCTCAAGTCATGAATGGTCAAGAGGAGGAATTATGGATGGCTTTAAAGGCTAAGGTAGAGGTAATAGGGAAACAAAATAAAAAAGGAAACAGCAGGAGGAAACAGAAACTTACCCGGGAAAATCGCGCTCCAGTCAGCCTGTCAGATGCGTTTTTTTCTCTTCGGCACATGAACATATTGCGACCTAGCGACCCTCCTATTTATAAAAATTTTGCACGTATGAGCCATTAATGAGGTCGCTAGGTCACAATGTTCAGTGTTTTAATGGAGGTGCATCCTCACGACCTTGCAACCTCGCAACCTGGGGGTCGTGGGGTTGCAAGGTCGCAGGGTCGCGATATTGAAAAATCCAAGAGATTTGTGACTTAGCGACTTAGCGACCCGAGAGGTCGCAGGGTTGCTAGGTCACAGATTTGGGGAAAAGAACCATTTTGTGACTTGGCGACACTTAAATTTTATATATTTTAACTTAGCTTTTTCGATGCTTAGGGGGCTCCAAAAATTTTAGAGGGTGGACTTTTGGAGGGTGTTGTAGAGGCTACAACAAATGGTGATTCATTGGTCGGGCGCAAAACCTCTACTGATGATTTTCCTTGGTGGGGGGAGGGAGGGGACTTAGCAAGCTATTCCTTTCACCTTTATATTCCCACGATCTTGCCTTTTGCACCTTGCGAGGTTGCTTTGCCTGCTTGCCGGTTTAGGTGCTAGTTGACCAAGTTCTCTTTTTTTTTTTTTGCTTCTGGTTTCCGGACCAAAAGGGTTGGAGAACTTCATGGATTTATAGGATTGGGACAATTACTTTGTCCTCATTGTGTTGCTTCATTGCCTGCGAACCTCGTGGTCCCAGCAGAGTCACTGCCTAGGAGTCATGGACGTTGCTCCACTGCCAGCAAGCCTGGTCAGTATCCCTGCAGAGTCGTCGCATGCCTCTCTGAGCAGGAAGCCTTTCTCAATCCTTTACCATTTATTGGTGTGCTACTACACTTATTTTAAATGTGCCCAAGGCACTTATTTTAGTTTTTCTCATGGCACTTATTTGAGAGAGGAATTTTTTCCTGGGCAAATGAGGGATCCCAACTTATTTTAATTGCAAGAGAGGTTGCTCCTATTCTATATGAGGACTTTGGGTTTTCCTGGATATCCTTATGTCACCCAAAGTTAGCTCCATTCCCTTTTGGTCTAGTTGTCGCTTTAACCAACTTTCTTTTCACAGACACCCTTTCAAGCTTACCAGGTGAGCTACCCGCGCTTAGTAGCTCGGACTAGGTCATGTATTACCTTTGGGTGTCAATCACAGGCAATTTCCTTTCGTATTTTGTGTTTTTAGGAGAGACTTATCATTAGCACAGATCTTGGTGCAGTATTCAAATTGCGTGACTTATATAATGCCTTCCACCTTATTGAAGTTTTTTAGAAGGACGCCTACAAAAATGAAAACTAAAACAAAAAACAATAAAATATGGCACAGGGGTGGGATGGCCCTCCGAGGGCTATTAAGTGAAGTAATGCTTGAGGTCATGCCCATTTACCGGGAGGACCTTAATTCCTCCCTCTAGAGTTTGTAGTCTAAAATTGTGGGTACCTAGCTTCTCCTTAATCTAGAATGGACCTGTCCAAAGAGCTTGGAATCTGGAATTTTTCCCTTTATCTTCGTGAGCTTTATCCCATTTAAGAACAAGGTCTCCTACTTCGAAAATTTTACTCCCGGTAGATTTTTTATCAAACCATCTCTTAATCTGACTTTGGTGGATGGCGAATTTATCCTGGGTCTTTTGCTTCTCCTCCTTCAGTATCAGTAATGTGTTGATTCGGGCCTGCAAGGTGGGGCATGGGGTGCCATGGCTTTCTTGGGACAACTGGAGGGCAGGGAGAGATAGGTGGGGAGGAAGGACGGCTTATTTTCCATATATAAGAAAATACACGAAGGTGCCGAGCGAGGATTTGGGTGTGACCTGGTCAGCCCAAAGGGCGTAATGGAGGGCGTTATGCTAGTTTCGCTGGTGCGACAACAGAGTCTTTTTGATGATGTGGATAAGGTTTTTATTAGTCGACTCGGCTAATCTGTTTCCTTGGGGGTAATAACTTATAGAGTGTTTAAGTACAATACCATTTTCCAAAGCGAAATCATACAACTTGAAAGATGAAAAATAAGTTGCATTGTCAAAAACAAGGGAAGTTGGAATGCCAAACCTGGTTATGATAGAATGAGTGACAAACTCTATTACCTCTTGATCATTTATTTAGTGTAATGGTATCGCTTAAACCCACCTGGTGAAATAGTCGGTAGCAGTGAGGATATACCAGTGTTGCTTGGAGGAGTGCAGTAAGATTTCTCCAATCACATCCAACCCCCACTGTTGAAAAGGTTCCTCTACTGCCACTAATTGTAATGGAGCAGCTGGCCGCGCTTCCCGATTGGAAATCTTTTGACATTCGGTACACTTCCAGACATATGCGTGAGCATCCTTGAAGAGGGATGGCCAATAGTAGCCTATGCACATTATTTTGTGGGTAGTGGTATCGCTTGCAAAATGTCCTCCGGCTGGTCCATCGTGTAGTTCGGTCAGGACGCTTTGTGCTTCATCGTGTTCCAGGAAATGTAGCAGAACTGCATCGTAATGTTTCTTGAAAATTTTTCCTTGTATTATTGGTAGGATGCAGCCTTTAGCCTTACTGCACATTTCTTCCGAGCAGTCAAAACGGGGTCCATTACGTCGTGGGCCAAATATTCCAAAATGTCAGAGTACCAAGAAAGGTTTCTCTGCTGAGGTGCATGGTTTCTCTAATACATGTCGATTTCTTGTTCCCAACATTCTTCTTCAACCCCGTGTGAGCTTGCAGCCTCCGCGGCCATTTGACAGAGTCCTTGTCCTTTGACAGTATGTGCTGGTTTGAACTCCAGGTCGTGCTCTTGGAGACATGCATTCCAATTTCCTCATCTCTCACCCAGCTCTTGCTGCACCAAAAGTGAACGAACAACTGGGTGGGGAACGAACACTGTGACATGGTTTTTCAAGATGTATGGCCGGAAATGCTTGACCGCTTTGTATACTAGGTAAGCCTGCTTCTCAACCTTAGGGTAATTCAGTTCAGCGCCTTCCAACCCAGTACTCATGAATGATATGGGTCGTTCATCATTGTTGGCATCTTTCTGTGTGAGGACAGCCGCAAGTGATGAATCTGAGGCGAAGGTATACAAGATGAAACTTTTGCTGAAGTCTGGACTTTGGAGATATTGTACTTCTGCTATGGCCTGCTTGATTTTATCGAAAGCCTCCTTCTTAGGTGGATTCCATTTTAAAATCGCATTCTTCTTGATCATCCCTTGCAAAGGCCTGACTATTTGGGAAAAATCTGATATGAATTTCCGTACAAAGTTGATTTTCCCAAGGAAATATTGCATGGCCCTTTTGCCACTAGGAGATGGAATCTAGGCGATGACCTTTGCTCACTTAGGATCTACAACAATACCCTTCTTGGTTATGATGTGGCCTAGCAGATTCCCCTCTGACACGGCGAAAACACTTTTATTTGGGTTGAGTGAGATCCCATACTTCCTGCATCTTTCAAAAATCTTCCTGAGGTGGCGTAAGTGATCGCCCCGGTGTTTCAAAAACACGTGATGTCGTCCAAATATACTACCACACTTTGTCCTATTATACCACAGAAAGCTATATCCATGGCCCGTTGGAAATTTTCCCCAACGTTTATCAATTTGAAGGGTGTTAGGACTCCACTATGTATCATTTCTGCTATATACTTTGACACCATTTTTATTTATAATGACGGATTGTGACCGTCACCATTTCATATGAGCAATGGTGATGGACAATAGCCTTCGTCATGAAAAAACTGAACGTCACCAAAGGTGGCGTCGCCGAAAGTATGTGTTCTGGTGACATTCAACGTCCGTCACGAATATTGATTATAATGACGGATGATGACCGTCACCATTTCATATGAACAACAACGATTTTTTGTGATGGACCCTTCATGACCGTCACTATTGGTGCATATATATGGCGACGTTCATTGACCGTCACCATTTCATATTTGGTGAGGGTCAAAAAATGTCATGATAAGCTCATTGGTGACATCAAGGTCCGTCACAAATAATGACTATAATGACAAACATTGACCCTCACCATTTCATATCAAAAACAACGATTTATGGTGATGGACCTTTCATGGTTGTCACTATTAATGCATATATATGGTGCATTCATTAATCGTCACCATTTCATATTTTGGTGAGGGTCGAAAAATGTCACCATAAGGTCATTGGTGATGGTCAAAAGAGAATTCGTCAACAAAAACTGATCGTTGTCATTCCCTATTAATATCAGGGCACGATGGAATCGAACCACCAAGCTCCTGCTTGTGAAGCAGGTGCTCTTCCATTGAGCTAGCACCCTTTAAAGAATTAAACTTTAAACTAGCAATTGTTGGTTGCCTAGTAAGACTCAATTTCAGCATCTAGAGCAGATCATGCAATCATACCTGTGGTCAAAGTATGGTGGAAAGTACAATATTCCAAAAGGATGGGGGGGCTCATCCCTCGCCCAACATGTTGAAAAATAACATTGTGACATGGAGGCTATTTTGCAGGGATGCGGGGTGGATCTTTGGTCAGTCGTTACAGTAGTGTCAACCACAAAGGCTTTAACCTTTGTTGCTTTAGCAGAATCTATTAACTCCAACTCTCAATGCAAGATGGGGTGTCGGTTGATCTAGAAGACAAGTGAGCACACAAATTACACCATTTCTAATCTGTTTGGAAAGATAATCAGGACCACTATTTAGTTCTCCTTCAATGCCGGGCTCACTAGTGTGCAACCTTGTTTGGAAATTGTAGCTATCTGGTCAACTCTTCCTTCATTGGGATTTGGTAGTGATTGAGCGTCTCTGCTATGCTTTCCCTAGGAAGATTAACTATAAGTTTGTTTTTAAGGAAAAAATTAGTAATCTGTCTACTTTTTGTTCTGTATCGTGTAATGAGGTACACGACTAGCTATTAACTGAGGGTGAATTATTGATAAGAGATGCTCAATATTTATATTCGGTAACCTATACAGACTTTATTTCTGCTTTGCTAGTCTTACAGAAGGGGATATTGATATAAGATCCATTGTATATACACTTCCACCTTTTGATTTACTATTTGTAAATAATTTTTCGTAAATATAAGAGATGTTTCGACAACAAAAATAATGGATGACCTACACTAAAAGCTGCTAATTTTCTTGCATTCTTCAACTGTGTTGGAGCAGAAAAGAATGACAGCCACTCGATAAATATGCATGCCATCAAGAATAGAGAATTATATAACTACGCTGAGAATTGACCTAACCATGCTGAGATGTCATACAGTCCAAAACTTAAGCAATTGATGTCCTGTGAACATGAGCCACAGTTGAGGCATACAAAACAATGAACTAATTATGGGACATGTTGGCATATTCAATATATTGCATTAGAGACAAGTGTCTTCAAAAGTATTGGGGATTGATTAACAAAGTGAGAAAACCTGTCAGATACTCCAGAAAGAAGGGTAACTTCATCAGGTTAACCAATTCTGGGACATGTTGGCATATTCAATATATTGCATTAGAGAAGAGTGCCTTCAAAAGGCTTGGGGATTGGTTCATGGAATGAGAAAACCTGTCAGATACTCCATAAAGATGGAGAACTTGGTCAGGGTCGCTAAGTTCACCTACTTTAAACCAACAGTGCATAAATGAATTCCAGTAAAAAAATGCTAGTGGACTTTGGACCCAAGTGACCACTCCAGCCTAAGAAAACTAAGGAGCTATATTAAGGTTAATAAAATAATTTTTTTGGTAAAATACATGCATTTTGGAGTTCTGGGATTTTGTAACTACTACTTCACTTTAGTATCGTAACAAATCACATAATCATGTTGTGAATTTTTGTGTCTAACGCAAATGGTGCAGAATACCAAAATGCATGTAGTAAAGGCTCATAATACCTCGTTTCCCTTCTTAAAATATCTTTGTTCGTTGTTTTTTAATATCACCCTCATGATGGTTGGAAACTTTGCACCACCATTGTTGATTCTTGTCCATTTCTTGTGTCTTAATAGAATCTGGTAGAAATAGGTGGTCTATTCCATTACTATGGCAGCCACTAGAAGTTCATAGCTTTGAGGTATCTTATGCTACATTCCTAGTTTTGAGTACTGCAGCAAACTGTGGAAGATGTTTGATTTGCTGGGTTGATGTATTGAAGGAAAATTTTGTGAAACTTAAATTGTTGTTGCCAAAATAGGCACCACAGCTAAAGGCATACAAAGTAATTAACTGCTAGCACAAGTTGGGCATGTTCATTATATTGCAATAGATAAGAATACCTTCTAAAGGCTTTGTAGAAATGATTGGCATAGTTACACACCTATCTAGATAATATATCAGGTGATTAGGCTCAATAATTCAATGGCTTGCAGAAACAACGCATGTAGTTATGAAAATGAATTATCAAAAACTAGGGATTGTGGATCTCAAGTACGCATTAGCTGTAGTAGCTTACGCCAAGAACTAAAACTCCAGCCAAATGAGACCACTATTCAAGGAAATAACAACAAAATGTTATAGCATTAATGCATTTTGCTAAATCACCAAACTGCCAGTAATAAATAATTGAAATTTTGGATTTCTAGGATTCTGGAGTCTATGGTTACTACAACTTCTTGGTTACTATGGTAGATGGAAAAGAAACCAAATATTCATGTGTTCATTAAGGCTCATATGAGCTGGTAAGTGGGCCTTTGTTTATGTGAATTCAAGTATCATTATTGTGAAGGTCTGCAAATTTTCCAAAAAATTGAACTGGTGCTACTTATTGCCTATTTCCAGTGCAGCTTAGATAAAATAACCGATGTTAAGAGGTGGTTCACTCCATTAGTATGCTGACTAATAGTTGGCAGTTTTAAATACTGTAGAATATTTTGGACAATGTATGATCTACTAAATTAATATGCTTGTTGCAATTTTTTCTTAATCACAAATTGTTGTACATCCAAGATAGTTGCCACCTGACCAGGATGACTAAGACCATTGTAATTCTTACTCACTGAGCTAGTAGTCGCAACTTGTCTCCTTACCTTAGTAGAGATGTGAAAATTGGTGGTTGTACTTCAGTTACTAGGGTGACTGCAAGACTATTCACCTAAGTCTTAATTGATTGTTGGCATCAAGATGATTGAGCTCATGTTCTCTTGATCCATCCACACATACTGATTAGTTTATTTGAGACATACTGATAAGTTTCTTTGAGCCATGGTGTGGGTTTTGTTGTATTCATTTTACTTGACTCCAGCATCTCATATGTCATACATACCCCTTGTGGGTTGTAATTGTAATTATCTCCAGAAAACTATGGTCCATGATCAAGTATCTTACCCGCTATCAGATTAACGAAGGAATCCTCGTTGGTTTCTATTTATGGAAACTGGACAGTTTGACAGAACCTTTTAAAGGAATTATTGGTTTCCACATTAACATTTCACTTTTACACTACTGAAAAACCAAGTTTGGGACATAGATTTAGAAAATTAAAACCTATGACCTCAATTTAAAGGAAATCAGAATGTATGGTGTGTGTTCTCTGGTGCATAGTTCTATAGAAGTAGTCATCTAGGAATTTTAGTGTTCAGAATATTTCACTTAAATTCCCAGCATAGATTTATAATCAACCATAGCCCTTTGAAAACATCCTAAAAACTAAAAGTTGATAATGTAATCCTTGATAAATTTAGGTTCTTTGAGAAATCAAGAAGCCAAAATATTGAAAGGTTCTTCATAGTTGCATCAGTTAATGGCTCTTTGAAGTGGGTTGTATAATAATATTTCTGTGTATGCCAATGCACAGGAAAGGGAAAATATTTCTTATATGCAAGATTAATAGCAAAACATGTGAGTATTCATCTATGAAATTGGTGTCCTGGTACAAAAAAAATAATGGGTGTTGTAAGCAAGAATAAATGTGGGTTTTCATCCCCATCAACCCACAACAAAAATCAATTGGTGGGAGCTTGGGTATTGAATGTAAGTGTCTGATGAAATGTCAATACATGGTTTTCTGACCTTGAACACTATTGTTTCATGTTGCGTGCTTAATGGGGATGGTGAAGAAGCTTTGGAATTTTTTTGCTAAGGACAATATCAAGGAAGAGCAATTTCAATAGAAATATAGTGAAATGGAGATCAGATAAATTTGTGGCATATAGGGAATGATGCACAAGACAAATACCAATCAGAGAGATTCTGAAAACAATGCTATGAGATGGTGACATGTGGATGTCGAGAGACTCTAAAGACTCTAGCATGCTGCACAAGTATAGGGATATGAGGCAAAAAATCTGCATTTATTTCTTTAACTCTCTTCTAAAACCTTGACCCTTGGTAATGGTTTAATATCATCAATTTTTTTCATATAGCCTTGCCATCATTTCATTTTGCACAGACAGTTGTGTGGCTAGAATGACGGCTTGCATTGTACATTTTTTTAGATGCAAGAGTGCTACTGCTTATCAATTGTTGGGAATGACTGTCTCCAGGGTGTAGTCAATTAGCTAATGATTCCATTGATAACAGGTTTGATTCAGACATCAATAGTGAATTGAATCCACTATTAAAAGAAGACAAAAATTTTCACATGGACTATTTATTTTTGTCTCCTTCCATTCAAACAGATACAATTTCGTTTTTATTGTTGAAGACAGATCTAGAGGCTTTTTTGGTCCATATCATAATTATATGGGAAAAAAGATATGGATGTATATGTCTGAAGTTCTATTAGGAACTACACGTAAGGCCAAATTTGGTAATAATCAATTGAGTCTGATTCAATGCCAGAAAAAACCCTTGCAATGATTCATGTAACAAGGGGCATTTTTGTAACATTAAGTCAGCAATGCTGTAAACTTAATATAGATATCCTTTCACTTCAAAGCAGTGATGCAAAGTTTGGTCAAGAGCTTTAGGGAGGGTGAAGGTTTCTTATTGTTCTAACTTTATGAAGCTCAAGTGTAGGGAAATTAATAATATTAATACAACTTAATTGTTTCAAACTATTTGATTGTGAGGACAGGTTGTCTATCATTGAATGGATTGGTTGTATTGGCTACATTATGTGATGAGAAAGGTGGTGTATATAAAGCATGGTTAAATATAACAGAACCTTGAAATGTTGTCAACATGTTCAATAGAATAATAATTAGAGGTTGGGGGCTGATTAATGTTAAAATGAAGCTATTCACTAAAGCTCTTTTCATGTGGTTGCAACCTGCATGTGGAATTTGATGTTGGCCATCAAAAAGTTACTAGTATGCTTAGAGGAATTCCTTTTCCTAGTTGTATGCTTGGGAAAGTAAAGTATAGGATTGAAAAGTGCCAGAGCTTGGGGTGTTGTTTGAAGTATTCATGCAATTTGATTAGTGAACTACAACAGTTATGCCCCTCATTAATTATAACTTGGTGTATTGGACCACCAAACCATCACATGGAATAGAGTGGAGGATGAATGGAGCCAAGTTGTCTTTAAAAGCACCTTGATCTATAAGTTTTCCCTCGGGGAAGGCACCATCATAGTATTCTCCAATCATAATATGGATGTAGGTTTTTGACAAAAACTGATGTCAAAACTGTGATTTGTCTAAACTGTCGAAGTATGGATGGTCTAGTGCTTCTTTTGTCGAGATCCTCTTTGCAGGATCATACTGCAACATTTTCTGCACATGTGCAATATTTTCAAGGATGAATATTCTGCTGACTTTCAAGAGCTACTTCATCCAAAATCTCTTGAGAGTGAATGCATAAGCGGTTAAAGGCATTAATATCTATAACAAGAGATTCAAAAGGGAAATGTAAATGTTATCTTTAGATGATAAAACCATTTTTGACCAAAAATGAAATTAAATGAATGTAAGATCAAAGTAACTTGAAACTCACGGAAAGAAGATCCACACCATTTGGATCCAAATTGAAAACGACTTTGGAAAGATCTTGAGGCCTCCATTGAGGAAAATCATGCCAGTCGCTAAGCTGAGTCACACCTGGCCATAGTTGTTCATTAGGAGTTCCCAGCAACCTGCTTGCATTTGCATGTACAGACCAGAGGAAATTTTTTATTTTGAGTAGAAATGTTTTTCTATTCCATGACTCCCAATATGAAGGAATTGATAATTGGCCAAAGCTATTTCCTGGATAATCCTTCAAGCATAAATCATCATATGAATATTTGGGAGCTCTACTTAGATGTGAGCAGAATTGCCCCTACCACTCTTTGGGCTCTTACCTGAATATGTTTATAAGCTGTTGTATTTGAGAATCTCCAGCAAAAAGTGCTTGCAGATTACATAATTCAGCTGGAACAAAGAACAATCTCTAATAATTCCCATGCTATCAAACACTGTAACTAATTTTTGATATAAAAAATTTGCATATTGAATAATATCATACCAAAGATGCAACCAAGAGACCATACGTCTAATGCCATAGAATAGCGCTTGGCACCCAACAGCACTTCAAGAGCTCTGTACCAAAGAGTAACAACCTGAAAATGAAAGGTTCAGAGAGTTCAAACACCTACTTCTCTTATGCTTAATGTAACTGCTAAAAACTAAGAAATATGTTCTATTTTATGTTGGACTATGCATAGAGAAGCATAGATTGCATATGTCAAGGGCACGCATTATGCATAAAATGGGCATGACCCTACAGAGTTATGAATATGTGCATGCTTTCCAATAGAACTTTTTACGACTGTAATCTCTATCATGAAAAATATGCAGACAATAGCATAAAGGCAAGCACACCTCAAAAGTATAGCTCTTAATAGGTACTGTGCAAGCTCTTCCAAGTCCAAGATCTGCAATTTTCAGCAACCCCATTTTTTGATCTACCAAAATATTATGTGGCTTCAGATCCATGTCAGACACATATACATGTAGAATAAGAAATCATGCATTTTCTAAGTCGAACAACTAGAGGATGAAACTGGAATTGATCTAAAGAGAAAGAACCTGTGAAGCACCCCGTGGCTGTGACAATAGGCAATACCCTTACATAATTGGAACATATAACTCTGCACTCACTCAACATAAAACATGAGAGAAAAACCATGTCACTCCAATTCTGTCCCTCATCACTTGTGTGTTATCAAAACTGAATAGGCTTGTCCGTAGAATTGAAATCAAACTTGAATACACCTTGGAGACATCTTGGTATTGCATTGGCAGTGTGCATCAATGTGTTTTTTGAGATCAGAATCTGCATATTCAAATACCATAAACAGTACGTGCTTTCCTTTGCCATTAAATGAAGCCTTTACATCCAACAACCTGCACGCCGAATGGTTTATTTAGGCCTTTGGCTCCAATATAAGTAGAAAGTTATTTTTCTTTAATTATTAACAATAACGATATGAACTAATACTCCAATATCATAAACATCTATAGTGGTCACTACAAGATTATGCATGCATCAAGGAACAATAAAAAAGGGCAGTCTATAACAACAATCATACTAAAGCCTCTAGGGCCAACCCCCTCCATATGTTTGCAGAAATTTAAGCAAGTATCAAGTTCCAACAAAAGAACACATTGTAAAAACATGTATTCCAGCGAAGCAATTTGCAGACGACATCTTCCAGGCCCTCCTACAGTGCCAGATCAACCTAATGCTCCTAGGAAATAACATCGCTAATGTAAGTATGAGCCTACCAAGTACCAATGACAATCAATTAGATTCCATAAGATTCACATAAGAGCACCTGTCAGATTACAAAGTACATATAGTAATTCCATATCCCCCCTAGTGATGTGCTTCTCTAATGTTTCTCACATCTTGCATCTTTTCTTTGAGGGTATTCAAGGACTGCAATTATTCAAGGGCTGCAAGTTTTATATACATATACTCATCAAAACTAGCTATTGGAATCAGAGCTGCAGAACTGGTCTAATATGTGCGACTGATGGCATCTTTTTCGCCATTAGCATTAGTCTGATGACCACTCTTACAATTGCAACTCACATAAGGTCATCCATCAAACACTAACTATCAGGAATTCAAATTGTGGCAAATGAAGTCTGATTCTGCCAATTTATAGTATCCATTTTGTTGGTTTTAGCCCTAATGTAGTATCAAACACTAGAATAACTAAATGATGAGCTCCACATTGCATGAGGTCACCATTAAAAGCCTCGCTTTTATGAAAACACAATGGTGCATGATACCCAAATTTTTAAGCTTCTATTCGACCAGCCATATTTGAAGGCTGACAGTAGACCAGGTAAATATGTCATTATAACCCAAAATAATGTGCATAGTGTTAGTTTCACCTTGTTACTCCAAGTCATTCTCTTCAGTAGCAGTGTGATCAGCAGATCCCCACCAGCTTAGATCCTTGTGCAGAATTGTTTTGTTCTTGATGAGGAAGGTGTATTAATGAGGACACATTAGTCGTTAATAGGCACAGGCAAGGCCCATGCATATTCCAGATTGCAAAGGCACAGATCCCAATGCAAGGAGGTGCATGCACAATATATATTTGGAGGGTGAAGATCTCAATGTGGGTGTTGAGGAGTTAAATCCCCTCTGCGGACAGAGGCGATCCCTACTAGCCCAACAGGGGTCTAGCAACAAACAAACAATGTCATGACGCAGGTTCCTAATTACGAATGAAAAGGCTGGAGATAAGAGCCTACCTGGATTCCAACGCTAGGATCTGAAGAAGAAGCGTCCCCGTTCCTCAAGCTTGGCAGATCACAATCCCTCCACGATCTCCGCGGATGAACACCTGCACATGGAAGAAACGAACAGATACAAGCATAGAAACCAGCATACGTAACTAAACATCAGTCAGAAAGGACATTACTCACATTAACATGATGGAAAACGGAGTGGAACCATAATCATAATCATCTATTAAATAAGAAACGAAGAGAGATTACAACCAAGTTCTGACGTCGCAGCCTCCTTCGGACGGGTCTCCGGTCGTTCACGTCTCGCAAAGCTTGCCAAGGAAAGGGAAAACTTTCCTGCATCTCAGAATAATGGTCTCCTCGCTTGAATGGGCCTTAAGGGAAAGAAGGGATTCTTTACAAGACAAAGGCACTTGGGACAATAGGGGAGATGCAAAGCTTTCAACACTTCAAGACTTTCAAATTTTCAAATTTTCTATTCAAATTATTCAAATTATCTCAAATATTCGAAATATTCAGTTCTTCTCATCAATGGATGAAGGCTATATTTATAGAGGAGAGGAGGAGGTTGGGATCCCTACAACAGTGGAAGGGAGGCCTTATCCTTTGGGAGGTTCCCCATAAGGTGGAAACAAGAGGCCAAAGGAGGAAGGCCGTGGTTATTCAGGCGAAACCACTCCTGATGACTCATCCACGAAGTTGCTGTAATCGAAACTTCGCCTCTTTTTTTAAAAAACTTTCCATAAACAGAGTGGCGCGGGTACAACACTGGGACAGAGCGCCAATTGGCGCGGGCTCAGTGTTAATTTTCCCCCATTGGCGCGAGTACATAATGTGCTACCAGCGCCAATGCAAAAACATGTGTTTTTAGGGGTCTGCTCAGGAAATGATAAACAGGAGAAATGTTGTCCTCATGGAAAGGGATGCAATGAAGGTATTTTCAAGGCTTGACATTGCTCACAGGTCACATAATGGGTCCTCCCTTGTGCGGGACGGGGACTGGTAGGGACGGTGACAAATATCGTGTGTCGTATGCTCCCAGCATGAGGCCCGAGAGAGAGAGTAGCAAATGGTTTACGAACATGTTCAATCAAGGCCCGGCTGTCAGGAAAACCCCGCGCGCGTAAAGATACAATCGAAATCAAGTACATGATGTATATATATGGTATGGACGCAGCCATCCGAACAGAGTATGCTATAATCCGGATCCAGGGTATGGGCGCAGCCATCCAACTAAGATCAAACAAATAGACTCAGGTATGGTCGCAGCCATCCAATCAGTGAGTCATGTACATAATGATAATAATCCACAATCGCAACCTGGATTACAACAGACACAATCCAGGGTCTTGCGCTCCATCTCGACCCAACAGAGTACAAGTTCAAGCATGCGAATATGTGATCTGAAGTCGAACATGCAAGAACATCGTCTGATTACCAACCAATGATGAAAGTTGTTAACAGACGCAAGAGAAACCACCAATAATGACAATGGTCCTCAAGGTACTACAGGTACAATCTACGGCGTGCGAATAAATGATTTGATGTCGAACACCCGCAGAATCACTCGATCGGAGGCCAATGATGTAAACCTCTCGTCGAATGCGACGAACCTGCCATTGAGGCATGCAGGCTCCAAGGTACCATAAGGAGTCTCTAGACCAACTTCCTGGATAATGAGTTGAAGTCGACAGAAAGTGACCTTGATCGAAGGTGGGCCATAATGATTCCCACATCATCGACACGAGACAGAGGAACATAATGTTTTGTTGTGAATCAGGATCATATGAGAAACAGAGGAAGGTTGATATTCGCAGAGGCCAACTTCTCTTGAACATATAAACGACACGACAATGGACTTGGCAGTATTTGACATCAACAGATCAAAGGTCATGGCGACGAGGCAATGAACAGATGAGAGGTCAAAAGAGATTACCCAAACCCATGGAAGCAAAGTGAAACAACGAGATGAGATGTCCCCAACCCGACACGAATGCAGACAAGTGCCATGTTCAAGAGCGACATACTGCCGACGACAACGACGATGGTTTCATTTTTCCCCCACCATTTCTGGCGAGTACCCCAATTATTTTTGATAACAAGCTTGAAGGGGATAGCATATGCTTGTGATATAAGTCCGCCCTTCGGGCGAATCCATCCTAGTGCATTTAACGAGTCCTAGGAAGGAGAAACTCGGAGAGCGTCATTTCGACGAAATCCAATGTCATCAGGGTTTAACGAGTCTGACAAAGAAAGAACTCGGCGTCTTTTCATGTTTAGAGAGTTTGAAAAGACAGCGGAAAAGAAAACTCCACAGGTCCCTTTTCGTAAATAGTTCCCCAGATCCGAAAAGGTAGAAAACAATATCCGGAAAAACCTCCTAGTCGCGATAGGCTAGGGTATTCCTTTTTCGTAATCGATCCATCCCAGCCCGAAAAAGGGTTAAACTTATACTGGGTGGATGTCGATTCATGTCCATTTTAACGAGATCGAAACGACAAGGGCCTCGGCGATCTTTTCATATTTAGAGAGTCAGAAAAGAGCTGAAAGATGACTCCTCCTGTAGGAACGAGTGGTATAAAGGGTAGCAACTGGTTCCGGTAATGGTGGAACTACTCTGAACAAATAAAGGTCGAGAGGCTGGCTAACAAGACCACTCATAGCAGCGGTTCCTCAGGAACGGGTAAAACAACCAAGTGAAGGCATATGATCGGCCAAGAAGATAGTGACAATGGAGTGAGAAAACCAAGGCTCATCTGGCAGAAATAGGCTGATAAAATGGCAATCACAAGAGGTAAAATAAGAATGGTTTCATTTTTACACAAGCTTGAAACAAAGATAAACTATGCTTGGAACCGGTTTCATTTTTACACAAGCTTGAAACAGAAACAAACTATGCTTGAAAAAGTAAGCATGCCCCCAGCATGGTGACTCAATTCGAGGTACATGCCCCCCAAGCTTCATTCCATATGAAAGGCAGATGGAGTGAAGGTTCGAATTACGAGATCAAGAGAAAGACTCGACCGGGATTTTACGAGATCTAAACAAAGACTCGAATTGAACGGGAACGTGTTTCATTATTTTAACGAGGTTGACACATTAAAAGAACTATCCTCAAACACCTTGTTTCATGGTTTAGGGAGCTTGACACAAGACCAGGAACTGTGCTCCGACAAACCTTGTTTCATTTTTTAAGGAGCTTGACACAAGACAAGGAACTATGCTCTGACGACCTTGTTTCATTTTTTAAGGAGCTTGACACAAGACAAGGAACTGTGCTCCGACCGACTTCATCATAATGAACAAGAAGTCATTGCTTCCAAGAGTTCCACACCAGATGGGAGGAAATCATCCTGGAAGTCAGGACCCAATGCCCCCAGTACTCGATGCACGACGGCATCATCACTGAGCACAGGCACGGGGTAAGTAGCCACATAGTTGACCTGCGGCGGAGCAGATACAACGGGTGGATAGAAACCAGGAGGGGGTGATGGCGGACCAGATGCCATATTAGGACCAAAGAACGAAAGCTGATCAATGGTCACGATCCGTCCTTCATGTGGGAAGCACATCACGCGAAAGAGGGAGGAGACAAGTGCTCCCATGGCATAGGTGTAATCGCGCCCCAAAAGCAGATTGAAATCCAAGGGGCCTGGAACGACCATCACGTCCATATGGACGGTTTTGCCTCCCAAAGTAATCGGTAACCTTGGAAGGATCCCCAACGGTTGACTCGTCCTTCTATTGAATGTCAACAGATTCTGCGTAACAGGCGCAAGCGGTGGCGAACCGAAAGCTTGCCAGGTAGTTGAAGACAGAATACTAACAGATGCACCTTCGTCTATAATGGTGCTGGGTACGACCAGACCAAGAGCCTGTACTGTGATCTCGAAAGGCACGTAAGACGGAAGGAGGAATCCCGCAAATCGACTCCAATCAAAGGAAGCGACCAAAATACTCGGAGGGGCTACCATCGGACCGAGATGGTCTTCCCCTGGTGTTACGGAAGCAGAAGCCTCCTCCATGACCTCCATCTCGAAGGCGGGAGGAAAATCCTCCGTAGCCTCCATCTTGGGAGGCGGAGGAGAAACTTCTTGAAGTACAGGGACAGGAGAATCTCTCTCCAAGTCTGAAGAATCTGAAGAAACTAGAAGAACATGAGGGTTATGGGGTCCACTCTCAACAGAAAAGACCTGGTGCACCGCAGATGGGGCTAGTTCAACCGATCCCACGACCAATGGTTGGTCAGGAACGGATTCCTGAATCTGAATTTCTGGAGGAGTGGGATCGACCAAGGATGACCCTTGACCAATCACGGCATCAGCCGGTGGAAGACTCAAAGAAAGCTGTTTATAACCAGCCGGGAGGCGTGGTGTAGAAACAGTCAGGTTGTCCAAGACTCGCTTGGCTTCATCCATATAGGGACAAAGGTGAATAGCATGGTGCCCTTCACACAACTTACAGGGATTGGTGATCTTACCCTGCTTCTTAGGAGCCTTACCAGTGCCCCCAACCTGACTCCCGGAAGCCAAAGACAACGGTGGGGGACCGTTGGACCATACTTCGAGTACCTTGGGAATGCCAGGGCAGTCTCGAAGAAGATGGTCTCCCATGCACAACATGCAGGGGAACTTGACTTTCCGAGGAGGGTTGGAAGGGTTATCAAGTGGAGACGTTTCAGGAGCAATAGCAGCACTTTTAATCTCTCGCTTATCAGACTTCTTCTTCTTTGTCTTCTTCTTCTTCTTCTTAGCCACCTGGTTACTCGAATCCAGGCTTTCACCAGGCGAAGAGGAGGAGGAGGACTCAGAAACAGGCGAAGAAGGGGAGAGGTCCACCTTAGAATCAACATGATGTGGTTCGGGTGGAGGAACTGATTGACCAGTAACTGAGACATTCGGAACGACAGAGGTTGAGAACAACCAAACAGGCAACCCAACAGTTAACCCGGGAAGGGACAACGTCGCCATGTAAGGAGCACCAACATTTCCAAAAGGAGAAAAATGACCAGGATTCCCTTCTGAGGGGATTCCTTGGTTGGTGAACTCTGAAAAAGTTGCCATCAAACTCAAAACCACACACGGGCCGAAAAAAGAGTTAAGGGCACACGATCAAACGGTCAACAAACAATATCTAAGCAGGCGTGTAATCGTGGGTGATTAATTTTACCACATTGGAAAGTAAACAAATTCTACCGTTTCATGTTTTAAGAGTCAAGAAACGATAAAAAGATGACTCTATCTCTTTCAGAGTTGACACAAGCGTGAAAGGACCAGCGCTTGACGGTCTTTTCAAGTTTAGGGAGTCAGAAAAGACCAAATGACTGCTCAGGAAAAACTAGGCACAAAGGGTGTACCAAATATCCGTGAACTGCAATATACACCTTGGTTTCAATAATGAAACATAAATCGACCAAGGACTTTCCGTACGTGCAGGTAGTCTCCCCGAATGCTGTGTTCGGTGTATCACGGGTAAAAGGCGGCAGACTCTCTGGAGGAACGAGTGGTATAAAGGGGAGCAACTAGTTTCGGTAATGGTGGAACTGCTCTGAAAAAATAAAGGTAGAGAGGCTAGCTAGCAAGACCACTCATTGCAGCGGTTCCACAAGATTGGGTAAAACAACCAAGTGAAGGCATATGATCGACCAAGCAGATAGTGATGATGGAGTGAGAAAACCAAGGCTCATCGAAATAGAGGTAATGCTTAATCTAGAGGTAAAGGAAGAATGGTTTCACATGCTGCCTTAGGTTAATTGAATGAATTTTACAGTTGATCTTCAATTAAGTTTCAATTTCCAGGCCTTATCGTATGTAGTGTCTCGAAAGACTCCTAAATGCAAGCTATATGAGAAAAGAAAACTTTTAATTCGATGAATGCTATCTAGTTAAGGGAAGAGCTTCAAACAATGATGCAACAAACAGCAAAACTGAAAACGAAACTTTTCCAAACTAGATGACTTTCACTATCCAAAAGTATTCTAAAACATCCAACGAAGCGAATTATGCAATGTAATCTACGCAAAATTCTTTTTCCGAAAACTATGCAATTGTAATCTATGCACAATTTCCTTTTCTTTTCAAATAATACGAATGCACTCAAAGCGATTTCTAGTTTTCAATCATTAAAAAATGTAATCTATGTTCAATGATGGATCTCAAAAAATACTTTTCAATGCAATGTGATCTAATGCATTTAAACGAAAAGAAAACTATGAGACGAAAACTAAAAAAAACGCAAATCTTCTTAATGAAAGATGAAAGCAAAAGGGATGCGAACAAACACTAAGAATGCAATCGTTGTTTCAAAATACTTTGTGACGAAATTCCTCAAAAGGTGACAAAACAAAAAGAGGACTTCCAAAGAATGAAATCAAAACAAGGCATTCATCCCTTTTACATCAAACAATCATAGAAAGAAGACATTCCAAATAATGAGCAATGTAATCTATGCTCATACAGAGGAAAGACCCAAAGGGAAAGACGCACTAGTGAAGGATTAAGGGAAAAAAAACTCAATTTTCATACACCCTGAAAGTGGCCCGACTTGTACATTGACAACTAGCGCCACTTGGCGCGACTTTTACTTGAAAACTAGCGCCAATGGCCAAGTGGCGCGGGTTGCTAACTGACAACAAGCGCCACTGCCTGAAAATGAAAAAACAAAGAATTTCTCCCAACCAAAACCAGACTTCCCACTTCAAGCTGAATCTAAAACAAACCGAGAAGCAAAATACTGACCAAAAGAAACTTCCGAACAAGGATAACCCTACCACCTACAGGAAATGGCGCGACTGTCTGGCTGTAATCCGCGCCAGACAGGGGATGGCGCGAGTGATAAACTGGCAACCTGCGCCAACTGGCGCGACTGTCAGGGCTAAACTCGCGCCAATAAAGCAAACTATGAAAAGGTGAAAATTCGGAAAAGCAGAGGTCAGATCTGATCCTCTGGGGGCTGAACCAAAAGCCAAAACACAAAAAGAACCCAACCCAGAAGGTTCATCAAGCAAGGAAAAACGATCAAAGCGAAACAATCATAAATGAGACAAGGAAAACCGGACGATCCCCAGTGGAGTCGCCAATTTGTTGAGAAGGTAAATCCCCTCTGCGGACAGAGGCGATCCCTACTAGCCCAGCAGGGGTCTAGCAACAAACAAACAATGCTATGACGCAGGCTCCTAGTTACGAATGGAAGATTTGGGATAAGAACCTACCTGGATTCCAGCGCTCGATCTGAAAAAGAGATGCCCCCGTCCTTCAGTCCTGGCAGATCACAATCCTTCCACGATCTCAGTGGATGAACACCTGCACACAGAAAGAACAAACAGATACAAGCATAGGAACCAGCATACGTAACTAAACATCGGTCAGAAAAGACATTACTCGCATTAACATAATGGAAAAAGGAGTGGAACCATAATCATAGTCATCTATTAAAGTGGTAAACGAATAGAAGTTACAACCAAGTTGTGACGCTGCAGCCTCCTTCGCGCGGGTCTCCGGTCGTCCACGTCTCGCAAAGCTCGCCGGGGGAAAGGGAAACCTCTCCAGAGTCTCGTAACAATGGTCTCCTTGCTCGAATGGGCCTTAAGGGAAAGGAAGGATTCTTTTCAGCACAAAAGGCACTTGGGAATAGGAGATGCAAAGCTTCAGCACTTCAAGACTAGCTTGCCATGGATCTGAGCAAGCTTTTATAGATGGGGAAGGAGGGAGTTGGGATCCCTATTATTATGGGATGGGCCATATCAACAAGGAAGGTTCCATAGAAGGTGGCAAAACTACTTCCCTTCCATAGAACTCCCGTAGCCAAACCTCCCAACTCAAGATAGGCAGTGGTTGTGAGTTTGTTTGAACTCAACTTCCGCCATCCATATATAAAAAACAGTCCCTAAAATGGGTGGCGCAATTGCTGCTCTATGACAGAGCGCCAAGTGGCGCGACCTCTTTACAGGATTTCCCTGAGTGGCGCGAGTACTGAACTGTCTACCCGCGCCAATGCAAAAAGAGCTGTTTTTCATGGATTTTGCAAGGAGATGTCTCAAAGGGAAATGAAGCTCATACTCAGAGGGATGCAATGATGATGTTTTCAGTGCATGACAGTGTTCACAGGTCACGTTATGGGTCCTCCATTGTGCGGGACGGGGAATGGTAGGGACGGTGACAAATTACTGTGTAACAC